>CM074148.1:57767-116321 GCA_037178625.1 Skeletonema tropicum
CACCAAGAGACCACATGTCCGATTTGGTATCGTAGGCAATCCCCTCGAGAATTTCTGGGGCAACATACCCGGGAGTACCACACTGAGTGGTGAGAGAGTTGGGGGTAAGACATTTCTTGGCGAATCCAAAGTCGGCAATTTTGACAAGGGAGTCATCATCTTCGGAGAGGAGGAGTAGATTCTCTGGTTTGAGATCACGGTGGGCAATGGATTTTTCGTGACAGTATCCGATACTTTCAAATAGGATTTTGCACACGTCACGAGCTTCCTTTTCGTTGTAATATGATTTGGAGACAATGCTGTATAATATATGTGTATGTAGAGAGATGATATATAATTGTTGGTGAGTTTGAGGGCATGAAACATATGTAAATAGTGAAGCAAGTGCATTCACTATTACATGAATATCACTCGCCACGCTCGCGTATTATCACTCGCTTCGTTCGCGTCTACTCACCGATCAAACAACTCTCCCCCCTTCATCTGCTCAGTCACCAAATACCAATAACTCTTCTCCTCAAACACATCATACAATCGAATAATATGTTCATGCTGTAATTCCTTCAAGACTTGAATTTCATCCTTTAGCGCAACTTCATCCTCTGGAGTTAATTTGGATTTGGTCACGACCTTGACAGCGTAGGTTTCTCCAGTGGACTTTTTGGTGGCTTCAATGACTACTGAGAAGGCTCCTTCGCCGAGCTGTAGTATATAAGTGAGGCGTACGTAGGTATTGCGTGAGAGAGATGATATATGAGAGAAAGACAAAGAAAGAGAGATGTCAAATACAAGTAGATGAGCAGCAAGTGACTGAGTTGAGAGATCAGCCTCCTCCATCCTCCCCCCGAATAATTTTCTCTCAAGTTTCGTTTCAAATTCACAGCGCATAATATTTCACATGGCCTATCCTCCCCAATCATTAAAATCCATCATCCCACCACTGTATACCACCTCACCTCCACTACTGTCAATTCAATAATTGTAGACTCTACGCTTTTCAAAAAAAAGTGCAGCCCCTACCGATATTTTACTCATTATGATCCCCCCTCATAAATGTTGGCCCGCCCCTCCCTAAACAAATAATAATGGCGCCTCAATTGAAATTAGTTCCGCCAGCGCCGACCACAGGAGATTTCAATGTAGCGGTCGACCAATACTATAATACATGATATCGAGTATATATATATATATATATATATTCGAATGGCAGTCCATGGTAAAATTATATACTATTGTAGTACAAGATATGCACAGTATGCCTGTAATAATACAACTCACCGTTTTACCGCGCTTGTATTCTCCGTCAAACGTCTTTTTACCAGACGCCTTTTTGGGGGTGCCTGCCTGCGGGGCCTGGCATCACATTCATTGATTCATTAATTAATTCATTGATTGTATTCAGCGGCGGCGGTGTGTTGGTGAAATAAACAGAGAAAGAAGAGCGGGCGGTGAGCAATTATATAATTTCATAAAATCAGAGCTGAGATTCAAATGTGGCGGGGGCACCAGATAGTAATTAATGACATCACATCATGCGGGCTTACAGTGGTGGTTGCTGGTTTACTTCCTCCGCATCCCATGGTTACTTTGTATTTATTTTAAGTATGGTCTAAGATCTGCCGTAAGTAGGCGTATCGGGATAGGGGGCGCATGGGCGTGCCCACAAGAGGGACTGGTTTGACAGGAGGCTTGACGGGAGATTTTGGGTGATTTTGTGTCGACATTAGTGGATTTTGACCGCATTTTAGCTCATTTTCACCTGATTTTTTGCAGTTGTGGGCCCCACGTGGGCACCGCCCACAAGAGGGTATGAAAAGCGCCCACTATCCCGATACGCCTAGCCGTAAGTAGGAGGTAGTGTCATTGTGGCGCACGACGGTTCATGGCGACGATTAGCGTCTCTGAGACTTTTCTCACGATGTGACACTTAACTAGGACAAAAATGCTGATTACGTGTCTTTATAAGTGTCGTATTACTACAATATGACAAAGAAGGAGAAAAATGACGAGAGACGTTAACGGTCAATTGACGCGAGGCGTAAACCGTCGTGGACGGGCGGGGCGGGTGAAATCATGGCTGGTACAACATATATATGTATAACGAGCACATTCTGCGCGGGAAACGAACGAATCTTCGCAATTTTTAGATTTTGAATCTTTCTCGCAATCTTCAGAGGGGTAGAAATTTCATTTGGAAGCTGAATAGGAGAAGTATTTTTTGTATTAATAAATAAAGTAATTTATAAGAGGGAGTACAAATAGTACATCCGAAAGATGACTTGATCTCGCAGGGGTCCACTTTGTTTGAAGGAAGGAGCAAGAAGAAATATAGGAAAAGCAGTCATGGTTTACAAGTTTGAATTTTTTTGGGTTCTTTTTTGGCACGACCTGCGCCTGCGCGTGTACTTATCGAACCTATTGTATGTACGTTACTTACATAAATACATAGTGGTAAAGTATTACATCACTACTTCTTTGACTAAAATAATCTATCTATCTATCTAAGAAGTAGGTACCACTCCACCATCAAACAAACCACGGCACAAAGTTAGCACTATGGTATCCCCCATTACATCCCATCACCACCACCACCACCAATGATAGGATTGATATCAGATTCAGATGTGGTGGCGGCGATGGTAGTGGAATGATTGTTATATTGGCCGAGAGCAGCCGAGAGCAGCCGAGAACATGCTGGCCCCTAGTGTTGGTCGTTCTTCATCTTCAGCTAAGCGTTCTTAGTTCTTTGGTGAGGGCGACCACAGGGAATTGGATATTAGTGCTATCTTTTTTGGATCTCACTTTTTCAAATTGTCCTTCTTCACTGAAGTGTCTTTGCCCGAGCCGTGATTATACATTGTTCATTTTTGTTGTGTGTCAAGATGGTACTAATCCATAGAGCTTCTTCAAAAAAGAGCTTTCGATTGGTGGTCGGTCATATTATTGTTGATTTTGTCAAAATTTGAATTATTGCGTGAAAATCTGGCTGTGGCGGTGGATTTGGCCCTGCCGATCACTTTCTCTCTAGAGACCCGTTTTTGACCGATTTGATTGGTCAAAAGTCATCCAATGAAGCTGATTGGTGTACGCCCAATCGACAGAGCTTGATGAGAGCTTTCCAAAACGACACTGACAATCTTCATTGGCCGCGTAGTACACAAGATACTTATGGCCATTATCATCATTTTTGAGCTGATAATGCTTGATACTTATTGAGCTGTGGGAGGAGAAGGTGCGCTGCTGGTGCCAGATGCTCCTAAAACTGGTGTGACAGTATCAAGCTACCCGTCTCAAATAGTCCGCCAAAGCTTCCACGAACAGCTATTTATTTATGTCGTAGCGACATACGAAGACATTATTATTCCTGGTTAAAAGTATTTGGTGCGCACGTTTTGTTGACCGTGTCAAGATGATTAACCTCAACTGTAAGGGATAAATATCCACTTGCAAATAATGACCTCAAAAGTGACCCTTCCCCCCTTCATGAGAAAGCACACACAAGTCTTTAATCTTGGTCAAGTGCGAGCACTGGCTGGACCTAGGTTCTTGCTCGTCATCGCCTCTGTCCTTCCCTGCACTCAAGGGATACTCTGTACAGTGAGGTAGTCCGATGCAACCTTCCAGACAACAACAGAGAGACTGTGGATGTGGTGCCAAACATGTGTGGGTTTAAATCTACGATGCGAACCCACACCCCTAGATGCAAGACGGGAACATCGAAGATGTTTTCGATACCCCGTTTGGTCAAAGGGTGGGGAGTGGGGAGTGGGACGCTTAAAACTATCTAGAGAACCGATGCCGAAAAACCCACACACTACAATGAGTGCATTGGTTGGATGAACAACCAAAAGAGAATGGACGGGGCGGTAGCAAACTCGAACCAAAACTCAACAACTTGAGGAGTGAAGACACCCGTCTCGACTGTCCATCACCACAATCAAGTGCGAGCACTGGACCTAGGTTCTTGCTCGTCATCGCCTCTGTCCTTCCCTGCACTCAAGGGATACTCTGTACAGTGAGGTAGTCCAATGCAACCTTCCAGACAACAACAGAGAGACTGTGGATGTGGTGCCAAACATGTGTGGGTTTAAATCTACGATGCGAACCCACACCCCTAGATGCAAGACGGGAACATCGAAGATGTTTTCGATACCCCGTTTGGTCAAAGGGTGGGGAGTGGGACGCTTAAAACTATCTAGAGAACCGATGCCGAAAAACCCACACCCACACACTACAATGAGTGCATTGGTTGGATGAACAACCAAAAGAGAATGGACGGGGCGGTGTGTAGCAAGTCGAACCATCACAGCATTAGCACCTGAGAAGTGAAGACATCCGTCTCGTCTGTCCATCACCACAACAGATTTCGACAGAAAACAAGAACTTTATTCGAGCTCTGAGAGAGAAGAGAGCGGAAGCACGAAAGCCGACACGTGCTTCTGCTTAGATGGTCTCGAGGAGCAGGTAATTGCGAGGATCAATATGATGAAGTTGCTGAGTCGGTAATGACGAGAATCCTGACGAAAGACGACGAAAGATCCAACTTGATGACGTATCGGCAGGACCCTCGGCGTTTCCAACAACCGTGAGATCAAAGTTGTTTGAAACGACCAGCAGCAGCATCGGAGAAGCTTAGAGTATTATCTGTGTGCCAGTGGGAAAGACCGTACAGCTTACCCAGTTGCATCTCTCACAGAAATTAGTTTTCTTTGAGTGTTACCGCTTTTTGCCGACCTTCGATCCTCCTCCAGCAGCCACTGTCCTCTCTCGCCATTTGGATCTACGCCACTATGTCTTCGAAAGCCTCTCCCGATGACCTCCAAGGATGAGCGCTCCTTCTTCTTCATCGGCGTCTGTGGTTCCTCCCGCTGGAGGTGAGTAATCTTCTGCTGTACAGGGCAAGGGTTGATAACCCCCAATCGTAGTAGAGAATATTTTACATTCAACCCAACCTATCACATATCTCACAATCTCACCTACTTCTCCTCTTGGACTTCAAGAAGCGATGACGCAAAGACCGGGAGAAGCTTGCCCTGCCGCCGCACGCCAATCTCTAAGAAAGTAAATACTGATGTCTTTTCTCTGTCGGAACGACACAAATTTTTTTGTACATGCATAGGTATTGTACTGATACAAAAAAGCGCGGCCTTTTTTTCAATTTGCTCATAACTTATCCAACGTGCTCGGCTATCCAATACAACATACAACGGGCAAGATGTCGCTGTAGTTTGCCATTTGATGAATATGTTTCGATAAATGCCGATAGATGTAAAGTGGACGGTGATGAGGTGGAGGACGAACTTTGTGTCCAGGCCAACGCGCTACAAATCAACATGCAAGTCATCACGATGTAGCCGACGAAGACGAAGACACACGTGAGAACGGAATCATCAATTCTGGATCGTCGTTCGGAGAGTGAGCAAATCAAAGTCAAAGGAAGCTATTATGCCTAAGTACTTCACTACTGAGACAATCTTATCCTCATCGTTGATTGTCAGTGCAGACAAATAATGATGAATAATGAGTTCTCTCAAGAAAGTTCGACGTCGATTTCGCTATCATTAACGCCCAGCAGGCTTTCAATGGTTGCATTCGTTTCATTACGCCCAACAGGATTTTATGGTCGTTGAAATCCATTTGGAAGAAATGTGTTATTTAAATCAATCTTGTGAGCAATCGTCAGAAAGAGAATCGAAGACGGGCTCATCACAAATGGAGGGAGCTGTCTATTGGAATGTTGTTGGTATTATTGATATTGGCAACGGTATGGTGGAGGTCGTTTTGTTCATTCTGTTGAAAATTCGAAATTTTGAGGCGGCTTCTGCGCTGGGGTTGACTTTCTTTAGGGGTCGTTTTAGTTGAGATGATTGACAAAGGATCGATATTTGGTCTCAGTAGTATGCCCAATCGATAGAGCGCAATGAGAGGATTCAACTGGTGGTCGAATCGTCTTGATTGGATGGGAAGAAAAAGAGTTATCGAGGAAAAGGAGGTGAATGAGGATGAATGATAAAGGATCTGGTCTTGAAACTATACAATCAACCGATCTATAGAGTTCGAAGAGAGGATTCCAATTTGTAACTCATTGCCTTCTTATGATTATGACCAATTCAAGACAAGATACAATATCAATGATATGGTGAATCTCTGGAAGTGGAAGGAATGATAAAGCAAGTATTTTTCTATAGTCATAATTTTGCCCATCGCGTTTTAATCAGTATTATAGTATTATTATTATTGATCATCATCTTCTTCATCATCATCACACACTCTCTCTCTCTCATTGTATATCATCATTCCAGCAGGCAGATATCAGTTGATTGTCATGTATATTCTTGTTGGAATCATTCTTGATGAGCAATTCTTCTTCATCTTCATTGACATCATGACTGCTTAGACTGTTCTTGAGAGCATCCTCACTTCTTCTTCTTGCATCCTTGTGAACAGCACTCGTCGAGTCCCCGCCATTATTGACGCTCTCTTCACTGGATTGATGTCTACCAGCCGCATAAGTATTATGAGGCGGCAGTGGCCATTGATTGTAATGCGTCTTTTGTGGCGGATGATGATAGCCAGAAGCTGATGATGATGATGGATATGGTCGATTCGAATTCGTATTGTAGCCTGTAAGCATATAGTATAGTGTAGTATAGATAATATATTGAGAGAGAGGCGAAAGCGATAGAGTGAGAGGTTGGTCAGAGAAGTATAAAGTTGTCAGCACGAGGCCTTCTCTATATAGAACGACAGCCATGAATCGAATACAGCTCAGCTCAATACAGCCCAGATCAGCACAGTACTCACCGCCAGCTGCTCCACCATTATTACTTCTCGAGCCAACCGTAGAAGGATGATCCATAGCCTCCGCCTCCGCCTTCACTTGAACCGCTGCCACCAACGAAGAAGACTTCTTCTTCTTTACCAGCCTCAGCCGCACCAACTGCAACTGCTGCTGGATGATTCTTTGATGATCCGTCTTCCGATTTGACCGTTTTGACAGCATCCTCACCACTCGCCGCCGCCGCCGCCTTGATGATATCTGCAGCTGAATCATTCTTCTCGCTGCGAGCACGTGAAGAAGTGGCGTCGTCCATTGCGGTAGAGCAAGACGACTTGTTGTTGTTATTGTTGTTGGCGCCACAACTGGATGCCTCGGCCTCGGCTGTTGAAATGTTTGGATTGCCGCTGCCGTCGTCGTTGGATGAGCTGCTCATGATGGATCGATCGATCGTGCTGATTGATAATTCAGTAGCGGTGGTGGCGGTTGATGGACGGAGCAAATTATATGATAGGATGTGTTCTCTGCGGCCGGCCAATCGAAAGAAGTTTCGGCTCTACGTCGTTTGTCAATTATTGAATCACTGCTCTGCTCTGCTGTAAGATATGCCCGTCGATCTATCAATCTATACGATGTTCAATCCAACCGGCTGCTGATGAATATCTTCATTCATTCATATTCAATTACTGACACAAATTAGCAAGCACACATCTCATGCCTATCTACCTATCACGATGATGATCTCATGTGTTGTGTCCCGTGGTGTGGAGTGGCATTTTGGATCGGAGGCGGGATCTTGCTGCTTACAAGATTGGCGACGGGAGCTGATCCTCAGCCATCCACTTGAAGTTGGGAAAGCATTATCGCTACCTAGACATCATTGAACCAACAATTGGAGTCTTCATACGCCGAGGGCAGAACCAAACAGCGTCGCAGTCGGAACCACGGGAGAGGGTTGTCTCTCCTACCACTACCACAGCTCGTTATCGTTATAGAGCCCGGGATATATTGACGTGTATGTCAATAAGCCTGTATACAGGCGAGATATACAAATACAAGTATTTGCACGAGAGTATAAGCATATACCCATCTCTATCCGTGGTTGTTTTGACCGCGTCGAAGTGCTGCCTGAGCCCGCTGGCGACGTATCAAGAAGGCTTCACGTGCCGCTTTTACTGAAAGTCTGAAAGCAGCCAATAAGCCTGATGTTCACCAGAAGTTGTTTCGAGATCATCGAGATTGATTTCCATCAAATATTTATCCTCCTCTCCAAGCCCTTCTAAGCCCATCTCTTGCTGCTCCTCTATAGCTATTTGTAGCTCCTACTGATGTCTTTTCTCTGGGTTAGAGTGAGTCAAATAGTAATCTAGATTACCCGCAATACCAAAATATCATGCAGATTTCATTGTTGCACCCCATAGGCTTAGGCTGGTAACTGCAACGGTCGCTGTCTTATTATTACATAGTTGCGATGCTTGTGATTTTGCACAATTTTCACCACCTCACTTCACATAGTGCACAAATGCTACTCCATAGCAGTTTATCAATCAAATATTGTTTAGAATGCGTCTATGCGCTCAGTAGAGCGATTACTGCTACACATCTGCTACGTTATCAAATATAACTGCAATGAACATTGTACCAGTTATTCTTGCAGGAGCACTGTGGATAGCCTTGGTGCGAGGACGAAGAGTGGCTGCCTCTACCACCCTGCTCTTCATAGTTTTATAGACCTCCTGAAGATGACTGGCACTTGTGCGTCACTGTTGGCTTGGAATGCCCAAGGAGTATCGACCCAGTTGTTCCAGCTTGTAGTGAAGTCAGTCAATCTTATTCCAGAGTAGTTATCGACCGACATTGTCTTTAAAGTATTCCCACTCGTCGTTTGAATGCATTCTCTCTGTCGAACGATTTCTTCCAGCGAGTTTCGACTACCAACTCGAAGAAGGAGGCATATCGATGGCAGCCTCCACTCCAGCATCAAGTCCATCATCGGAGAGATCATCCGCAGCGGCTGCCGCCATTCTGTCGAGCTCCTCATCATCTACATCGGAATCGTCACCAACCTGGCTTGGCGCTTGTGTGGTATTGATAATCCCAAAGGACTCACCAGTGCACTGTAATGACTTCGATGATAAGTGCCCTCTCCGGAGCATTGACGTCTCCGCCATGGATGTTTCTGCCGGCGAGTTTTCTCCTCTTTTTTTCTCCCCTTTTTCGCCCCCAAATTTGTTGAAGCCCACAGCCTAAAAAAATGCCGCAGTATCAAGCTACCCGTCTCAAATAGTCCGCCCAAGCTTTCACGAACAGCTAGGAGTATTTATTTACAGTCGTCGTACACATGCATTGACACACGTATAAATTGACAGTACACATACATTGACCCAGCAGAGCTGGACACTACCTTCTCGTATAGCTGGTTTCCCCGCTTCTCCTGAGAGATGACTAGAAGAAAGACTAACTAAATTGGTGGTACCTTAGATTACGTACATAAGTCCCTACATAGCTGTAATACCTTTAAATTGACAGTACACATAGATTGACAGGCTGTGTCAGCGCACTGGGTGTCAATCTATGTGTACGACGACTGTATGTCGTAGCGACATACGAAGACATTTTTATTTCTGATTATAATTAACCTCAACTGTAGGGGATAAATATCCACTTGCAAATAATGACCTAAAAGTGACCCTCCCCCCCCTTAACCAGAAGATGCCCAGGGGATAATGAAAAAAATCACCAGCGATCACCATGGCGCACCTCGACCCCGTACGTGCCGACATCAACAACACTAGCTACACATAAAATTAGACAGCCCAACTGCAGCAACTCCCTCTCCAATAGCCTTTCTATGAAGTGGTGTCCTCAGATGGACATCAATCCACGCCATCGCTACTTATTATGACACCAAAGTAGAGGTGCCGGAAAATTGCGCTTTGACATCGGTGTGATGATGCACTTCCAATATGGTCTTCAGATGAATAGTTGAAGCTGCTCTGCCACTGAACTGGTTTGCAGACGCCATCTATATACTATTAAGCGGCGATCAGTCCCCTCTAGAGTGTGTCGGGGCGTTCTATGGCGCATGTAGTGGCATGGTGAATACAGTAGTTGAAAATTGATAATTTCCACAAAATACATCAAAAAGGAGAATGCATATATCTGACAGGAAATGAAATGAGAGGGTGCCAAAAGTCTGTGAGGTGATGACTATAATATAACAATCAACGTGGTTGGTGTAGATATCTCTATTTCATTGCGGCTGCGACATTATTGGACTGGTTGAAATGTAGCATATTTTGGTGGAAAATGAAGAGCGAATGCAATCACATACACGAGTATTTGAAGTGATATTGAGTGTATTCATCCTGCAAGTTGGGGACCCTTTCACCACACAACACCAATAGCCATCTGTTGCGAGCATTATACAGTGGTTTCAGGGTATCATATGACTCCTAACAGCACCATTCCTACCCGATGGGATCAAAGCAACAGCGGATGATTTGACCTACTACTCAATTATTACGTCTAATTGGAATGTAATCAATAAAACTGATAATAATAATCAATCATCATAGTATTCAGAAGGTGTCTGCAATGCACCATGGCAATTAAATAACCGAAATCTATTAAACATGAGTATGTCATGATGTTGCCCGGCATGTGCAGATTTTATGTCTCTGGCGGTTAGAGCCGTATACCATCACAACGACGCCGATTCGGCCGCCACCGCTTACAGAATCGGAATCTACATAAAAAATGGGGTTAGGCACTATATTGTTTATGTTGATTTTGGGAATGTTGGCCCAATAGTACCATGGTTTGCCGTCGGATTCGTCATGGAGGAGATGTTTTTTGTTAGTGTGTGATGCGTGATGGCCGAGCACCCCGGGCCGACGATGCCAGTGCTACTGAATTAGTACCCACAATATCTTGGAGAATGGTCGGAATACCACCATGTCACGTTGCAGAGGCGTTCTAAACTAACTAAATGGAAGGTTGTTGGTCTTTGAACCAAAAGAATCGACCTATTATTGACACAGTTACGTGGTAAAGACGCCACCCGGGGTGGATCCGGGGTGTGGGCATCTTCTGGTCAATGAGAAAGCACACACAAGTCTTTAATCTTGGATTCTCCTTCATTCAATCACGAAGACAAAGCCAATCACCACCACTTCGTTCAACGAACACAAAATCCTTTGACAATGACTATATTGGCAAACCGGGATTAGCTGGCGCGTGGGCGTGCCCACAACATACCATGGTTTGAGGAGAGGCTTGAAAGGGGAATATTGGGCAGTTTTGGCGATATACGAGTAATGTATGGGTATTTTGAGCTCATTTATACCCGATTGTGTGTAGTTGTGGGCCAAACTTGGGCGCCGCCCACATGAGAAGCGCCTCATAGGTAATATATCACGGCACTCTCAAGAATGACCTCAGTGAGATGGACACAACTCCCATGAACTTATCATCTATCATTTGATGGACACACAAGAAGATTAGTCTGACAATCCAATAATACTAGTTGATCAATTCTATATATTCAATATCATTCCAAGAAGATGCCCAAAGAATTAAACCTGCCGGCCTACGATTACCGCAATAATAATAATAATCGACCAATCAGCCTTAGCCGCAGCCCATCCAACAGCAACAATGACTCTTTCGACGAAGATGACGATTCGTCTCTCCGTCGAAGTTGCGGCACCGCCTACACGTACGGGAATGATACCGTCATGACTGGCGATCACGTCGAGGCCATTTTACGACGGAGCAACGATTCTTCTGCGTCTTCTTCGGAGCAGCGAAAGGTTGTGACGCACCACCGGCAGATGTTGGTGGCGCGAACCACCACACCGTTGGTCGGCGGCGGTGCGGAGGATGAAGAGCAAGATGACGAGTCGTCGAGTGATTCTTCGGAGGGGGTCGTGCCGAAAGTTTGTCGTCGCTCGCACAGTCGATCCAATTCGGTCGGCTCTACGGAATTGATTGCTCAAGTAAAAGATGCTGGCGGATCGCTGTTCGATGAAAGTGATGGCGCCTTTACCTATCCGCCTCATCAGAATAGCAGCAGTGGTATTATTGGTGGTGGTCAGAATATTGCCAATCAGTATCGTGATGGTCATGGCAATGGCAGTTCACCTCATTATGGCGCGGCAATGGGCGGCAACGAGGCTTTGCTGCGAGTTCGCCAGCAGCACGCTACTACTAATAGCAACAATAATAACGGTAGCGGTGGCGCCAATAATCAACTTCAGGAGCAGCCTACAGGCAGTCACAGCGGCAGAGGCAGCAACTCATCCAAGAGCAGCAGCAGTAGCACTAGTGCCAATAATAATGTCTATCACATCCACGATAACATTTCGGCGCTATCCTCAGTGGTCTCGGGGGGGAGCATGAAATCAAAATCATCGGGAGAAAGTAAAAGTTTTATTGCGGCAGTGTTGAATTATGGTCACATCAGTAGGCATGTGGAGGGCAAGGAAGATGGTAATGATGAGGAAGAGGAGGATGAAGAAGAACGGCTGGTCAAGAGTTATAGTCATCACTTGGAGGGTAAGCAAGGGCAGGGGGGCAAGAATAAGGAAGAGCAATTTGAAAATGATGAAGAGAGTCAACAACTGATGAAGAATCAAGACTCCTCAAGGATGCATCATCGTCATTCGGGGTTGATTGATGTACCGCATTATCACAACATACGTAGTTCGTTCACAGGTTTGGTTGGTCAGATTAAGGATCGAGCTACTTCTACTAGCACTGCTGGTAACAACAACAAGGAGGAGCAGCAGCAGCAGCAAGAGGCTGCTGGTTCACAACCACCACCACCTCCTGTGAACTATAGTGACCACCGTCAAGATCAAGAAAAACAACAACAGCATGATCCAAAGGATTCTTCTCCACAACATCATCAAGGAGGACATACTGGTCAAAATGATGATGATGATGAAAAAGAAGAAGAACAGCATTATGATTTGCGTCCCCAAACTGTCAAGACCACCACCAAACAACAACAACGACGATTCAACCGCAGACCAATCCAAAGACGAACCACCACCGAAAGTGAGATGTGGAACCGTCGTCTATCCACCGAAAGTGAATCCATGTGGACCATGCTTAGTACATCATTTACACGACGGAGTAGTAATGAAAGTGAGAGTAGTAGTGCTGGTAGACGACATTTTCTTAGAAGGAGAGATAGTGCGGAGAGTAGTAGAAGTAGTAATGGGAGTACTGCGGTAGGAGCAGCTGCAACGAATACTACTTCTTATTTGGGTGTTGAAAAGAAGAAGAAGAAGAAGCATCATCAGCAGACTTTGAGTAACCATGATGATAATGGTGGTGGTGGTGGAGTGGATGAGGAAGAAGAAGAAGAGGAGGATAATTATCAAGAGGAGAAGGAACCATATGATGATTCTGATATTCGTAGTGTGAAAAGTATGGATTCGAGTTGGATCGGAATGGGGAATTTGGGGAATATTATTGGATCCAACATTGTGAGTGGAGGAAGTAGCGATATGAATGGTGGTAGAAGAATGAAAAAGAGGGGAGTGGGAGATGGTAGGGGTGATTATCACTATGGCAATGATGCCTTTAGCAATGGTAGTGGTAGAGGTGGCAAAGTACGTCGTTTCAGTTCATTTTTTGTACGTCGTGCTAGCATGACTCCCTTCATTGGAGAGGATGGTGGTGATTATTTCTACCACGATGATATCAATGGTTCCAAATCGTATTTTTATCGGCCTGGAATTACAACGTTGCGACGATGTGGTGCGATATGCATCCTCATTGCCATTACTGCACTGAGTAGTGTGTTGATTGGTATTTATATCCCCCCCTCGGTTGGTGAGGGTCATAATACGATTGGGACGATGCAAATACTTGATGGAGAGGGGGAGGAGGAGGAAGAGTTGTTCAAGATTGCGGAATCGATTAATCAGCACTGCGAGATGAGCAAGATGCATTCTGCCAAAGGTCGGAGGAAGTGTGAGAGGCTTTGCAAGAATCATTTGTGTTGCTTTGATATGATTGGGGATGGATACGGCTGTAGGGATGATGATTCGAAGAATTGTGGAGTTTACAGTGGATGTGAGGTACTTGTGGATAGTTTTGAAGGACAGCAGCAGGAACAACTAGGCCAAGGCAATGGTCAGGTACAGAAAGGAAATGAGTTGGACGATGCCGTATCTCTCGATGGGGGGTTTGGCGATGGATTCGAGGATTCCGAGGATGATTTCTTGATGTTGTGGTACGACGATGATGAAAAGGGAGGTAGTTACCCTTATGGCAGCGAAGCCATATTCTACAACCCGGGTGGTCAGTCTACTACTACAACCACCCAAGAGGCACAAATCGGTTCATTGTCTGTTGACAATGTCTGTACCGAGTCCATGGTAAAGACATTGGATGGCCGAAGGCATTGCGAAACTTTGTGCAAAGACCATCACTGCTGCTTCGATCCGGTTCAGAAGAATAGCTGTCGAAAGGACCCGGATAAAATGTGTCCAGCTTTTGCAAAATGTGAGGTATTGACACTTGATATCGACACCGACTTTATTGATGCCGACAATAATGGCATTACCACCCACGACGAAATTAAGATTGGCTCGCAGGTGATTGGAGCAGTCTGTGCGGAGACGAAGGTCAACACTCCATCGGGAAAACAAGAATGCGAGGCTGTCTGCTCCTCCCACCTTTGCTGTTTTTCCAAGACGGAGTTCAACTGCAGAAGTGACCCTGTTAAGAGCTGTCCTGCCTACGCTGCATGTGAGATACTGAATGTAATGGCTGCCGAAGAAGGAAAAGCCAATGGAGTTGTCTACTGGGATGATCAACCGGGAGGGGACAATGATTCTGATCCACACAATGCCGTCGCAGCAATCCAGCTCAATGACGAACAAAAGTTGCAGATCAAGCAAGAAGTCAACAAAAATTGCAAGAATAAGTCTTCACCAGATTGTTTTCATGCGTGCAGAGATTGGTTTTGCTGCTTTGAACCTTCTGACGAAAAGTCATGTCGCAGCAGTACAAATAATCTTTGCAATTTGGTACAACAATGCGAAGTGGCAGCTGTGAACGCGGAAAATCTTTTCTCCGACTCCGAGGACGAGGAACCGGAGCAACTAGATGATCAAGAGCAGGATGATGTTCAAGCTCAGCCCTCATCACAGCAGCAGATACAGCCGCAACCGGAGGATGATTACTATCAAGATGATTTCCTTCCCAATGGAGTATTCAATCCTTTTTCACCGCAAATGCAGGAGCAGGATATTGATTTGTCGCAGCAGTCTTCCTTCCGACCACAGCAGGAAATTCCTCAGCAACAGGACGACACTCAGTCATCTGTGCAGCAGCAGCAAGATGATGATTTCAATCAAGAGGATGATTTCCTTCCTGAAGAGCTGGATGAGTTTCAACCTCCGCCTTCTACACAGCAGCAGGACAATGATTTGCAGCAATCTTCGCTTCGACCGCAGCAACAAGCTCCTCAGCAGCAGGGAGAAGCACAATATTCTGTGCAACCAATTCAACAGCAAGATGCTGATTTGCGACCGCAGCCAGCTCAACAGCAACAGCAGCAGCAGGACGCTCAGCAACAGTATGACTTCCAGCCCTCTGAAGATCCTCAGCAGCAGGGAGAAGCACAATATTCTGTGCAACCAATTCAACAGCAAGATGCTGATTTCCGACCGCAGCCTGCTCAACAGCAACAGCAGCAGCAGCAGCCGCCGCAGCAGCAAAACCAAAATAATTATCAGCAACAGGACGAGTTCTTCCAACCTCAGCAACAGGACGAGTTCTTCCAACCTCAGCAACAGAATGACTTCCAGTCTCAAAATAATTTCCAGCCTCCAATGCAGCAACAGTACGATCAAAATCAGTCGAACATGCAGCCACCGCCACCGCCGCAACAGCAGAATGGCAGTCAGTCACAACAACAATATATGCAGCCGCAACCACAGCAACCTATCACGCCGCAGCAGCAGAACGGTCAGCGTTTGGATCAGCCTAACGAACAGCAGCAATTCGAGGTTCAACCTCAACAGCCTATGGAAGAGAATAATTTCCAGCCTCCAATCCAGCCTCTTCCTCAACAGCAGCAATCCAACACTAATGCAGTTGCTTCGAAGCCTCCACGTCCACCGCCGGCACGTTGTATCCTTACGGGTGACGACGAAATGCATACGGAACTCTATAACGACGATTGGAATGATGACTCATATGATAGATGCAAGAGATGGGAAACAAAATACGGAATGAAAGTAAGTGAGTACATGGATCTCTACGGTGTTGGATAAAAATGTTCGCCATCTACATTAAATAGTTGAAGTGGGAAAGGATGGTTGAGCAGCCTGATCTGGAGATACAGTGGACAGATGACGATGCTGATGACATTCGGAAATATTAGTGTACATAAAATAAATAATAGATATTTAAGATGACGTTCACGAGTTAAAAGGCAGCGCAGAGATGAAGATACAGTCAACGCATCCATACCCAAACGAGGAGTACGACACCATGAATATTAGTTTGTGACTTCACCAGATTTCTCTAGAGAGTGACCAGTTGAATAAGAGAAAATAAATGTACACTTACACTACCTATTGTACTCTGTCAATCTCCTCCCTCTACTCTCAGTTGGAACTCTTCCGGCAACTCCTGTTCCTCCAACCAATCACCAAACTTGTCTAATCTCTTCTCAGCCTCCTTCTCTTCCTTTTCAACATCCACTACTGTATAATCTGTGGTACCGTCCCAAAATGATGCCTCCACCTTCCTACCATTTCCTCTTAGTATCTTCCCATTCAATGCTTTCACCGCATCACTCGCGTCATTGGGCTTGACAAACTTGACAATGACCACACCAGCAGGATGCTTTGAAAATATTGTAATTTTCTCGACAGTTCCAATCTCTTCGCATTGGGTATGTACCTCTCGTTCCAGTGCTCGTAATCTCGTGTCATCATCATCATCATCACTATTATCATCACACTCCAATTCGCGTGGATGAAACATATTCATCAACACAATAATCCGCAACCCCTTCAATCCACCAGCAATACGTCCATTCTCACTCTCATCCCACCCCACAGCCTGTATAGCTGCCAATCGTGCCACACGCCGTTTCGATTCGGATATAACCCGTCGTCGTTTCCCCCCCTCCTTTCCACCTCCTCCAAATGATGATGATGATTTGTTGTTGTTGTTGTCGTTGTCAAAGGTAGACCCATGCTGTTCAAACTTGGCACGTTGTACTGATAATATTGCACCATCACGGAATAGATTCTCATCCAAGATTTGTAATGCAAGTTCAACACTTTCGGGCCTTGCATAACAAATGGATGCATCCCCCTTGAGCTTGCCAAGAAGAAGTTGTTCACCACCATTATCTTTGATAGTAGTATCAGTTGTTGTTGTTGTTGTTGTTGTTGTTGATGATGTTGTCGTCGTCTTGTGCCGATACAATTTAATCTTGGGCTTCAAACTCTCTGGATCAATATCAATAATGCCCACTTTGGAAAAATATTGGACCAATTCTTCTTCTGTCGTGTCCAGTGGTAATCCGGTAACATAGATCCAATTACGTGCACTTTTGGCACTGAATTTGGGTTTCTTTCGTTTGCGCTTATTCTTTGTGCCAGAAGCAGCAGCAGCAGCTGTAGCTGCAGCGGTGGTAGTATCATTCAATGATGATTGAACTTTTTGTACTGCAGCAGCTGCAGCTCGATGAATACTTTGATTGTCTGCACCATTGGCAATTGCACCTGCACCTGCACTGCTGTCAACAGTATTTTTCTTCATGAGTGCCTCATGTATCCAATTCCCACTTTGACAATCACGAATGTATCGCGTACCACCATCACTTTCGTATTCTTCTTGATCATGATCATCATCGATATTATAGCTGTTGCCTTTGGTGGTTGTGGATGCTGCATGAGCATGAGGAGCCAAATGATCCGTCGATGATAAAAACGCTTCCAATTCATCCGTCACATTATTATTTTTCCTATTTTCTTCCGTACTGACTACTTCTTGTTGATCAGTAGTAACATCATGATTCTCTCTATGCTGCTCTGACCAAAGCGGTGGCATTATGGTCTCTCGAAATGCCTCCATGGCCAACTGCAAATTCTCCAGTTGATCAATTTGTTTCCATCCCTCCTGCTCGTTGCGATAGACACGAGTGGTTCCCGCCACCACCGCCATGCTACTACAATTATTATTCGACGTATCATCAGCCGGCAGTTGTGGATTTTGTTGTTGATGATATAATTTCGACAGGACTCTCGTGGAAATTGGTCCCTCGATACGACTACTACTCGGCATCATTTTGTCATCGTCATCTCCTCGCTCCACTACTACTGCTTCATAATACCATTCCGAACACGCCTCTCGCAGCACGTCCACCGTTCCCGCCTCTTTCCAGCCGTTGATATCGTAAGACTGAGAAATTGAATCAAAGCCCAAGACGAGGGTGGCCGCGTTGACGAGCGATAATGATGAAGATGATGATGGCGGACAGAGGAGGCGGCAGAGCTGAGTGCAACTCAGTGTGGTCGTGGAGGGGGAGCCGGTGGTGCGATTTTGATAGAGAAAGGGCGTGGCGAGGCTGATCTTCATGATTGATCGATATTTTGATGGCGCCAAATAATATAATATATAGATATGTTATTGATGGATCATTATTATTGAGAATATGAAGGATATTATTATTATTCTATGTAGTCGTTCTGCGGAGGATTTCAAGGCAGAGATTGTACATGGTTCATGTTCATGTCATTATGTCATGGTCTTTATTTTTGTGTCAGTCGTGCGTGGTGGGTGGTGGGCGGTGGGCGGTGGGCGCGCTTTTGAGATGGACATCTTGATATCAGCTGGCAGATAGATGAGACAGGCATCTTTTGTCTGTCACATGTCACATCAAAACACAGCTATCGAGCCAAGCCAAGAGCGTCAGCCAAGCATCAGCAAGCCAAATATCATAATATATCACTTAGGAAATTAGGTAAATGTTGCATTATCGCTACCTAGATATCATTGAACCAACAAGCAATTGGAGTCTTCATACGCCGAGGGCAGAACCAAACAGCGTCGCAGTCGGAACCACGGGAGAGGGTTGTCTCTCCTACCTACCACAGCTCGTTATAGAGCCCGGAATATATTGATGTGAATGTCAATAAGCCTGAATACAGGCGAGATATAACAATAACAGTATTTGCACGAGAGTATAAGCATATACCCATCTCTATCCGTGGTTGTCGTGACCGCGTCGAAAAGTGCTGCCTGAGCCCACTGGCGGCGTATCAAGAAGGCATACCGTGCTGCGCCAATAAGCCTGATATTCACCAGAAGTTGTTGTTTTGAGATCATCGAGATTGATTTCCATCAAGTATTTATCCTCCTCTCCTAGCCCTTCTAAGCTCATCTTTTGCTGCTCATCTATAGCTATTTGTAGCTCCTCCTCCTTCCTCTTTAACGCAAGCATACCCAAAATTTTATCATGAGTCAAGAAATTCCTCACGAGCCATTGTCCATGGGTCATCTCCATCAACTTGATTGAGAAGCTTTGTGCCCATGTTGCGCCAGAAAGATAGCTGCCCTACAGACGACAATGTGTCTCTTGAATCGCACAGAACTCCTTGGATATCATTCCTTCCATAAACCGCCGCCATCCGATCTGATCTTGTGTACATGCCAATTGTCTGCAATATCGGGTCATGATCGCCAGCAGTGCAGTCCATAAAGCTTTTTGCCATTCCGAGCCCTCACAAACCTCATGATATACTTTTCCGCACGTCATCACATGTTCCCACCGATTACAGCCAGGAGTGTAGATTATCCGCTGACATCTGAAAACATTTTATGTACCCTATCCTCTTCTTCACACATTATAAGACGTGAGCGCATGACTCCTGAGCATCCAGACAAGAAAGTAACCAAGGAGAGTGATCAGGATCACATCAGTGTAGCCGCAGATTTATGCCGGCTATGTCGTGAACTTTGCTTGCATGCCCATAGTTGGAAAAGTCGTGGGACCTCGTGTAATGCCTTGATCACGTTGACCCAATCTACTTGTGCAAACGCGGATGGTACCAGGATCTGTCTCTATCTTATCGAAGATCGCCTTGGCCAGCGCTAGGATACTTATAGGTGGCCATGAAAGCGGACTCTTTCACCAGTATCTGAAGTCATCTCATCTTCTCCTTACCCCGATCCACATAGACGCAGATCGGCTCAAGTGGCAAAGGTTGCGCTCCCATTCCTGCACTCAGATCAACATCGTAAATCTCTAGTTTTGCGACAGAGTCACACTGAAGACAGATATCTGATCTGGGTACATCTCCTTGGTAAAGGATCCGTCGTCTTGTTCTTGTGGTATCTTCCATTCTACGCGGCCTATGAAGGCGATGAGTGGCGTTTTGGAAAGCCCTTGAGCTGCTCTATCGATAAGACGTATCCAGCTTGATTGGATGACTTTTTACAGATCGTCTAGGTTAAAACCGCGTCTATTCCGCAGAGCTTGATTGGCCAATCCAGCTCCGCAACCAGATTTCCACAAGATGTGTCAAATTTGTAGTTTACCAATCGAAAGCTCTTATCAAGCTCCATCGATATATAGTACCATTATTACTATCAAAATATAAACACAGCTCAGCCAATAGAGCAGAGATATGATAGGTTGTGGCACGTCGATCCAAAAACACACTGAATAGTAGATAGGGTAAAAAACAATAGAAATAGAAACAAACCTCGGCCTCCCTATGGAGTAGATGTTTTGCTGAAGACACTTAAACTTGATAGGGCGAACGATATTATATTTGGCTCGGGTGAGATATGCCAATAAACTTCCATTCAATGCAGGCTCTGTGATCTGCGATCATGGGACTTTACATGCCATACATGCTCCCTCCAATGATGATTCTAGTCATCCATCATCAACTTGCCTCAACTACGCTCGTCTGTAATACCAGCTGCCAACAAAATCATTGACCTCCACAAGGAAAAGGAGTAGCCTTCTTCTCCACCATCAACAACTTCATGGTCTTTTGCATCTTCACCTTCACGATCCTCTTGTCGAAATAAATAAATACTGTGATCCTCCGATCCTAACCTGTGCGGCAATTGAAATTCGAGAAAAGATAGGACATTATTCATCACAAGATCTCGCGGTAAAGCAAACTGGAGTGTAGTTGCAGCCACATCCAATACGCATTGATGCTCAGCTTTGTAGCGAACCATTTTGCAAAGAACTGATCTGATCCACCGTTGTATTACTTGGGCCTTTTCTCCCGCATGATTATAAAATACGACACCAGCATCTGTATTGGGAAGAATCTGATTTATCGAATCAATTTCTTCACTCACATCATTCCTCCAGTCCTCCTTGTGCAACGCAGCGATAGTTTTACGTAATTCTACTCCCTCGACCACATCTACCTGCTTCAAATGTACACACCCTGTGAATGCATCATCGTCAGAAATTATGCCATCTTTCAATGGAATGGCAATTCGTTCCAGAGAGTTGCAGCCCTTAAATGCCCCTCCATGAATTCCTTCCAGCTTGTTACTAAATTCCACATCCGTCAGATTTGCACACCATTGGAATGCACTCCCCTTAATGATCTCGGCGGATGGCAGGTTGATGCTCCTCAAAGACCTGCAGTAACCGAATGCCTCTTGATTAATCATTTCTAGCTTGTCACATTCCACATCCGTTAGGGCAGTACACTCATGGAACGCCCTCTCCTCAGCAATTTTGACGCCCCGCATGATTACTCGTCCCAAGCGAGGGCATCCACAGAATGCATTTTCTTCAAGCTTTTCGACTTTATCGTGGCAAATGACTTCAGAGATGTTATGATGCCTATAGAATGCCCGCGCTGGAATGGTTTTGACATCCACGAAGATATGAGTGGCATCTCGAGGAATAATTTCGCCACCAGCACCGGTATAAGTGAACCAAGTGATATTATTACCGCCGTCGGCCGCCATCATGACAATGGTAAAATAATTTCCTTATCTGATACTGGTCGTTTGCGCTTCACCACTATTGTTTCTTATTTATTACGCTCTACTGCTACAACATGTACGACGCTGTGGTAGGAGAGACAACCCTCTCCCGTGGTTCCGACTGCGACGCTGTTTGGTTCTGCCCTCGGCGTATGAAGACTCCAATTGTTGGTTCAATGATGTCTAGAGGTAGCGATAATGCAACATTTACCTATAAGTAATTTCCTAAGTGATATATATGATACGGATGGCCATCGCATCGCCGTTTCTGCAAGATAAGCTTGGGGCACTACGCTACGATACATTATGCCTCGCCTAGTCCAAATTTTGTAGGAATTAGTATGCTCCTACGTAATAACCCCATTTTATCCCAGAAAGAGATGGTCGTCCATTTTGTGATTTTTTGTAGAACCACGAATCGGGCATCCCCGCTGGGCCGCCCGATTTTCATCACCACCACTCACCACAACAAAAGTTGCACAACACCATGATGTGACGGCGTCCCCAAGCCAACTACTATTAACAAGTCCTTCGTATTGAGAAGCTACGTTGGCGTTTTTCATAGAGGGCTTCGTTGCAATATTTTTAGTTCAAAAATAAAAAACGCCGACGTAGATATCTGAAAGGAAGACGGGGCATTCACGTGGGCATTATCACCACAACTTCAGCAGTGTCGAGAACGAATCGTCGATGTACTCCATCTTGTCCAAGAGCTCCACACAGATGGCAGAACCATATCAAGATGCATTCTTTCAAACTGCCTTTGTATGGAGTATCTCAAATCATCTGTGAATCCGTGAGTTACCGTACTTCTTTAACTCTCCGTGGTCGGCCGATGCGGACTGGTACTATCGACACGCCCTACACCCTATGTACACCCTCCTTTGCAATGAATGTTGCGAAAGTCACAAATGGAGCATCTTCTGTCTCATGTGCCGAAGAATGATGGAGTGATGAAAGCCTCAAAATATTGATGCTAAGACATGGCTGACAGGAAACGGAAACTACGAAATCAAAAGGAATGATTTAGTGAAGTATTTGAATGGCGTCAAACGCAGCATGCTTCCTGAGTCAAAAGATTCAGATCAATGATCTTATTTTGTATCAGCAGATAGAAGTGACGAGGAGAAGTTGTGACGGAGACGCTACAATTTAATCTTTATCCAACACCCTGTCTCATTCAACAACAAACACCGAACCACACAACGTAGACTATTATATGATGCCATGATGAGAACTGATCTCTTTATTGCACTATCCTTCGATATAGATAGTGATTTATTGATGCATCGAGTAAATAGATAGGAGGTCATGAATCCGTTAATGTACAATGGCATTGAACACATGTTGAAGAGCTGCAATCGTCCGTGCTGCATAGTACAAGGTGGTTTTAATGGTGTCAATATCACATGATGCAAAAAGCCCAGCAAATGATGAAAACCAGAGAATATCCATCACTATAATGGGAGGAAGATAAAATATTAGTGTCGAATCAAGCGCGGCGTTGGTATCATCGGATGATATCTTTCCAAAGCAAACACGAAGTATGAATTTAAAAGTGTTATTTTGGGTGCAAAACGTTGTGACGAGACAGAGAATTCCAACCATCAGGCGGTGTTTTAGATGCGGTCGATGGATTTTAGCATGATTCCTTAACTGCATCGATTAGAGTGCCATCTCGTGCATCTGATGAGGACCATACCCGGACAGAGGTTTCATCAGATGATTGGACACTGGTGTTGGAGCAATACCGGTGAAACGCAACAGAAATGGAAAGGGCAGGGGAAGGCATTCATACAAAATCTAAAGTAAGCAATAATCTGTCGAATGCCATACAAGCTGCAAGGCTCCGCGGACAATGGACGATCCTGAAGAAGTGAACGTGGCCGGTGGCGAGAGGTTTCACCCGATCTGGTGTCGTAGGTTGGGAGAGACAACGTTGCTGGGGATAAGATTCCTAAAGCCCAAATTAGCCGGAAACTGGTGCACTAAGGCACGGCTATTCCTACTCGATTCCCGAAGTATTACTGAGAGAAAGATCCGCCATAGGCGTCTACTTACTACACGGTGTTATTGTTTATTTTTATTTCTTCGACTGTCGACTGTGAGATGTCGACGTGTCATGGTTGACCTTCAACTCGTGGTGAGATAAAATCTTATCCCGCCAAAATACGAGCAGATGTCCTTCTCCCGAGGCAGATGGCTTCTCGTTCGTGACGAATCAAAATAAAAAAAAATTAACGGAAATCTTAAAGTACGTCATGGTTGGCCCTCCAGGGGCGAAATTATCTACAATTATCAAGAGAATCAAAATAACGTAAACCCATATTTCCATAATTCCTAACTTCCATATTCCCGATAATGATGATAAAAGGCAGCGTTCCAAATTCACATTTGAGACTCCCCAACCTGCATAGCAGTCATCATTCTTTCCATACAACAAAACTATTCCCATCTGTCCTTCCTAAAACTATCTCTCCCCAATTTTCTTTCCAGTTCTTAACCGATATAATTTTCATCTGAATCATTCCTTCTCTCCCCATTTTTCTCCCCAATTCCTAAAACACTAACTTCCTGATCCTCTACCGAATTCCTTCCTTCATTCCTAATCAATGTCTCCCCAATCCTCTACCGAATTTCTACTGGGTCCCCAAGAGTTTCCATCTCCATAAAGAGTATCTGTGAGTACTATTTCCTGACGCTTCCTTACCTCAAGTAAAACAGTCTCGTTAAGGTTTCTCAGCACAAAATTAGGACCCCCTTTACTTACGACGGTGGGACATTCTCCATCAAAAACATTGGGATTCCAAGGTGTCGACTGAGTCATTTCAATCCACTGAAGGTCATTCAAATCATCCTCCGTAGGATAAGACATATGGATAAAGGGTAGTCCGTCCTTGAACGTGATGGGGATAGTACAGCTTCCATTCCTCGTAGAAGTAACAATCTTCTGAGTTCCACCCATCTCAATAGGAAGGTCTCCGACTTCGCATCCGGCACAAGTCATTTGAATCTTGGAGTGAATAGTAGGTCCGTCTTCGATCTCTCCATACTCATGAAAAACTAGAATGACTGGGATTCCCTCGCACGTCTTAACCTTCCCGGCAAATGATGCAATCTGGAGTTGACTGATTTTGTTCCCATCAAAACCGGTAACGTTGATATACCTGGCTGGATCAGCATACCATAGACGTCTAAGATACTTCGGATTTCCCAATCCTGAGTTTGCTCCACCGTCCACCAGTGCACGAAATAGACTAAAATCCTCAAAATTGTTGGTGTTCTCATACCGATTCAAATTGCTTACGCGCGCTGTGAAAGTCATATTCACACTGCGTTCTTCCGTCGAAGGATTCTTGGGAGGATTCAATACCACATCTGGAAATCCAGCGTGCTGAAGAGTAGTTGCAACTGATATCTTCCTCAGCTGACCATTTTCTCCTCGCTTGATGGGAATTAGTTGATTCGGAGACTTGTTCTGGCGAGACATGAGTCTTGCCGGTACGAAAGGATCCCTTGGAATACAAGGTACGGTGTCTTGGGTTTCTTGAGCGGCGGTAGAACGTGCACGCATTGCTTGAATATATCCCATATTGACCGAGCGTTCACTAGTGTTGGTATCCTCAGAAACATTACCTGATTCAGCTAAATTCGTCGCACGAGCATTTCTGCCAGAAATTCCAGTTCCTGGGATACGATGTTCTTCAGTATTGGAAGGTGGTGGTCCTGGAAGAAGACTTGTGAGAATATCCTCACGATCATTAATCGGAATCTTAAGCCACATACGCTTCACCTCACGAGATAGCTTGTCCCAATTTCTCTTCGGCATTTGACCATGTCTGCGAGCTTCTCCGACATTGATATAACGATAGGCCTCGTCTATTGCATCAACGGCATCATTAGAGTTCACATTGATATCAGTACTATAGACATCCATGTCCCACAGAAGGCCCTCATCAGCAACGAAATCTCCATTGATCATGCTGGCATTAATTTTCCTCCTCGAGTTGATTACGGACGTCTTGAATTCCGCGTCCAATTCCTGAGCTTGACGGTAGTAGAAATCGATCTTTGCCGAAGCGGAACGTACAACAGTCTGATTCCCGATGGCAGTATCTTCCTGTACGTCCATTAACTTCTTGGTATCGCGAAGTTCCTTGATGCTATCGATGTATCTCTCGAAGTAGATAAGTTCTTGGTCTTCTGAGATATTTTGGTTAGACTTGCAGAAATAATTGTGCTCAATTACCCATCGCCTGAAAGAATCAATTGCGGCAGCAAGTCCCTTGTGATTGGCAGGAATCTTGCTGGTGCAAATAAGTCCAAGTAAGTACTTCGTCCTGGTGATGGCTGCGATGTTGTCATCATAATGACTTGATAAATCTCTCCAAACAGCTACTCCGTCCATTTCCTTGCTGTGTCTCTTGATGATAGTAAGCCCTTCATTCGTCTCAACGGATTCTTGCAATGCCATGAAGAGTAGAGTGTTCTTCTTCTTGTAGAGCTTGACTTCATCGGGGTCATCCGTTCCATCGACCGGGACATAGTAATTGTTTGTTGTAATGTCGATCATGTCATTGAGGGTGAGGATCCCCATATGCTTGATCTTCCATCTCGTCCATTCCGACGCATTCTGAAGTTTGGCCCAGGACTCTTCATTGGGTTTGATCTTCTTTTCGAATGCAAGTAATGCTTTGGCAGCAGCCAACCGACAATTGGCAGGAGTAGTCAGTCCGTTGTTCCCGGTGGTAGACGAAGTGGTGGTAGAGACAAGATTAAGTCCCTTTCTCTTTTCAGACGCTGCCGCAATAACTGGATCATATGCAACTTCACCGTTAGCATCTGCTGTCTGTCTCTCAGCTGGTGACATATTTAGAAACATATCAAACATGGGTCTGATTCTGTCGTGACATATATCTACAGGATGATCCGGTAGTGTGCCGTGAGTGTTCTGTAGCCAATTGAGAAAACTAGGAACTTGTTTCAGTTCATCCATCTGAGTTTGGTCCATCATCTCAACCAATTGCGTATCTGGGTCTTTCCACCTCATCTTCTTGAGAGTTTCATCATCCAGAATCGCATTAGTTATATCATAACGCGTCTTGATTCCCGCAGCCTTAAAAGCGCCATCGACCTCTTGTTCATCAAAGAAGATCCTCGCAATGATATGATTGACCTCACGATCAGGAACCCTCCTATTTGCTGTTCCTACTACCATTTTTGATTGGTTATCACGGGTACCCACTTGGTATGAAAGGAAATTTCGCTATGTATAAATAGCGGAGTCCACTTACATCAGGGAGAGTTGGGTGATCTCTAACTGCTAGAACAGTCGTGCGGTGACAGATTATTAATTCGGTAAATCTGAAGCCAGTCGTCTGAGCAGCGAGACATGGAAATCTCTAAAGTAAGCAATAATCTGTCGAATGCCATACAAGCTGCAAGGCTCCGCGGACAATGGACGATCCTGAAGAAGTGAACGTGGCCGGTGGCGAGAGGTTTCACCCGATCTGGTGTCGTAGGTTGGGAGAGACAACGTTGCTGGGGATAAGATTCCTAAAGCCCAAATTAGCCGGAAACTGGTGCACTAAGGCACGGCTATTCCTACTCGATTCCCGAAGTATTACTGAGAGAAAGATCCGCCATAGGCGTCTACTTACTACACGGTGTTATTGTTTATTTTTATTTCTTCGACTGTGAGATGTCGACGTGTCATGGTCGACCTTCAACTCGTGGTGAGATAAAATCTTATCCCGCCAAAATACGAGCAGATGTCCTTCTCCCGAGGCAGATGGCTTCTCGTTCGTGACGAATCAAAATAACGTAAACCCATATTTCCATAATTCCTAACTTCCATATTCCCGATAATGATGATAAAAGGCAGCGTTCCAAATTCACATTTGAGACAAAAACAAGTGGGACTTTGTGCAAAGAGAAAGTAGATGTGTTTACAATCAATAAATGCAGGACACAAGAATCATTGGCTCGAACCCATACATAGAGTGCCCGAGCTAAGCAGTAGTAACAACCAGCGTATTGTACTTAGGCGCTCAGACAACACAAGATATTCTTTTACCTTGAGATGGATAATGAAGCATTAGATGATTATATTGACACTGATGATATCATCGGGCCATAGTAAAGAGACAATCGAAGCTTTAATTATATTGTGTGCAGTGGCATGCATGAGAGTGCGTTTGCGTGTAGTTTCTACTAGAGAATGCAGCTCCCACAAAATTCTACATAGGCCTACGTAGGAATTCAAAATGTAGCGCAGTGGGGGTCACCAACTCAATGGACACGCTGCTTTTTTCTACGTACGTACCATAGGACGATTCCTATCGTAGGTACTCCCACCAAATTCGGCGAGGAACATGCTTTTTTCGCGCGTCGATTTTTTGGAACCGGAGCCTTTCCCACAATTTTTTTGTTAGTGAATCGCTCTAGCTTTGGGCCATGGTGACCAAAATTAAGTTTCAGGGAAGTGGTTGTTTACATGCTTGTTCCGAGATACTATCCTTTAGGTGACTATTATGAGAGTATATATACTGAGGGGCAGGTGGTGAAGCCTTATATTTTCGTCGAGATATGCATTTGAAGGTGCTCTCTAGCTTGGTACTAGCTTTGATGGCTGATGGCCTGCCAAATTTGTGCAGCAAAAAGCTAGTGGACTCTCACATGCATTTCTCAGCGGAGCATTGGAATTATTTTACAGCCAACACATGTATAGAACCCCCATTATGGTCGACAAAAGGGTGGTGATACTGGAAAAGCATATTCGTCAACTCCCCAAAATATAATTTTGGCCATTGTGGCCCAAAGCTAGAGCATTTCACTAACAAAAAAAATTGAAAAAAGGCTCAGGTTCCAAAAAACAAAGATTTTGGCGTGGCGCACGGCCTTTATGTCACAACAGACACAGCTCACAAAATACTAACTTTACCCTAGCTATTTTGGCAACGCTAATGGAGAGAGCATCATCGACAATAATAAGTACAGCAAGACTCATTCTAGACAAAAATTTCACTAGAATTCGGTTATCCCCTTGGTAGGTGTCGAAATTCAACGTGGGAGTCAGTACGAGACTTCTCAGGTCCCACTAACAATTTAACTAGGGCCACATTTAAGGTACCTCTGCAAAGCCAGATAATCAACTATAGTTCAAAAAAGGATCTTCATATGCATAGATGCAATTAGGCTTCATCAAACTGCCTTCTCCACCTAACACAGTCAAGCTACGGCGACATCTCACTTTCGCTTGTTGATTTGATCATTTTGTTAGTGATTTACTAATTTAGACGGATATTTTTTGTTAGTGCCCCAAAGCATGAGCACGTGACCAGAAATCCTAATCGGCAAGCTTATGTAGTGTGCTCGCTCTAGAGGAGTACCTTCTCCTATCTAGTTGGCGATAAATGACGGTCTGAGTATTGTCGTATGTCCGTCACTTCCGTCACTTTCCCATCACATATCCGTCACGTACCCGTCACATATCCGTCACATACCCTTCACATAAACGTCACCTACGGAGACGGATTCCATCACATTTTATCTCAGCCGTCCGTCACTTCCAGGGCCTGGTCACTTCAGCTGTCAATAAGCGAATTAGATCCGGACAGACGTGAAATTTGGTGTTTTGAGCACATTTTTTGACCATGGCCGCCGCAGAGCCTACTAGCTTTGGCCAAAATCTCAAATCTGCCACAAGTGCTTTTATGGCGAAACAAGTGATAGAGTCGTATTCTTCTATATCTCAGGAGATGGACAATACACGTTTGGGTTCCATATCTCAGATATGCTCGACAAAATTGTCATCTACATTTGCTAGTAAAATCGTCTAACTAATGGACAAAATTGTTAGAGAGAATTAATAGCAAAATCTAAATAGGCATATCTCTGCAAGAAAAGCAAATATTCATGTGGTTCCTTCATAGAACTCATTCGTATGATCATCACCAAAAAGGCTGCACCATTGGTTTGGTGCAAATATTGCTGTTTGTGATTTTGGCCTCCGTAGTAGAAGCCACTTTCATCATGGTGGTTTTGTAATTGAAACACCAAAACTTCTACTTGGGGGCCTACGTAGGAATTATACCAGGAAAAAATCATCTAAATCACTTATTCAGCGCCTACTATCATGGAAAGCACACACAGACTTTTACTCACTCGGACAAAAGGATTCCCAAATTGGTATGCGAATCTGGTTGTTATGATTACTTCAATCAACACCTTTGCTTCTAGAATAAGCACCGGTTGGTCATTCAATGACAAAGTTCAATACTTATGCCTTCTCTTCATTCGGCATATTCCAAGATGGTTGATCTCTATCTGGTCGATCTTACATAAAAAAGTACTAGTACACCTACTCGCCCTTGCTTTGGTCAGAGTCCCACCCCAACCTGTCACCCCAGACCCTCATTTCCTCTCAGGGATGAGCTAGTCTACACGGATGGCGCTAGGAACTCACAGGCAGTAGTGTATGAAGGATCAAGTGCCTGTTGACAGAAATCACATTGTACGAACTGAGGATGGCACTCGGGTAGTAGTTACTCCTTCGCCACATCTCAAGACGTTCAATCAGCCAGATCTTACTGATGTTCCCCGCACACCTCTTGATTATTGTAAGGAGATGAAGGACATTATAATCCAGAGGAATTTAAGACATTTGTGTACCCAAAGCAATTGTCCCCTGTTCAGCAAGAATTCCTTTCTTGGCACAATCGACTCTATCACATGCCCTTTTCTCGGATGTTTAAGTTGGCACAGCTGGGAATCCTTCCCAAACGTTTCTTGAAATGCACTGACGTCTTGTGTATCTCATGTAAATTCGTTAAAGCACATCAGAGATAGGAAAAAGTAAAGTTAACTCTTGAAGCTAACTTTATTTTTGCAAAGAGATCTTCAACTTCAACTTCGTCAACTTTTTTATTTTATGCATAGTGCCAACTTCAACTTTGTCAACTTTTTAGCATTTGATGATTCTGCCAAGTTCAACTTTGAGTAGGACTGCAAAGTACTCGACACTTTCTCAACTTTCTACATATGTAAGAGATTCATTTAATCATATGTTATGGTACTCTCCACCTATTCTATCACCTATCTATGCAAAGACACCTATCTTTGCCACCTTCTTCATGCCACACATATAGCTATGAGAAGCTTCTACTGGTCCATTACAGTTGGCTGGGGTAGTATGCACTGCAGAAGCAATCTCTACACATATTATCAGCAAAGCTACTGCATATGATGGCATTTTGGCCCAGAGTTGAACTTCAAGATACAGCATTTGCCCAACTTTAACTTTCTCAACTTTTTTTCATTTTGGCTGCGGCCAACTTCAACTTTTCTAACTTTTGAACAAGTTGATGTTGACAGCCGGAAAATTAGGGTACCTAATTAATGGGTATATATACAGAAACTCACTGATATGTAAGTATACGGGTACTTTCTGGTAAGTGAATGAAAGCGCACTGTCAACAATATTCCACGAAGGGAATGAAGGGAAATCCACCATGATGGATCTCATTGAAGAAAGTAGAAAAGAATAACCAATAATAGTGCTATTAGTACTCCCAGTTGACGTGAGGTCGATTCCTCATCTAGACAAACGCTTAGAGATAAGTGGCCTTGAGATAGGCAATGTGATAACAAACGAAGAACCGGTGCAACGATGTACGGCCTGTAAGGAGTTACAATTTGTGCAACGTGTACATCTTGTGCTGATTTACAGATGTAGACGAACTTTCAACTTCTCAACTTTTGGACAATGAGCAGATGTCAAACTTTCAACTCTAAGTTCAACTTTATTCTAACACTGAAGCACATTGTCGTCCATGGCGCACTTGTGCTGGTAAATCAAGTGGAATTCGGAAAAAGAATGAGAAGAAGCCGGGAGGCGGCACATCAGTTGACCAAATTTTTAGTGCTCAGCCTGGGCTGGTGCCTCAGATGGCCGGACCTCTCGGTTCAAGCCAAATCTAGCTTTGTCGACCTTGTCACCAATTTCGTCTACTGCCATCTCATGACCACTCTCACGTTGGAAGAGACTCTGCTTGCCAAAACAGCTTACGAGAAACTGCTGGCACAGATGGGCCATAAGGACAAGCACTTCTGTGCCTAAACAAAGTGATAATTTTTTCACATAACCGTCAGAAATGTGGCTTATGTGAAACACGACCACGGCTATTTGAACCGTGACTGTAGTTTATTTGAAAGTGCTACTGCCAGCTTGATTGCACAGTATGAGCACCTCTACCAAAGAATCACCCTCAGATCATTCATCTCCTCCTCAACTCGAACTATCAACATGGCCGACGCTTCCAATAGAGAGACACAAGATGCCATAACAAACAAACCCGTCCGTACGGTAGCATAAATTTATAAATGACATAAGCGCTATGTCATGGCGCAGCTATCCGTCAAGTTTCATCACTGCAGCTATTGTATTAATTTCCATAATATCAATAGAGCAGCGACTGCTCACACATCAAATCTCTCGCTCCTTCGCTCACTCCCATACCACCTCTTCTATTACCCCCCATGTTTAATAACACCCATATTGGCAGTAACCACGCCTTCCTAATAATAATTAATGCCCCCCTATTTATTATTATCCTCATAACTACGCTACACACTCGGATATTTAAAGCCACACAAGGCAATAATATTTACATGTCCAACAATAAATACATATTATTTCACTTGAATTAATCCTTTAAATAAGCATTATTATTTATCATAGTTGCTTATCATTTAGTCGATACTATCGGCAATACGATTCTGTCATTATTCCTCTGCATCTTCTTTTGAAGGGTAATAATACTACATTACATCAATGCATCCCCATCTGTGCGCAATTATTTCGTCATGTTGATGTCGGCTACCGATGCTTCTCAGACGATGGCGGCGGATCAATAAATCCTTCACTGATCGATTGCGCTATGTATGACGTTGAAAATATGCCGCCATACGTCTTATTGCTCCAAGTATTGGCCGAGAACGAGCCGGTGCCGCCGGGCGAGTTATTGTGATGACTTCGCTCCATTTTCTCTCTGCAGAATATTATTAGATATCATGCTACACACAATATTATTATTCAGTTCCTTCGCCCCTCATGTCGGCTATGATGATGCGGCCATGTTGGTGCTATTTTTATGTGCAGGATTTTTGTGTGCTGTCGTCTACATAGTAGTAAGACATCATCTCCCCATGGTGATGGTCTTCGGGTTCGGATCGGGTGGTGGGTGGTGGGAGGTGGTGATGTTTCCATGGGTGAAATCTCAAAAGTGGGAAAAGCCCATGTACACATCCATCTGTTGTGATGTTCCATGGGTGCAATCTCAAAAGTGGGAAAAGCCCATGTACATATCCATCCGCGATCACTACTACAGCCCTACTTACTACAGCCCCCAAAGCACCGCGCACCACACACCTCAACACATAGGTTTGTTATATCTTGTTTTTTTGCAGTCTAGTACCACCTATATTTCAGCACCTTATTATACAGCCCATTTTTAGTATTTCTTCTTTGTCCTTATTTTTTTGTGTTACTAGAGAATGTCAGCACCTTATATTTGGAATTCCACGTGTAGTCTTCTGTTAGGTTTCTAAATCGTTTATCACACTGGTACTTACCAGAACCAATGTTCTATTCTTAATAGTTTATTGCACTGGTACTTACCAGAACCAATGTTATAATCTCAACCAATATGTTTCGACCTGTGGAGGACAGCCCGGACCGTGCTTGCCCGTTATCCTCATGGCTACAAAATGGTCCTCAACACACCAACGCTGCGCCGAAGGCAACCGAGCAAAGCAACCATGTCGTCGGAACTCTTGGCAGCACACAACACACACAGTAGTAAATTAATCATCAAATAGCACACCCCCCCCTCTGCTGTTGCCCCCCCTATCGATTAATTATCAATTGGGCCAAAAATAAGTCCCCCCTCCCCTCCCCAAACAAAGAATTAAGAATTAATCAATTATTATTATTCGTCGCATCATCGGCAGCGCCAACCATTATTTAAACTGGACAATGAGCAGTCATCAACATCCGCCGCCGCCGCCGCCTCCTTCTCGTCCTCCTCCCCCGCCACCGCTGCCACCACCACCGCCACCGCTGCCGCCACAGCAACAACAGCAGCAACAACCAGCAAACGATTCGACTCCGTCGCCACCAAAGCGACAGCGAGTAAATTCTGTCGGGGGAGATAATAACAATAACGGTGCTAACACATACAACAATAATGACCATCAGGATGAGGAAGATCACTTTGACTATGATGGGCTAGATGCGGATTGGGAATCAGCACACTATTTAGAGGTGAATTTATTCGGAGTCTATTGTACCGCTGACAAATGTGCACACAATCCTATTCTCCAACGTCGAGGAACCAATTGTTGGATTCCATCACACAATGTGATGAGAGATCACTGGAATACAAATAGATGCTATCCTGTTGGGACCCCCATCGCGTTAAAGACAGAGAAAGAACTAAGGAGCAAGCAGATTCAACTCCACAACAAACTTCAGCGGAGCACACAGCAAGAAGTAGATAAACTAATTGCTGCTGAATTTCCTTCTAATTGCAAAGTGTTGACTGGGAAGTACTTTTACTGTGTTAATTGTGGTTTCTTTGCAAAGAGGAGGCCTGATACGAAAGCTCATTTTGGAGGGAAAACAAAGAAGATGGAATGCAATGTTTCACAACACCTACGAGATGGCGGTCAAGTATTGGAGGGAATCCACGGCATAAAGTGCCCCCGAGCTGTGGTGGAGCTGGTCCGAAACAAACAATTCAAGTTACCATATCCTCATGCTGCTGCAAATGAACCTACTCCTACTCGTACTACTCGCACTACTACTGCTGCAAGAACTCCTTCATCACGAAGACACTACAGTGAGTTCACACAATTTTGACTTGTTTGGCAATGTTTTTATTACCATCTCACTCAATTCTGTCCATATCAATTTTCAGATTCACCTAGTAGTTCCTTGCTGTTGGTGTCAGACCTGGATAGAGGCATTGTTACTGCTACTCCAGAAGAGATGAGGGAAGCAAAAGCATTGGGAAAAAAAAAAAATATCCAGTGAGATATCTAGCACTGGGCATCGGCATCAATATCCAGTGAGATATCTAGCACTGGGCATCGATATCCAGTGAGAGGATATCTAACACTGGGCATCGATGTCACCAGATATCTAGCACTGGGCATCAATATCCCCAGATATCCAGCACTGGGCATAGATATCCCCAGATATCTAGCTCTGGGCATCAATATCCAATGAGATATCTAGCACTGGGCATCGATATCACCATATATCTAGCACTGGGCATCGATATCCAGCACTGGGCATCGATATCCAGTGAGATATCTAGCTCTGGGCATCAATATCCAATGAGATATCTAGCACTGGGCATCGATATCACCATATATCTAGCACTGGGCATCGATATCCATTGAGATATCTAGCACAGGGCATCGATATCCAGTGAGATATCTAGCACTGGGCATTGATATGCCCAGATATCGCAAGATTTCTAGCACTGGGCATCGGCATCAATATCCTGTGAGATATCTAGCACTGGGCATCGATATCCAGTGAGAGGATATCTAACACTGGGCATCGATGTCACCAGATATCTAGCACTGGGCATCAATATCCCCAGATATCCAGCACTGGGCATAGATATTCCCAGATATCTAGCTTTGGGCATCGATATCCAATGAGATATCTAGCACTGGGCATCGATATCACCATATATCTAGCACTGGGCATCGATATCCAGCACTGGGCATCGATATCCAGTGAGATATCTAGCTCTGGGCATCAATATCCAATGAGATATCTAGCACTGGGCATCGATATCACCATATATCTAGCACTGGGCATCGATATCCATTGAGATATCTAGCACAGGGCATCGATATCCAGTGAGATATCTAGCACTGGGCATTGATATGCCCAGATATCCAGCACTGTGCATCGATATCCCCAGATAGCCAGCACTGGGCATCAATATCGCCAGATATCTAGCTCTGGGCATCGATATCCAGTGAGATATCTAGGACTGGACATCGATATCGCCTTATATCTAGCACTGGGCATCGATATCCTGTGAGATATCTAGCACTGGGCATCGATATCGCAAGATTTCTAGCACTGGGCATCGGCATCAATATCCAGTGAGATATCTAGCACTGGGCATCGATATCCAGTGAGAGGATATCTAACACTGGGCATCGATGTCACCAGATATCTAGCACTGGGCATCAATATCCCCAGATATCCAGCACTGGGCATAGATATCCCCAGATATCTAGCTCTGGGCATCGATATCCAATGAGATATCTAGCACTGGGCATCGATATCACCATATATCTAGCACTGGGCATCGATATCCAGCACTGGGCATCGATATCCAGTGAGATATCTAGCTCTGGGCATCAATATCCAATGAGATATCTAGCACTGGGCATCGATATTACCATATATCTAGCACTGGGCATCGATATCCATTGAGATATCTAGCACAGGGCATCGATATCCAGTGAGATATCTAGCACTGGGCATTGATATGCCCAGATATCCAGCACTGTGCATCGATATCCCCAGATAGCCAGCACAGGGCATCAATATCGCCAGATATCTAGCTCTGGGCATTGATATCCAGTGAGATATCTAGGACTGGACATCGATATCGCCTGATATCTAGCACTGGGCATCGATATCCTGTGAGATATCTAGCACTGGGCATCGATATCGCAAGATTTCTAGCACTGGGCATCGGCATCAATATCCAGTGAGATATCTAGCACTGGGCATCGATATCCAGTGAGAGGATATCTAACACTGGGCATCGATGTCACCAGATATCTAGCACTGGGCATCAATATCCCCAGATATCCAGCACTGGGCATAGATATCCCCAGATATCTAGCTCTGGGCATCGATATCCAATGAGATATCTAGCACTGGGCATCGATGTCACCATATATCTAGCACTGGGCATCGATATCCAGCACTGGGCATCGATATCCAGTGAGATATCTAGCTCTGGGCATCAATATCCAATGAGATATCTAGCACTGGGCATCGATATCACCATATATCTAGCACTGGGCATCGATATCCATTGAGATATCTAGCACAGGGCATCGATATCCAGTGAGATATCTAGCACTGGGCATTGATATGCCCAGATATCCAGCACTGTGCATCGATATCCCCAGATAGCCAGCACTGGGCATCAATATCGCCAGATATCTAGCTCTGGGCATCGATATCCAGTGAGATATCTAGGACTGGACATCGATATCGCCTGATATCTAGCACTGGGCATCGATATCCTGTGAGATATCTAGCACTGGGCATCGATATCGCAAGATTTCTAGCACTGGACATCGACATCAATATCCAGTGAGATATCTAGCACTGGGCATCGATATCCAGTGAGAGGATATCTAACACTGGGCATCGATGTCACCAGATATCTAGCACTGGGCATCAATGTCCCCAGATATCCAGCACTGGGCATAGATATCCCCAGATATCTAGCTCTGGGCATCGATATCCAATGAGATATCTAGCACTGGGCATCGATATCACCATATATCTAGCACTGGGCATCGATATCCAGCACTGGAATCGATATCCAGTGAGATATCTAGCTCTGGGCATCAATATCCAATGAGATATCTAGCACTGGGCATCGATATCACCATATATCTAGCACTGGGCATCGATAAACCAGTGAGATATCTAGCACAGGGCATCGATATCCAGTGAGATATCTAGCTCTGGGCATTGATATGCCCAGATATCCAGCACTGTGCATCGATATCCCCAGATAGCCAGCACTGGGCATCAATATCGCCAGATATCTAGCTCTGGGCATCGATATCCAGTGAGATATCTAGGACTGGACATCGATATCGCCTGATATCTAGCACTGGGCATCGATATCCTGTGAGATATCTAGCACTGGGCATCGATATCGCAAGATTTCTAGCACTGGGCATTGATATCCAGTGAGATATTTAGCACTGGGCATCGATATCCAGTGAGAGGATATCTAACACTGGGCATCGATGTCACCAGATATCTAGCACTGGGCATCAATATCCCCAGATATCCAGCACTGGGCATAGATATCCCCAGATATCTAGCTCTGGGCATCGATATCCAATGAGATATCTAGCACTGGGCATCGATATCACCATATATCTAGCACTGGGCATCAATATCCAGCACTGGAATCGATATCCAGTGAGATATCTAGCTCTGGGCATCAATATCCAATGAGATATCTAGCACTGGGCATCGATATCACCATATATCTAGCACTGGGCATCGATATCCAGTGAGATATCTAGCACAGGGCATCGATATCCAGTGAGATATCTAGCTCTGGGCATTGATATGCCCAGATATCCAGCACTGTGCATCGATATCCCCAGATAGCCAGCACTGGGCATCAATATCGCCAGATATCTAGCTCTGGGCATCGATATCCAGTGAGATATCTAGGACTGGACATCGATATCGCCTGATATCTAGCACTGGGCATCGATATCCTGTGAGATATCTAGCACTGGGCATCGATATCGCAAGATTTCTAGCACTGGGCATTGATATTCAGTGAGATATTTAGCACTGGGCATCGATATCCAGTGAGAGGATATCTAACACTGGGCATCGATGTCACCAGATATCTAGCACTGGGCATCAATATCCCCAGATATCCAGCACTGGGCATAGATATCCCCAGATATCTAGCTCTGGGCATCGATATCCAATGAGATATCTAGCACTGGGCATCGATATCACCATATATCTAGCACTGGGCATCGATATCCAGCACTGGGCATCGATATCCAGTGAGATATCTAGCTCTGGGCATCAATATCCAATGAGATATCTAGCACTGGGCATCGATATCACCATATATCTAGCACTGGGCATCGATATCCATTGAGATATCTAGCACAGGGCATCGATATCCAGTGAGATATCTAGCACTGGGCATTGATATGCCCAGATATCCAGCACTGTGCATCGATATCCCCAGATAGCCAGCACTGGGCATCAATATCGCCAGATATCTAGCTCTGGGCATCGATATCCAGTGAGATATCTAGGACTGGACATCGATATCGCCTGATATCTAGCACTGGGCATCGATATCCTGTGAGATATCTAGCACTGGGCATCGATATCGCAAGATTTCTAGCACTGGACATCGATATCCAGTGAGATATCTAGCACTGGGCATCGATATCCAGTGAGAGGATATCTAACACTGGGCATCGATGTCACCAGATATCTAGCACTGGGCATCAATATCCCCAGATATCCAGCACTGGGTATAGATATCCCCAGATATCTAGCTCTGGGCATCGATATCCAATGAGATATCTAGCACTGGGCATCGATATCACCATATATCTAGCACTGGGCATCAATATCCAGCACTGGGCATCGATATCCAGTGAGATATCTAGCTCTGGGCATCAATATCCAATGAGATATCTAGCACTGGGCATCGATATCCATTGACATATCTAGCACAGGGCATCGATATCCAGTGAGATATCTAGCACTGGGCATTGATATGCCCAGATATCCAGCACTGTGCATCGATATCCCCAGATAGCCAGCACTGGGCATCAATATCGCCAGATATCTAGCTCTGGGCATCAATATCCAGTGAGATATCTAGGACTGGACATCGATATCACCATATATCTAGCACTGGGCATCGATATCCTGTGAGATATCTAGCCCTGGGCATCGATATCGCAAGATTTCTAGCACTGGACATCGACATCAATATCCATTGAGATATCTAGCACTGGGCATCGATATCCAGTGAGAGGATATCTAGCACTGGGCATCGATGTCACCAGATATCTAGCACTGGGCATCAATATCCCCAGATATCCAGCACTGGGCATAGATATCCCCAGATATCTAGCTCTGGGCATCGATATCCAATGAGATAGCCAGCACTGGGCATCGATATCACCATATATCTAGCACTGGGCATCGATATCCAGCACTGGGCATCGATATCCAGTGAGATATCTAGCTCTGGGCATCAATATCCAATGAGATATCTAGCACTGGGCATCGATATCACCATATATCTAGCACTGGGCATCGATATCCATTGAGATATCTAGCACAGGGCATCGATATCCAGTGAGATATCTAGCACTGGGCATTGATATGACCAGATATCCAGCACTGTGCATCGATATCCCCAGATAGCCAGCACTGGGCATCAATATCGCCAGATATCTAGCTCTGGGCATCGATATCCAGTGAGATATCTAGGACTGGACATTGATATCGCCTGATATCTAGCACTGGGCATCGATATCCTGTGAGATATCTAGCACTGGGCATCGATATCGCAAGATTTCTAGCACTGGACATCAACATCAATATCCAGTGAGATATCTAGCACTGGGCATCGACATCCAGTGAGAGGATATCTAACACTGGGCATCGATGTCACCAGATATCTAGCACTGGGCATCAATATCCCCAGATATCCAGCACTGGGCATAGATATCCCCAGATATCTAGCTCTGGGCATCGATATCCAATGAGATATCTAGCACTGGGCATCGATATCACCATATATCTAGCACTGGGCATCAATATCCAGCACTGGGCATCGATATCCAGTGAGATATCTAGCTCTGGGCATCAATATCCAATGAGATATCTAGCACTGGGCATCGATATCACCATATATCTAGCACTGGGCATCGATATCCATTGAGATATCTAGCACAGGGCATCGATATCCAGTGAGATATCTAGCACTGGGCATTGATATGCCCAGATATCCAGCACTGGGCATCGATATCCCCAGAAAGCCAGCACTGGGCATCAATATCGCCAGATATCTAGCTCTGGGCATCGATATCCAGTGAGATATCTAGGACTGGACATCAATATCGCCTGATATCTAGCACTGGGCATCGATATCCTGTGAGATATCTAGCACTGGGCATCAATATCGCAAGATTTCTAGCACTGGGCATCGATATCCAGTGAGATATCTAGCACTGGGCATCGATATCCAGTGAGAGGATATCTAACACTGGGCATCGATGTCACCAGATATCTAGCACTGGGCATCAATATCCCCAGATATCCAGCACTGGGCATAGATATCCCCAGATATCTAGCACTGGGCATCGATATCCAATGAGATATCTAGCACTGGGCATCGATATCACCATATATCTAGCACTGGGCATCGATATCCAGTGAGATATCTAGCTCTGGGCATCGATATCCAATGAGATATCTAGCACTGGGCATCGATATCACCATATATCTAGCACTGGGCATCGATATCCATTGAGATATCTAGCACAGGGCATCGATATCCAGTGAGATATCTAGCACTGGGAACACTGTGCATCGATATCCCCAGATAGCCAGCACTGGGCATCAATATCGCCAGATATCTAGCTCTGGGCATCGATATCCAGTGAGATATCTAGGACTGGACATTGATATCGCCTGATATCTAGCACTGGGCATCGATATCCTGTGAGATATCTAGCACTGGGCATCAATATCTCAAGATTTCTAGCACTGGACATCGGCATCAATATTCAGTGAGATATCTAGCACTGGGCATCGATATCCAGTGAGAGGATATCAAACACTGGGCATCGATGTCACCAGATATCTAGCACTGGGCATCAATATCCCCAGATATCCAGCACTGGGCATAGATATCCCCAGATATCTAGCTCTGGGCATCGATATCCAATGAGATATCTAGCACTGGGCATCGATATCACCATATATCTAGCACTGGGCATCGATATCCAGCACTGGGCATCGATATCCAGTGAGATATCTAGCTCTGGGCATCAATATCCAGTGAGATATCTAGCACTGGGCATCGATATCACCATATATCCAGCACTGGGCATCGATATCCTGTGAGATATCTAGCACAGGGCATCGATATCCAGTGAGATATCTAGCACTGGGCATTGATATGCCCAGATATCCAGCACTGTGCATCGATATCCCCAGATAGCCAGCACTGGGCATCAATATCGCCAGATATCTAGCTCTGGGCATCGATATCCAGTGAGATATCTAGGACTAGACATCGATATCGCCTGATATCTAGCACTGGGCATCGATATCCTGTGAGATATCTAGCACTGGGCATCGATATCGCAAGTTTTCTAGCACTGGGCATCCGCATCAATATCCAGTGAGATATCTAGCACTGGGCATCGATATCCAGTGAGAGGATATCTAACACTGGGCATCGATGTCACCAGATATCTAGCACTGGGCATCAATATCCCCAGATATCCAGCACTGGGCATAGATATCCCCAGATATCTAGCTCTGGGCATCGATATCTAATGAGATATCTAGCACTGGGCATCGATATGAAATGGTGCGCGCAGCGATTTGTGAGTGCATGTTGTGTATGGTGTGAAGTGCGGCGCGGGCCCTCGGGGCCTGTTTTTTTTTTGCGCAATGTACCCGTCTATTAATTTGCTCTGCAATGCTTGTTGTTGTAACATAAATTTGTCATGATGACAAAATTATTCTGTGGATTTCGATTTGGATTTTTTTTGTAATGTATCCGTCTATAAAGTTGCTCTGCAATGCTTGTTGTTGTAACATAAATTTGTTATGATGTCAAAATTATTTTGAATATTATAGTTCATTTGAATCTTTTATGGATGCAGCATCAAATCAAGATAGGATAGAGGCCGAAGCCGTCAAGAATTGATGGCAAGACATTTGAATGGTTCTGTCATTGGCTACGAGTTAAATGGAGGGGAGTTTTGCTGTGCTACTCTTTAGAATATTTTAACGAGTTGGTCTCTCGCACTTATTTATTTTTTACTTCGCTACTATTTGATATTCACATGTACTTGTTCCAGCTAAGGCTTGTTACTGCATTTTTCATCAATATTGGTAGCGCTAGGCATAACTTTGATAGTTTTTCTAGATATCGACTCAGCAGTCACTTAGCGTTCGTCAGTTTTATGCCTTTGATTGGTTAGATCGGGTGTGCCGTTTTTGATACGATGTACATTATTGTCCCTGGAATGTTAGTTTCGTTTCGGGTCTCTTTGAAGTAGTACCATTTTGGTGTATGTATTGTTGTGCCATAGTGCCTCATTATATCTTCTTGCTTTGCCTCTCTTTCTTTCTCTATCCTTTTTGTAATAGCTATCTTTGCTCTTGTTTTGCTCTGTTGTTCTTCTATCATAAGATTTCGAAGTTGCGTTTTTGTATAGATTGGTAACTCCATTCCAAGGACAGTCTGTAAGGAGCTCCACTGGATATCCTTATTATTCTGTTTGTACATCTTGTTTGTTTGCTCTGGAGTGTAGCATTCCTTGGTAGGCTAGTGAGTGTGTGTTCATTATTTGTGTTAGGTGTTAGCAAGTACTCATTTCTACGTAGTTTGGAGCTTTTCATTTCTTTCCTGCTTTTGTGTGTTTCTCGTCATCTCGCCGATGTGATACACATGTTATTTGGCGTCATTTTGTTGGGCTTTTATGTTGCTTCTCATTTCACAGTTCTACTGTGTTCATTCTTGTTACTTGTTATGACATTTCTATATTCATCTTTAGATCTTAGCGTTCGACGACGATGTGTGAAACGTCCGATACACCGTTACAAGCTGGTGTCCATGATCATGGCTCTCAGTAACTATAATTGCAACCCAGCGGGCAGCAATTTCTGTAATGTCAATGATTTATCATGGTCTAGTTCAAATCTTCACATCTTGGGCAACATCGACGTGTCAGTATTTTTCGGTCTTGATCGTAGATCGCTAAATGTGTTCCATGTATGCGGTGGCATCTTGATTCGAACCCAATTTGCTCGTCAGTTCGCTCTGAGGTATCGAGCGCTGGGTGACATAGCGTTTTGGCGCTTCTGGGATGTTGTTATCATGCAGTCCGGTTGGTATGTACTAGAGGTGAAAAGATTTAATGATGTTTTCAATAAAGGTGTGTACTCTCACATTTGCTTAGTTAGGAGATTGCCTTCATCACTTTGCTCCAGCTGTTCCCAGATGATTCATCGTCGGAGATGTGTATTATGTTCTTTACATCGTGATTCTTTAAGCAGCTGTGATATTGTGTACAGCGCTATATCAGAAATTGACGTCTTTTTGCGTCATAAATACAACAAAGTAGGCATATACGGTGACAGGCCACGACGTGCTATGAGCTCTGCGGTCAAGTTCAGTAATGAACAAGTTCATCTTTTTCGGCATAAGCTTCAGTTTCTTCGTCGCATTATAGCAGTTAGAGATCCAGTAGCAGATATCCTTCTTCTTCTTTTAGATATCTACGCGTTGGCAACTTGCCTCTCTACATCTGTTCCTTTTGATTTTGATGCTCGCAATATACGTTCTGTTGCAGATCTTCTCGAGTCTCAAGTTAGGTATTTTCTGCAGTCATGTGTGCAGCCTCAAAGGATAGAAAGTCTATTTTCCGAAATTGACGAAGTTGCGCTTTAAGTTAGTTCTTTGTTTTAATATTTAGCACTATAACTATTCGTAATTGTCCCTGTATTGTACCAGTCCTTGTTAGGCTCACACTCTTGGATCTTCTGGCACACAGTCATAGTAATTCGTTCTACGTTCGATGCTGTGATTTTCCCCATATTGTACCAGTTCCGGTTGTTCTCATTCACTTGGATTTTCTGGCACGTAGTAATAGTAATTCGTGGTACTGTCGTTTTGAAGTTCAGTGCTGGTGGTTTTCGCTAGAATTGTCAAAGCTGGCAGCTCTCCTTCTTCTCCAAGTACTTCTGTGCTCCAGTCTGTACCCATCGCACTGATAAGTGTGACCTGAATGTTTAGCGTTTCTGCAAAATTGAGCATCTTATCACGTACAGTAATTGTGTCTGAGCCGTAGTTGTTTTCCCAGTCCTTCCACATCTGCCTCTCTTTCTTGTTCAAGCCGATTCTACCAACGTCTCTGCTGTACTCATTTTTTTTTTCTGTTTTTTGCGTTTTTGTACGCATTATCCAATACTTCTCTCATTGTAGTAATGTCGCTTTTGTAGTCACCTAGAATCATCCCAGCCAAGTGTTCATCGTAGTACTTTTGTTCTTGTCCGTAGTTCTCATTGCCATCAACAATTACTGTAGTAAAATAGTTTTTGAGGTCCTGTACCAATGACAATTGATCTTCCTCGGATAGAGCATTCCAATTCAGTCCCAAATCCATCATTCGTTTGCTAACAAATGTCTTGTCATCCTCGTCGTTACCAGTAGTTCCCACTTCATGACTGGTAGTCACAGTAATCAACGCTTGCTCGTCGTCCACTGGATCTTCTTTCTCTTCCTCTTGTTGTTTTTCGCTGTCTTTCTCATCCACTGAGTCAATATTTTCCTGCGTTGCATTTGTAGGCTTTGCTTTCTTGCTTGCTCCGTCGGGTGTTTCGGCTGCCTTCCTCTTCTTCTTTTTCTTGTACTTTTCGTTGATGGCCGCTATCAAATCATTATTCTCCATCATAATACCGCCTTCATATGTCTCTCCATCAAACATAGCATTGCAAACGTCACTTAAGTTCCTTGCTCCCTGTCCGCCAGTGATGTCTTCCAATTTCATAGGTGTTGGCTTGTCGTTTTTAGCTGATGCCTTCTTCGTACAGAACTGGTTCGAGAGAGGTGCGTCTTCTCTTTCATGAAACTCAATATCACCGAGTTCTAGCTTTGCCACTTCCAACGCGTCCTCCTGGTTTTTTGATAACACGTCACATGTCATCCTAATACGCATGGTGCCACCGAACAATAACAATAATGCTAGTTCGAGGTTCTTTGGGGTCTCGGTTCGCTTGCTGTTGAACAGTTTCGGCCATGTTCTAATATCATTTCCTCCCTTCAAGGACTGCATAGCAGAAGCGAAAGCTTTCCGAACTCTGTCATCGCTTCTTTGTTCAGATTTGGTTTCAGTCAGATACCTTTTGAATTGTTTCGGAAAGAGCTCACTGTTTTTGTTCGTGAAATGAATCTCGGCAATACTTGAGTTTAGCCCATATTTCTCGTAAATTTCCAAGAACTCGTACACCAATTGTAATCTCATCATCTCACCCAATCCATTCTTGTTGTATGTTTTCTGAACGCTTTGTTCCAATTCTTTCTTCTTCTGGAGGTTATTTCGTCCTTGCTTGTCGAAGTACGAATAGCCAATGATCTGTACCATCGCTATTGCACGTACAGTCAACAAACCGTAGCAGCGAGCTATGGTATAGAAGTGTAAACTTGATTAGATTTGTCGCGACATAAAAATGCATTGACGACAAATTTATTCTTGGTTGCTGCTTACCTAGACATTCTTTCACAACCTTCTCTCCCATATTTGAAAGTTCCCGACTGAGCGAATCCAAGGCCTGTTGGAGTAGGTCGAGGTTGTTGTTCATGTTTGCCGCTATCATCCATTCTGTAATGAAGTGTAGGACAGTCAGGTCGATGCTCTTCTCTGAATCTGGATCGAACAACTCTGGCAAATCCAATCCCAATTTTTCAGCGAGTTTCTCGTTCAGCTTTACCATAGGTTTGTTAGTGTTGCCGTAGAATTTGTTACATAGGAGTAACGCCCGCTTCTCCCTCTCTGAGAAGCTCATGACTGTCGCATTGGCAGTTCCAATTAGTTCAGACATTGCTCTCTTCACACTCTTCGCTTCTGCATTTAGCATAGCTGTGTTTGCGTTCATCCATGCAGGCAAGTCGATCCTAGCGTCTGTGTCTTCCTCTTTGAAGTGTAGTGTGGACAGTACTCGTTTGAGAGGTTCTCCAAACGGAGATGAGTCGTTGACATAGTCGTTCAGTATGTTGTTTGATTGAAAAGCACCATCTTTCGGGTCGAGAATATCTTTGTTGGACTTCTCCTCGATTTCCTCGCCATCGCAGTAGAACGAACCGTCAGACTTTTGTGCGATTTTGTTTTTGTCGGGTGAAAACCTGATTGCTACTTGAGAGTACCTAATAGCTAGTGTTGCTTGAGACGATGCATGTTTTTCATCTGCAATTGTCTTACTAATGGAGAGTAGTAGCTGCCTCTCGAGTGTCTTTGCTGTAGCAAGCTCTGTTGCTTGTAATTTGGACCCGAGTACGTCGACATATATCGGAGTTTGGAAATGAGTGACCAGTGATGTACTACCAGCGTGTAGTTCTTCCAATGGGTCAACTGACTCAACGCCTATATCTTGACCTGTCAAGAAATGATCTTCCCCTCTCCTCGCAATCTTGATGGGTGAATCATGTCTGGGTTTGCATTTAAACAGAGCAGATGCACCAGTGATTACGCGATGATTGCCTTCAACGCTAGCCCAAAAGAACGACAAGGCGCTACTGAATGCATCGCGGAATATCAACATGCCATCGACCCCATCTCTGTCAGCTGCTTGAACCCTGTCTTCCTCTCCTTTTTTGAACCATCCGTTCTTTCTTGCGATACGGAGTAGTGTTTTTTGACCGTTCACTGTTGTAACATCAGCTTTAAGAGCTTCCTTGATCTCGGTACTTTCGATCGATGCTTTGCGGATAGTTGCTATAAAATTTGTTACAGCTTCGTTCACTGCAAATGGACTCACACTCATTTTACCTGATTTGTTTACTCCATTAAGAGCAGTTTCAAAGGCCGACACAGTTTCGCTTAATTCCTGTGGATGAATTGCATTGTGACAATGAATACAAGATTGGGTTGTTAGTGACATGAACGTAATAAATTTGAACTCATTACATTTTTATTTCGACTGTCCTCTTCGAGTTAGTTCAGAATAATTTTGCTGTCAACACAAATTTATTTTGAAACGACGCAGTTTTGAACACTTACATAGCTATTGAAGTCCTTTTTGTCGAAGCCAGATTTACAACAGAAATAAGCGACCATTTTGTCGTTGCTGAATGATTTCATTTCTGTTTCTGAATGCGTTGTAAAGGATTTTAGTAGAGTGTCAATCCTCTTGTCTTGTGGAGCTGCCTGGTTAACGTTCAGGTTGATTATGTTGCCGTCTGTAATGTTGACGAAACACAATACAACACCAAAAGCCATGTGCACTGTTGATGCTTTGGTAACGTGCGAATCGAACAGATCCTTCCTCTCCTTTTCGTTGATATCTAATGTAGCGATGTGCTCGTTGACATTCTTGCTGGGTTTGATGGACGACGCTTCCGTGTTGTTGATGGGCTTGTTTGCAGCGGTGTCGGCAACACATTCAGCAGCATCATTTGGCGGCATGGTCGCCGTCGTTGTGGTGGCATCTTGGTTGGAATCGTCGTTTGCAGCTTTTTTTGTATTAGCTTCGACGGCGGCGGAAGCTCTTGTTGTTGTTGTCATGATGATGTTATGTTTTTTGATGTTTTTTTTTTGTTATGTTTGCGCTTCGATATCGTAGCTGGTCGGTGCTGCGCTGTCTCGCTCTTGTGTCTGGCTGGAAGTTCGGTGATGCGATGATGTGGTGTCTTCTTGAAGTTCCTTAGAAGGAATGATGATGTCAGTTTGATCATGACACATCAGGATATTTTACACGTAGGAATTAGTATTGTTTTTATAAGCCATTCTCAAAAAAAAAAATTGTCCGATAATTTATCCGATTTACTTTGTAAGGTGTGTATTGTGTTACATTTTATCTGCAACAAGCCAATAGGGCTATTAGAGCACAGCTAGATCGCTCTGATGATGTGTTTTTCTTCACGTCTTTTGCCCATCACAGTTCTCTATATCTGTCAAGTTGACACTGATATTCTGTCCGCGTGTTCTTCTTCGTGTCATCTATTGGTGATGATGTGGTCAAATATTCTGCACGTGCACGTGTGTTCTCTGTGGTATCTGTTGGTGATGATGTGGTCGAAGTCGATATTTTGTAAGATATTTCAACATAGGAATCAATATATGTTGCCTTGGTCTGCTTCATTTTGCTTCTGGCAGTATTTTTCGCCTTTCCTCAACAACATTGTTTTTGACCTCTCATATTTTTTTGTCAAAATATTATTCAATTCGATTACTACTCTGCCATTACTATGAAATTTGGATTTACAAACGAGCGTGCTACCTCCAGCACTTCTTCTTCTACCACCAGCCGCTCCACTCGAAAGCTTCGTAAGCGATCTCCAGCAGAGGGTGCAGAGGCCGCTCAAAGCGTCAGTCTCACCAAAGATCCGCAATCATCCGCATCAGCTCCACATCCTTCTAACTCTCCTATTGGTAAGTTTGATGTGTACAATGTTTCCTGGAAACATCTCATCATCGACAGCGCGATTCTTCGCGATATGGCCGAGTCATCTTTCGGGGGTTCCATGGATTCTGATTTCGACGATCCGTTGTCGACGCTTCGTTCGTTGTTCGAGTCATGCTCCGAGCATGAATTGATGTATGTTAGTGCTACGATCGGTATGGAAGCCATTCGCAACGACAAGGTAGTTCTTATCGATGAGATCATTAAGACAATGTCCACGAAGAAGCAGCTATCTTTCGGTTGCACCCAGCTGCAGTCTGGTAGCATCGTCTCTGTTTCGCCAAGAGAAAAAGTCGAGAAATGTGATGTGAAATCGTGAGTGACGTCATAACATATTTTTGTGATCATGCCAATTTTATTTTCTCCGCGATTTTTTATTAACCTCAATTATCCTTTTTCTGACAGTGCCGATCGCACGATGGCTGCCCCTCAAGTTCATTCTCGCACAACTCACTCCTCTGGTGATGTTTCATCAACACCAACTAAGAGTGATGGTGATTTTGTCAACAATAAGGCGTCGTAAGTACTTTACTGTTTTATACGTTCCTCTCATTTATTGTGCTTGTCCCGCTAAATGTTTCGCACCATACATCTTGTGTATCCTACAATATAAATATGTGCTCATGACAAATTTATTTCTCTTTTCTATTATGCATCGAAGTGATGGGTATGAGCCGTATTATCACGACGAGTTGACAAGCGGTCAATGGCTCCGGAAGACTCTTATTAGAAAGAGTGGCTCTAATATTGGGAAGGAATACTACAAATTTATTGCACCGACAGGTCGCATTTTTAACAGTCTCAAAGCTGCAAAGGAGTTCGACGCGTCTATCAAAAATGAGTCTTCTCATAAGCTAGCGTCTGCTGAGGATCTTCCAGAGGAAGAAGAGCCACATAGCCCTTCGCAATTGTTGGCGGATCAAGCCAAGGACGTCATAAAGTCGATTGCTATGGTTGTACAACCTCCAATTTACTATGAAGTTGTGAATGTCAGCGTCGACGTCGATAACATGGCTTGTGATGATCTTGTGAAGAAACATGGCTTGTCCTTAATTACAACTGCGGGTAGAAACTACGAAACTAAGCCCGGTGACGAGACAATCGATCTGCGAAACACTACATCCATTCCGTATATGACGAGTTGCGTTTTGAATGATTCTACAAAAGCTAGTTGGCACGGTACTGAGGCACTTTTTGTAGATTTCATTCAAACGATTCTTGATCATGTCGACGACGATCATGATTACTTCAGTCAAGTGACACCAGTTCTCCGTCAGTTCCTTCTCGAGAGCAGCAATTCATACAAGAGGGAATTACACACAATCCAGTGGTATTACACCTTGTTTGACTCGTTTAGCCGTATTTTTGGCGTTGATATTGGGCTAATTCTTCCTCCTGACGGGCTAAAAGATTGTGAGGTGTCGAGATTAGTGCGTTTTCCATTTTGTGTAGAATCCCGCGATGCCTTTTCGCCCGTTATTGTGTACAGGCTGTTGTTCGATCGGACTAAGATTGAGAATCGCCTTGGTGATGGTGGTTGTATTGTTGCGGGTGTATCAGTGTTTGTGTTCAGTAATCGTGAAGAGTCCTCTGAGGTAGCTTCACCTGCTGGAGGTGGTATCAGGTCACGCAGCGGCTCTGATCGTTCAGACGAACCATTAGATTACAAACTTGAGATGTTCTTTCCTGATACAAAGCGCTTGAAATCGGGTTTTGGCAATGATAGGGGACCATCTCTATTCGACTGTTATGCCAATGGCAAATCAAGTTTCGGTGACAGATCGCATTCATCTAAAGAGGCTCTTCCAAATGAGATTGATATCAGTGACACCAAAATGTCGGCTCGAAGTTTGTTTACAACCCCCAACAATCGTCAATCTGCTAAAACTTCGAAGGAAGACTCAGACATGATCGAGAAGTTACAGGCAGAGATTGAAATGTTGAAAGAGAAGAACAATGCGACTCAGAGCACATCAACTGAGTTAATTTCGAAAGGTGAGTTACAAAAATATCAGGGAGATCAGACGAGTGAGGGTGGTGAAGTGTCTTCTGGCGTAGTCTCTCGTGGTGGATGGGGGGGCTTAGTGTCTGGCGGTAAAGAAGCTATTTTGAAAGTTGCATCTCCAGTAAAGAAGCGGAAGAGCAGTCGAGTAGCCCTGCAAGTCAGTCCTCCAATCTTCAACAGGAAAACTGGTGGACAAAGCTGCTTCATAATCTTCATGGAAATGGGTGTAGATGCATGGTGGCTCAAGTCTGAAACCATGACGTCTGTGTGCGAAACATTCTTCAAGCACGTTCACAAGCAGAACGAAGTTGCCAGTTGCTACGTTTTCAATGAAACCACTATTAAAGCTCTCGTCTTTGGTGGTGACAACAATATTTCAAAGAAGACACGCAAAAATGGGGCTACCTACCCGATCTACAAGATGTGTTGCATTATGAACTTCCCAGGAAAAGGCTTTCCAGTCGAAACGCACTTGACTAAGTTTGAATCCAACATCAAGAGCATGTTTTCCGATGCCACAGTCCCAGCGGTCATCGCTCTCGATGCGATGAAAGTATCTTCGTCCAATCTTTATAACGGCTTCTTCAACGGGGAGTATCGTCAAGGATCCATGAAGAATGTCACTTACAAAGATGATGATGAGTTGTGTAAAGATATCAAAGCTGCATTGGAAGCTACTTTCAAAAATGGCTTTGGTACAAAGACGCTTAACCAACCGCTCAATAAGCATTTAACTGACTGGGGTATCAAGCAATACTTGACTGAAATTGGATACACCTCTTTCGATGACGTCAAAGATTGCGACAGGAATAGCATCTATCGTGGTCGCGACTTTCCGATTTGGAGTGCTATTGAGGAGGACATTGTCAATTAGTGCATGATTGATGATTAAATTATGGCTTGGGAGTACAATCTATGCAATTGGGTGAAATGTTGCTTTGTTAACATTCTAGGATCGAATTCTATACTGACATATTCTGTTTCCCTCCTACTTTTTTCATATAATCCAATCATCTGGCTGGATCGGACTAACTACCAGTGTCGTTTACTCCACCGGGTGAGCCATTAGCAGACATCTCAGTTCCAGTTGTGACACCTGTAAAAGATACAACATCGTCCATTGCTAGTAGACAAGGTGAGTTTTTGTACTTGTACGAGTGTCACTGGTACGGTTTACGCTTCTGAAAATAAATTTGTCCTCACGACAAAAATATTTTGAGGTCCGATACTTCACCTCATCGCTGACAATTTTGGTCTTTTCCCAATGTTACTTCCAGCTCCGAATATATCGTTAAAACATATTATATTCTTCGTGACAACCTGGCTTCAGAAAATCCTATGTGTCAAGCAAGTCCGAAACATAGGCATACCGCTGAAGGAGATCAAGAAGCAAAGTATGGTCGCTGAACAAAATTTGATAGACGGTCATCGCGAGACGAAGCTTCGTTTCATTCCGAAACACAAATCACAGGAACTTGTTGCCATAATCGTGTTAGTGTCACTTAGCAACATAATGGACTTACAGAAACACTCCTTAGACAGTCCTGTTTGCCACACCATTTGTGACAGCTTGGTCAGTTCGGGTATATCATCCCTGGAGAGAAGAAAATTGCCCGAGGCCAAGTCTTCATTCCGCGAGCAGGTCTCAATCGCTGTAAATGCCAATGTCAATCATTGTTTTGCGTTGTCGTTCAAGACGAATGACCAAAGACTCTTGTCAGCAGACAGGTTGTCTTCGGACCTATCGTCGAGGTTGTCGAATCTGGCTAATGGCCGTGACATTCCGTCGCTGTCGACGTATTTTGAGAACTCTCTTAGAGACAACATTAAGAGGAACGCTGTGGTAGTACACGGTATGGATTTTGCAACACTTGAGCCGGAAGAGTGTTTAAATGATGCGGTTCTCAATTTTTGGTTCAAATGGGTGACTACACCAAGGTGTCCAGAGGACAATACGTCTTCAGTACACATTTGCTCAACATTCCTTCTTTCGAGCGTATTGAACGATGGATACAATGAGAGATACCAAAAGTGGCTAAAGAATGTCAACATCTTTGACAAATCGATGGTATTGTTTCCGGTGCATCTAGCTCATCATTGGAGTTTGATAGTGGTGCTGAATCCGAAGCTCATAAATCAGACTAAAAGACGATGGAACGATCCAATGTACACAGGAGATGTATTTGCCATGATCCATCTGGATTGTCTCGGGTGCGGAACGGTGCATAATAAGCAGCATCTTGCGAGAGCCGTTCGAGGCATACTCAACAAGGAATGGATAAGTACAACAACAATGCTCTGGACAAAACAAACCGACCTTTCAGTCATCGGCACGAGTCATGTAAATTATATTCTCCCAAAGGTGAGTCGTACTCATAGTATGTATTATTTTATCCTGTCATACACTACTGATGACAAACTCACAAGAATACTACCTTCCATCAGTTCTCGTGCAGACCAACAGCTATGATTGTGGTGTACATGTCTGTCGTTACGTTGTGAACCTAGTGCGGATGTTGAACGATGCAGAGGTGAAAATGCCTAATGTGAAAATGACGGATGTGATAGACAATTTCTCCACCAGTATTAGTGGTCACGAGTTGTTTGGCTATACTGAATCCGACATTAGTAGGATGCGGACTGAAATATACAACGTTATGGCCCATATTATGAAGTCCTATCAACACCACCGCATACACGAACCTAGGTCTGATCATGATCCAGTCAGTGATAGCGAAGAAGACGAAGAAGAGGTGGAAATTCTTGACAGACAGACTTCGGAGGGCTCTGACGTAGTAATGTCAGATGCACAGATCATTGATGATGCGTCGTATCAATTTCAATCGGACCAAGATGACCATCTCTCCGTCGATACAGAAGGTAAGTGCTCTTTGTCTAAAGCAAATACTTATATACATCATCAAAATAAATTTGACATCTGTACAAAATTATTTTACAACCATCAACCTCAGGTGACATCCATCAAGTTCGATTGAGCTCCGACGACAATTACAATTACATTCACGTCGATTGTAACTTCGACTGCGACGATGAAGTTCAGCCAGCATCCAGCGACTTAAATACATTCGTTCAGATGGGTGACATCATAGAATACAGGAGCTCAAAGCAAGACGTACCAAGGAAGGGCGTAATTGTCGCCATTGGTGATCCTACATCAGAAGAGATTATTCAGATATCTGACGGCACGTGGCTCATGAGAAAGGTCCACCATGTGAAGCGGTTGGAAATCGTTCGACCATTGGAAGACAAGAGGTTGGTGAATCCTTCGCCGAAGTGGAAGGGTCTCGACAAAGTGGTTGTCATTCCTCCGTACGAAACAGTCGATGAAAATGACAGTGATTGCGCCTCATTAAAATCGGAAGTGACAGAAGAATTTGAATTCGACGAATCAGCATCTAGCAAGGAAGAAAAGATTCCCATGCACACGTCGAGGTCAGAAAAGAATTACAGACAAAGAACATCGAGTGGAGTGACTGGGCATAACCACTGGTACAAATCACGACGAGTTAAGAGCGGTGCAGCATATCTAGACCAGAGGCGCGACACAAGAAAGTACATTAGCTGGGCCAATTCAGGGAATGATTACGAGAAGGCAAGGTCAGTCATAAACCAGTTATACTTTGATTCTCTATGTTACGGTATTGTGGATAAATTCTACGAGAAGAAGCCGTATGATGCTCCAACCTTCAGAGAGTACCAAGAGAGGGTCACAGTAATGAAAAAAATGGTGGATTATCGAGCGAGGAATGAATTCAAGAAACTGAACATCACGCTTGACGTAACATTCATGGACAACCCTTGCTATGGTGAGCGTGGCAGGTCGAACGAGACAAACCGAGCTAGACAAACTATAGAGGAGATGTTGAAATTCGAGCATAAGATGAGAACGCTGGACCTACAAACCTGCAGTGTTTGCCTGGAGAACAAGTTGGTATTTAAGGAAAGGAGCGTATGCGAAACATGCAAGAAAAAGAATCACTCAGAATCCTACTTCCTGGAGAACAACCTTCATCCAGTCTGGTACGAACGTGACAGCGAAGGATGCATCAAAATGGGCGAAGACGGCAAACAAGTCGTGAGGTACGACATACCGGTCGAGCTGAAAGACCTGACAATGGCTGAAAAACTGCTGATTCGACGGTGTTCGCCATTCATACCATCGATGCACATCAAGGACGGTATCTATGGTATCAACGGCCATTGCGTTTGCTTTCCACAGGATATCGAAACTATGTGCACAGAACTGCCTCAAACCAAATCGAACATGGTCATTTTTATCCGCCACATGAGCGATCATCACGAGGGCATTCAGAAAAGTCGTCATTACAAAGTGAGAAAGGAGAAAGTCCTAGCAGCTCTGCGGTGGCTCAAGATTCATCATCGCGGCTACCACGACATTACAATTTCGGAGTCAAATCTTGATTGGATAAAGAACGGTTCTATCTACGATGTGGCAGAGACACACACTCTGAAAACGAAGCGAAGCAGAAGAGATGTTGTCGCAAATGCAACTGAAACGCTGTCGGGCAACCAATGTGATACAGAATCTAATGACGATGACGTTGAAGTCCAGACAATTCACCCGAACTACAAAGGTGATTCGCCCAACGCCACCCAAACGAAAGTCATCAAAGATTTCGTAAACATAGCGAAACAGACAGGCCAGAAGGATAAGATTCTCAACTTCCCTCCGATCGATCACAGCAAGCCCTTGAAGTAAGTGAACAATTCTTCCCAGTGCCATGTTTTTTCACCTCAATATGCCATGCATTCTTTGAACTGACCATTAATGTTATCCAAAAATTGCGTCATCGTCTACCAGTGAGTTCGACGCAATGGTACAAATTTTCGTGAATGCATATCCGTGTCTTTTCCCAGGCGGTATTGGTGACGTGTATGACCCAATACGAGGAAAGGTGAAAGACATCCATAGCTGGGCAACGCATATGATACGGTTCAAAGATGGAAGGTTCATCAACGATCAAATGTTTTGCTTGTATGTCTTCAACATGCTGCAAAGACACACAAACAACACGCAGGGGAACTTCTTCTACAAGGACAAGAACTTCCTTGGTGCTAGCGACAGAATGCCTCCGACGGTGGAAGAGTTACAACAACAGTTTGCGGCAGGAGACATGAAGTATTTGAACAAGTTGCGCTACCTCGCAAAGGGCATAAGAGGATCAGACAGTTTCTGGCGAGGAAAGACGGAAGAGTTGGAAGCGTGGATAGACTTCCACATATCCCGTGGACACGGTCCTCCCACCCACTTCACAACGCTGTCATGTGCAGAGAATTGGTGGCCAGATCTGCGAAGGCTAATGATCAAGCTCGAGAAACAAGCTGGTAATATCGAGCATGCCGAACTGCTAGCAAAGAAGGACTTCGTAGCAATGACCAAATCCGTCAAACGATTTACGTTGTACGTGAATGATTTCTTCATGAAGAGGTCGAGGGTGTTTCTCGACACGGTGGTGAAAAATGCTCTTGGTATTGAGCACTACTGGGCGAGGGTCGAGTTCGCACCAGGGAGGGGTCAGATTCATTTACACTTACTGGGAATTGGTAGGGACAAGTCTTATTTGTATGATTTCTATCGGGCTAAGTCGGAGGAGGAGAAGGTTAAGGTCATGGAAAAGTACGCCACTGGAGTGTTGGACATGACAGCCGACATTCGCGTAAATGAAGACCACGTTTCGGACAGGTCGCCCGACTCGATCAATCCACTAATGCACCGGTTTTGTGAATGTCCTGATAAAGGAGAGGACGTTCGACTGTTATGTCAGGAATGCATGGTGCACAAATGCAATAATTACTGCCTTGGTGACAACAGGAAGCATGAGCCACGAGAGTGTAGGTTTGATCATGGCAAAGAGTCCGAGTACGGCAAAGGTGACACACCCGGAAAGCCGCTCTGCAACATGTCGGTCATTGTCACTGATCGTAGAGGCTTAGAACATTTCAGATTACCGCGAACGCAATCTCGTAAGGCTGTCCAGCACAGCAAGACGCTATTGCAATGCTGGAGGGGCAATGTCGATATCCAGCTATTGATTTACAGGTCGCACCCCGACAAGCCGGATGTTACTGAGATAGAGAGTGTTTGCAAGTATGTCGTAGCATACGCAAGCAAGAAGAATCACACTTCAAAGCAGGAAAAGGAAGCTGTGCAAAACATCATCCAGAGGTGAGATCTATACTTCTTTTGCTTGGTAACATTTCCATCGACAAAATAAATTTGTCTTCTCTACATTTTTATTTTTTGCCATGTTACTGAATTTTGATTCCAAACCATCAAATCGTGATCAAACCAAATAGCAAAAGCTCCGCCGACATCAATGGCGTCCAAACCTTGGTCAAGATGTCCCTAAACATGATGACAAGCAAGAGGCTCATCAGCATTCAAGAGGCTGTGCACGAGATAGATCGTCTGAGTTTAACACTGTGTTCGGATGTTATCACCTACGTTTCGATACAAAACTGTCTGAAACTGCGAAAATCCTCCGACCCAAAGCCAAAAGATCTAGTGTATTGCTACGCAACACGTGATGAAAAACACAACAGATTATCATTGGACGAGTATTTCTATAAGGTTTGGTGCAGGAAAAACTTCATGATCGACCCAGATAGCGATCGGGAATGTAACAGGATCCTACTCCCAAGAGGTCTCAACTGCAGACCACGATACCCTATCGACTTCGATTACGCACGAGGGATGTTAATCATGCACAAACCGTGGAGTTTCAAGAATCCATTATGTACCAGAGACAAACAACGGACAATAGACACTTTCAAAAAAATGCTCGACACTAGAGTTGTCCCTACAAATGTTGTCACCGAATATGAGCGAGCTGTAAGGTATGCTCACGAGAAGAGAATTGAGGTAGTGGCGAAGCAGGGCACTATTCAGGCAGATGTCAACATAGACGATCTCGATCCAGAAGACGCGGAACAATTCCTGAACTTTTTCCATTCCAGCCAGTTAACTGACATGAAGACCAACCCGATCCTTGCGGAAAACATGACAGTGGACATAGGATTGAACCACGATTGGTCGGCGAGCTTCTTCCAGGGAGATAGGGACATAACAATGCCTGGGGAGGAGTACACGATCATGATTAGGGATCATGCTACCAAGGTACTAAATGATGAGAATGATCCAACTGATATTCCCACAAAATCAGATGGTACAAAGTATGACATCAACGACCTATCCGACGAACAACGAATGATAGTGCTCGCGACGGTCGATACAGTTGTCAAGTTCCTAGAGAACGACGAAGACTACTTGCCACTGCGAGCCACCATTACTGGCATGGGCGGATGTGGGAAGTCACATGTCATAAGCACTATCATATCCATCATAAGAGAGATGACCAACGTGAACAACACAGTCCAAGTTGCCGCACCGTCAGGCAGTGCTGCTTATAATGTCAAGGGCTGCACGCTGCATTCCCTTCTTGG
>CM074148.1:716821-1138515 GCA_037178625.1 Skeletonema tropicum
TGGAGTGGAAATACTATCTTTCTGATAATGATGACGATGGCATCCGAATCGACTCTACCAGTACCTGTCACATCCAATCACAGATGCGACAAATGATCTACAAAGATCAATTTGGAAGCCGTTGGGAAAGACTGACCCAACTGAAATAAACAACCGAGGTGTGAGGCTAAGATTGCTCGAATGCAAGTGCGTAAGTCGTTTACACGTCGCACATCGCAATTCGCCACAGCCCCGCCTTCAGCGCTGATCTCCTGATGAGTCTGTACAGGACGAAAGCTTCGATCCCACAAGCTTGAGCTCTCAGCGAATTGCATTGAATTCGAGTTTTATAGTTAGATCTTGTCCCATCATAACGGTATAAGATTAAGTATTTTCACCCCTACATTTATTAAACAGATTGACTACAAAGAACGAAACAATGGTAACGAAAGGTAATGATAACAACGCCACCGCGGGGTCCGACCCCTCAGCCTTCAAACCGAAAGAGAACTCCCTCCTTTTTCATAAGAACCACCCGGGGAAGAGCACCCCTAGCCCCACCGACATGGCCATCAAAGTGGTGGAGCAGTGTATCAAATACCTACCGAACGATATGCAAAAAGCCGTGCAAACCGAAGTGATGAACGTCTGGAAATCCCATCATGATTGGATGATTGCCGACGCCACATACATCGGACACGCCAACGACCCAACCTACTTGCCTTCCTATGCTAAATGGAAAAGCAATCTCCAGCCTTCGAAGCAAGTAATCCACACCGTGGGATATAAACGTGTGGAAGCCAGTCTCAATAAAGTCGTTGAACAGTGCAAGGAAAAACAAAAAGAAGCCGCCCTTGCATTGGAAGCTTTGGACAGGGATGACAAGCAGAACCACACCATCACCCTGGCGTGGAAGCTGATGATGACCCTCACCTCTAGCGTCATTAAATTGGGGTTACAGATGGGGGACAAAGTCAAACCTGACCGAAAATTGGTTATTCAAGTGCTGCTGAAAACAATCCAAGCCAACATCAACAAATGGCCCGGAATGTTTGGATGCCACTGGGGACAAGCCTTTTTGGCTTTGCAGGAAATCACCGAGTGTGGATGTACACTTCGGAGTCATCCGAATTTTGTTAGCTCCCACGTCGATGGATACAAGCAACTGGAGATGCCCAACACCTATGGTGCGGGAACTCAGTCTGCTGAAAATGGTGCCAACGTTACTACTACCGACATCGGTACTATGACCGACGTTATCACCATGAATAATCCTCCCTCAGAGAATTTGGACTCTGTCCGAAAGCAACTAGCATCGAATTTCCAAGTTACTTTTACAGGCCGCAGCAAACCTTCCTATCCAATAGTACAAACTTTACGTTTCAACTCCGCAACCAGAAAACTGAAATGGTAAATGCCAAAGATTACTATGGCAGTTTGAAAGCGCACTTCGATAAGCTCCTTAACAACCTTGTTTTGGAAGAAGATGATAAGGATGGTACAGCATCGGCCATGTCGTACACTCACAGAGGAATATTGGTCAAATCTGTGAGTGAACAGCCACGCAACGCTACTACTACTACTACTACTACTAATACTACACAAGATGGAGCAACTCCAACATCATCCCAACCTAACAACGGAGAAAGTACTCTCACATTGACAGCAAATTCCACCGAAACATCCACCGCGACGACGTCCACCGCAACATCCAACAACGCAGCTGTCAATCGGATTGAGGAAACACCCGACACTCCTGATGCTCAGAAGACCCCAGACGCAGTACACCCTCCCCCCAACCCTACGGGAGAATCTACGGCTACTGTCACGGGAGAGCCAGTTGAGGTTACAGGAAGGGAGAATGTTAATGAAGCCAGCCCGATGAAGGACCCACTCTCCGATATTGAGGATTCTACATTGGAAGAAATTGTGAATAGTATCTCCGACGCATACGACGGTCTGATCAATGAGCCTTTTTTGGCTTATAGTCGAACCGCAAAAACGTTGAAGAATAGTGCTGCTCTAGTTGAATCGTTTATCGAATCAAAATACGCCCAAAAGACAGAAGAAGCTCTTGACCTGGTTCTGAAAGATAAGAAGGTTACTCCTCCTGTCCTGAATGGAGTAATCCAGAAGCAACTCGAACCGGTGAAGAAGGACATAAAGAACGTGCAGAGGCAAGTTCAGCTGTCGAGATCTCAGAAGAGAAACTTGCTACGCAAGGAGGCAAAGAAAAGGAAGCAACTAGAACACGAGCGTGTGCCTGACAATTCTGAAGACAATTCTGAAGACGATGTTGACGCTGCTCCTGCGAAGTCAGAACAACAACGGAAGAAGAAGAGGAAGAAGAATAAGAAGTCAAAAAACTCCAACAGTCATCCAGAGATTGCTCCCTCTGTGACTCAAAAGAAGAATCAGAAAACGGACAAGAACGGAAAAGGAAATCAAGACGTGAAGAAAAAGAAGAATGGAAAGCAGAAAGGAGACGAGCCAACACCGACTACGCCTTCGCAGCAACGCGGAAGAAAGTCAAAAAAGCAATTTCAGAAGAAGAACGGAGGCAAGTAAAGGATTCCAAGGACTCGATAAGGAGGATAGAGGCAAGAATACTTGGCAAGTATAACTGCGCTATTAATCCCGACGTTTCTTCCCTTGAAAATGCCATTAATATCTTGGGGAACACCCCCACTGGTCTTTATCTCTCGAATGTCACCAATCTCGCATTCCATGATCTCTCAAATGGCAAGGCTCCTCCCGGAGCCAACGTTTTGCTCGGCCTCGGCCAAAAATTCGTCCCTACTCCCCGCTTCACCACGACAGCCAAGGATATGAACGAAAATCTTTTCCGTTTTAGACGTGATCTGTACCGTGCTACATTCTGGGGGGATGACAGCGATGAGGAAAGTGAAGACAAGGCTGCCCAAATGAAACCTAAGGTGAAACTTCCATCGGAATGGACACCAAAGGAATCTGAAATCCCAGACGAGATTACACATCGTGTCATTTGTTTCTTTGATGAGATTGAAAAACTCTATTCCAAAAGAGAGGCACGCCCAAACTTACGGCCCTTCTTTGAACTAAAAATCCTCAGAATTCTCAGAACCGACCCATCCATCATTATTGCCATGGCTGACAAAGGCCTTGGACCGGTAGCCGTCGAAATCCACCGGTACATCGCTGATGCTCTCGCACACCTGGAGGATGACACCAACTATGATATCATCACACGTGAGGAAGCCGCCGCTATGACTGCTCAAATTGTCAGAGACATTGATCACTGGGTGGAGCAATTCCAACCAATGACCATATCTGAACGCAGGAGAGGGGTTAGACGTCCAAACGCAGGGGCACTATTGGATAAAGAGGTAACATACATCAAGGAAATGACGCATAAGGCGCACGCTACTTCGCCGAATGCGTACTTCTATCTTCTCTACAAACTCCACAAGGACCCCATCAAGACGAGACCCGTATGTTCCACATGCGGCTCCATTGCTGAGGCCCTTGGAAAGTATGTCGATGCATGTTTGAGACCTATAGCACAAGCACAGAGTAGCTTTTTCAGGGATTCCAACGTCCTCAAACGACGCTTGGATGAAGTCCGACTGCCCCCCAATGCACGGTTGTTCACCACCGATGCTACTGCTATGTATACAAACATGTGCAGCAAGGCCGTCCTAGAAGTTCTATCCGAGTACCTACGAAGACCATCGACAATGGACAGATTTGATTACAATGCTGACTGCCTAATCGAGGCAATCGGTATTGTGCTCAGATCCAACATCATCAAGTTCGGTGACATCTTTGCAGTACAAAAGAAAGGTGTCGCAATGGGCATCTGCCCAGCTCCAAGCTTAGCGATCATCTTTTTTGCCATTCACGAAGACTTCCTGATGAACAAGTGGAAAGGATCTATCATTTTCTGGTTGAGATTCATCGATGATGTGCTTGGAATATGGATTCCACATCCCGACTATATCACCGATGATCAAAACTGGAGAAACTTCCAAGAGGATATGAATAAATTTCATGGACTCCCGTGGGAATTCGTCCCTCGGTCGTCTCAAGTTGAATTCATGGATCTCGTTGTAAGGATAGAAGGAGATAGGCTATTGACGGATCTCTACGAAAAGCCAATGGCTTTGTATCTCTACATCCCTCCCCATTCTGCCCATGCCCCGGGTGGAATCAATGGACTTATCACAGGACAAATGCTACGCATTCTTACTTTGTGCTCTGACCCGGATAGAATCAAGACTCATACTCTGAACTTTCTCCACTTCAAGATACTATCTTTCTGATAATGATGACGATGGCATCCGAATCGACTCTACCAGTACCTGTCACATCCAATCACAGATGCGACAAATGATCTACAAAGATCAATTTGGAAGCCGTTGGGAAAGACTGACCCAACTGAAATAAACAACCAAGGTGTGAGGCTAAGATTGCTCGAATGCAAGTGCGTAAGTCGTTTACACGTCGCACATCGCAATTCGCCACAGCCCCGCCTTCAGCGCTGATCTCCTGATGAGTCTGTACAGGACGAAAGCTTCGATCCCACAAGCTTGAGCTCTCAGCGAATTGCATTGAATTCGAGTTTTATAGTTAGATCTTGTCCCATCATAACGGTATAAGATTAAGTATTTTCACCCCTACATTTATTAAACAGATTGACGGTCCGAGTGTTGCCATATAGCCGTCACTTCCGTCACCTGCCCGTCACATTCCCGTCACTGATCCGTCACCAAAGGACGGACGGAGACGGATTCCGTCACATTTCATCTCAGCCGTCACTTCAGCAGGAGGGGTGATCAGAACCCGTCCGTGAGATTGTTACACGGGTAACATTCACATCTCTGGCGGCGGCGGCGTTCCTACGTAGAAACATACCAGACCTACGAGAAATCGGTTACGGTAACAATCTCACGGACAATTGTGTCATGTCAAGATTCGTTTCGGATGGGTGTCTCTCCTTACCTCTCTCACTAACATCACCAAGCTGTGTCCGTGAGATTGTTACACGGGTAATAAGCGGAATTCAACTGGCGGCAGTAGAACTCGCGGCAGCTGTTACACGGGTAAAAATCCAAATCAAGCCGGCGGACAAATCTGTTACATTTAGGAATTAGTATGGTTCTACATACGGGATCACCCCTCCTACTTCAGCCGTCACTTCAGCCGTCACTTTATTGGCGATACAATGATATTTATTCGTCTCATGATGATAGTAAGGCGTAAGGCTGTGGTGTGAATACAGTGCAAATATTTACGTCTTATGATGTAGTTGTGTGGTATGCAACAAGGTAGGCTTAGAGATCCCTCCTAATTCGTTCCTAATCGGAAGAATGCGGAAGAAATGGAAAAAGAAGATCGAATCCGTGTCCCATCGACAGCAATATCCTAGCGACAGCTCAAGTGCAAGTGAGTCTTCTATGTCAGAGGATTCTTGCTCATCAGAACAGCAGGAGACCACTCCATATGCCAGGTTGGGTAGTTCATTAAATCCACTGCTGTGGTGAAATCAAACCTTTGACGTGGACGGCACAGTCGTCCTTTCACATCGCAACCCTCTCCATTTTCATCCTTGTTTGTTGATAAACTACTACTCTATGAAAAGCATTGCCAGAATAATCGGCCCTCGGGGCCCCGGGTCGAAACAAGCGCAGTGAAGTGTCGATAACGGGGCCGGGAGGTGCCCAACCCCTTATGGTCACAAATTCTCCATTTTTTTCCAAACTTTTTTCTACAGGGATCTTGGTAGGAATCAGTATAGTAGCTATTTAGTGAGAAGGTTTACCTGGGGGACACGTAGAGGCTCTGTAGACCCATACCGCTGTAGAATTTGTACTTGTTCCTACGTAGAAAGCGAGAAGTACCTGGCTTAAATGCGCTTTTTACAGAAATTGATTGGCTATATCTGTCGAGGATACCGTCATTCGCAGAAAGAAATGCAGGTATATTGTCATTATAGGTGACATGTTTCTTCATCACGAGAAATATTCTCCCTTTGTTGTATCTGTCAATTGAAAATAATTTTGTCTTCAAGACAAATTTATTTTCCATGCAAGTTGTGAATATGGCATTGTATCGTCCACTAGGAAAAATAATCGCGTGGCAATTGGTATTCTTTCTTCGCTTCTTTCCATTTTTTGTTTGGGTTGGTTATGATTTCGGTGATGCGGTTCGTCAGGTCCTCTCTATTTTTTATTAAAGTACCACTCACTGCCTTTTGGTAAGTTGTTTTCGTCATTTCATCAAGCTTTCTCTTGTTGTATCTTGTCTTGGTTTCTTCTGCCTTGCCGTCAAGGTATTTGACCCATTTGTCCCGCTTCTTGAAGAGTTTGCAGAGTTGGCCATCTTGGTTCGTCTTGCAATTGTGTAACCGTTCTACAGACACGCTCGGCCCTGTCCAATAAATGGCACTATCCGTCGGGTGCATAACATTTTTGGAACCAAGTGTTTTGCCCCTGCTGGTAGCAACGTATCCTGTCCCAAGGCACTGGCTTCTCTCCCAGAGCTCATCTGACGGATCTATCACCATGCGATTCCATCGATCGTCCTTGCCGAACCCGGCCTCCATGCCCTGGCAGCGGTGTATTGTGATTGCGAATGCAATTTGCAGGGGCATGAACGTGGCAGTACAGCATCCTTTGTTGCAGATGTGAGTGTAGGGTGGTATTGGCACGTGCTGAGTGGAGTGGTGGAGTGGAGTGATTGCAAATTTGTGTAAAGAGGGATGATTGATCAGTGCCATGCTATATTTCGAGTTCAAGAATACATTTCTACTTTCACTCACCGTTGGATTCTTTTTGTCCCAGGGTTCAATGCCTTGCCGCGGTTTGAAGTATGGGAAATCAACGACTATATACTTTGGGAGGGATTCAACACCATTTGTGTTTGGTCCTACGGAGTGCTGCTCGTCATAAACGATGTCAATCACCTTCCCAATCGCTCCAACGTACAGGCCAGAGTTCGGATCAATGTTCGCTGTCTCCAGGCACACGTGCACACCAACGCAAACGTCTAAAGTGTACAACATCTTTTTGCCGAAGAAATGCGACTGGTACACAGTGGGATTGCCAACCATGTTGCTCCTGAATTGGCATCTTATTTTCCATGCAAGTTGTGAATATTGCATTGTATCGTCCACTAGGCAAAATAATCGCGTGGCAATTGGTATTCTTTCTTCGCTTCTTTCCATTTTTTGTTTGGGTTGGTTATGATTTCGGTGATGCGGTTTGTCAGGTCCTCTCTATTCTTTATTAAAGCACCACTCACTGCCTTTTGGTAAGTCGTTTTCGTCATTTTGTCGAGCTTTCTCTTGTTGTATCTTGTCTTGGTTTCTTCTGCCTTGCCGTCAAGGTACTTGACCCATTTGTCCCGCTTCTTGAAGAGTTTGCAGAGTTGGCCATCTTGGTTCGTCTTGCAATTGTGTAACCGTTCTACAGACACGCTCGGCCCTGTCCAATAAATCGCACTATCCGTCGGGTGCATAACATTTTTGGAACCAAGTGTTTTGCCCCTGCTGGTAGCAACGTATCCTGTCCCAAGGCACTGGCTTCTCTCCCAGAGCTCATCTGACGGATCTATCACCATGCGATTCCATCGATCGTCCTTGCCGAACCCGGCCTCCATGCCCTGGCAGCGGTGTATTGTGATTGCGAATGCAATTTGCAGGGGCATGAACGTGGCAGTACAGCATCCCTTGTTGCAGATGTGAGTGTAGGGTGGTATTGGCACGTGCTGAGTGGAGTGGTGGAGTGGAGTGATTACAAATTTGTGTAAAGAGGGATGATTGATCAGTGCCATGCTATATTTCGAATTCAAGAATACATTTCTACATTCACTCACCGTTGGATTCCCTTTTCCGACAGCTCTCCCAACATAGATCCAATAGTTCCAGACGCTTTTGTGTTCTGTGGAATTTCTCCAACTCCAACTGGCCGAGCTGCATTGCCATTATTGCTACGAAATACACCAGCATCGTCTGCTTCCAAGGGGGCGTTATCAACATTACCAACACCCATATTGGTGCCATCATTATCACGTTCTCCTGACAGTCTAGCAACCGAAGTAGCATTACGACACGGATAATCCTTCACGGTAGAACCAGAAGACTCATGAAACAGGCGGTCGAGACAGCTGCGCGGAAGTCTACTGGTAGACGGAGAATCATATAAATGATCGCGAATGGTTTGGCGGCCCACAAGACTGCGATCTTCTGAGCAGCGGCGATATGCGCGAACAGTAGCAGGTTGTTCCCCAGCATGATACAGCAACGCCGGAAGATTAGTTGGGTCAACTGCTGACTCCTCATCAGAAGGAGTAGACGCTGGTATGTCCGTTTCAGACGGATGATGAGTATTCACTGGAGTTGCGGCACTACCATTGCTCTCTTTAGGGCACTGCTGTTCGATGTCATAATTTTTTGATGATTGCTTTAACTTTAACAAAGAACTCGCCTGCTCGACAACGTCATAATCATTATTATTATCGCATGATCTCCATGATTTGCATGATGCATCAAATGCTTCTGCCTGCTCAAAGTTAGTGCATCTAACATGAGCGGGAGAGATGCAATCGCCTTGCTTTGTCTGCAGAAGAGGTATATCATGCTCGTTCTTGTTGTTGTCGACAACATCTTTTTTGTTGCCCGCTGTCACACCGCCATTGCTGAAGTAAATGAAAATAGGGATAAGTAAGGATAAGTGATTAGTTTTTGACATGACGACATTCATATGGGAGAAACAATACCAGTTCAAGTTTAAAATAAATTTGCATACATCACAATTTTATTTTTGGCATGAACTCTATGGAAGGTTAATACCACACAGCAAAAAGCGACTTAAATGTAGATGAATGAGCGATCCTTTCTATGTTCGTACGATCACTCTACGTAATGTTTTACGCAGTGTTAAGCGTTTCGCTTATACATGAAATTCTGAATCACATAAGACGCTTCTTCCAATTTCAGCTCATCTTAACAATACACTTTCGGACTTACCCATTAGACAATATGCTGGAACACTCTGGAGCAGCCAACGACTGCAAGTTATGACTGTTATTTACACAACGGCCATAATTCATTATTCCAGCTTTGCTTTCTGCATCCGATTTGTAGAACTGAGCCGAGCTTGAACCGTTACAGGTAACGTTGCGATTGGAAATGACATTGTAAGCGATAGATAATTGTTCCTGTCTGGTGCGATATAGATCCATTACGCATCCTAGCTCAGACAATACATGTTTTAGTTCACGCATATTGCAAGAGGAAAGAACAAGCCTCAGAAGAGTATGTGGATCAGTAGAGTGTTCGAAGCATGGATTGCGCGATGATTGTAATTCTACTATTTCGCGGATGATATGATCGCCTACACGCACTTTCGGCCATTGGACTTTGTAAATTATTTGACGAATAGACAGAAATGAGCATCTAACACCCTTCCGAGCGCTCTTGCTGTTCACGTCGGAAGAGGATGGTTGCTGTTGCTGCGCTTTCTCTCTTGAAGTGTGCATATTTTATACGGTCAATTTTGTTCGTGGTTTGGTTATGCCGGTCCGTAATGGTCACATATTTAAGATATTGATTTGCGTGCGAGGAATGTCATACGCAAGCCACTCATTATTATTTATGCACTCTTCTAATTGCATGTGGTGTTCCGTAGCATGATAGTCGATGAGTGGCTGCGCGGAAAAGTCACGGATGGCGACATGTTCTTCCTGCCAGCAGAGAAGCTGACACGTTGAAGTTAGGAGAGGAACAAGTGACGTCATATATTTGAGAATATGTAAAACGCGATCGGTATAAAGTACTGTCAAACGCGATCGGTAAATTATTTCGTCAAAAAGCCAACTCGGTTTTTGCATGATCGATGATCGTGCAGAAAAAGAGAAAAAGATGCCACCACAATGGCCTACAATGGCACCCCTAGTATGGCCGCCTATCTCAGTCCATGAGTATATTTCATAAGGTATCGATGGCCCATCCCTTAAACGACATTATGGCGATTTTTTCGCAGCAGTGTGGCGTTTCGGCTGCTGTAGGGGTGGAGATAATATCATTGCAATCCACTTCATTGAGATTTGAAATGAAAACAACCACCTTCCCTGCACCCATCGAAGATGATAAACATCTATAGGCACTACCCCTCCGCTACCCATCGCCGATGATAATATGAAGTGAGATTCTGGTTGCTCGGAATGACCATTAAAGCCCCCCCACACCTCCAAAATACCAAGGACACAAGATGTGCACAAAATTGCATAAATAATTTGACACTCTAACACAACAATAAGCCTGTAGACGGCGGATCGAGCGGCTCTAAAGACCGCAACTCATCAACATTATTATATATAAGAAGTGTCGGCTATTTATTGTCCATAATATTGCAATAGGCTGGATAAAAATAGCAACATCATAGACAGAAATGACATTTATGTAGCATGTATTAGTCATTTATTTATGCGGTGTAGACAGTTGTAATAATAAAACCCTGCGGCTGAATAGTTGCAAAGGGTGTTGTCTGCGATATAGTTCACTGGATATTACTATTGGTAGGGTTTGTGCAACGTGGTGGCTATGAGAGTAGCGGCTATGATGTTAGATACTGACTGTCGAACGAAAAAACATGCATGCATGCAGTTGTGCTCGGACAGCGCGCTGCACTTTTTTGTTAGCTGCTATCAAAATCTTATGCATCTACGATGCAATTTTGCTTGGAACGGCTCTAAGTAAGTAAGTGAGTATGTACTATAAAACGTTTCTGTTATAAGAATGTTATTAAACAAGCATTGCAGAGCAACTTTATAGACGGATACATTGCAAAAAAAAATCCAACACGAAATCCACAGAATAATTTTGTCATCATGACACATTTATGTTACAACAACAAGCATTGCAGAGCAAATTTATAGACGGGTACATTGCACAAAAAAAAAACAGGCCCCGAGGGCCCGCGCCGCACTACACACCATACACAACATGCAGTCACAAATCGCCGCGCGCACCATTTCATTCATATCTACTGTCTTGTTGAGGTTGATTTCGTCCACAACGTGATGGATTTAAGTATTGTGAGCAATCTTGGCTCAGTGTAGGCAGTGGTGACCGATAATTCAATCGCACCTTGTTCGCCAAAACCATTTGGCAGGAGAACCTGGTTTGATGTTTGATGTAAGCGACGAAGGTCAAGTATTGCATGAAAACCTAATCACCGCCTAAGGGAGGGTCGGTGGGGCGGCGGCAAGTACCTCATGACCTCCCACTCTTTTCCGCCGAACAGGTGGCTTGTCTCAACTCTTTAATGTAAGTCTAGCATGCAGCATGCAGCTACAATCTTTATTGCAACTTACTCTTTATCAGTTAGGCAGTTAGCAGGAGGCAAGAGAGCGGCCGTCCTTTTGCCCGTCCTTTGTCCGTCCTTTGCGTCCTCCGTCATGACGGAATCCGTCAATCTCCGTCATGACGGAGACGGACGGGTTAATGTACCGTCACTTACCGTCACATCCGTCACAAAAAGTGACGGATAATCGCCAACTTATCGCCAACCCGAACGTTGCAGGATAGCGAGGCTCGATCATCGATCATCCATTCTTTTTTCTTATCATTGCGACATTCCCTTCCAAACGGGAAGTGTTCGAGAAAACTCATGCTGGAGTCACGTAAAAGTCTTTTCTCACGATTCTTCCTGTTCCTGCGCATTCAAACTCTGAAGGAGACAGCTCTGCGAGACTCGCGAACATAATTACAAATCTAAGATAGGAGGATTTAGATCTAAGTAGATAAGTAGATAAGTAGTAAGTACCTACCCAGTGTAGTGGGGTGGCCTAAGTAAGTATGTACGTACTCCAAAGAGTTTGCGTTGCGCGGAGAGATCTACAGTCGTTTGAGCCATTTGTGTCACTCAGCCTAAGTATCGATCAAGCGTGGCCACGTGGCCATTATGGTAAAACCGATCGAGCATATTATCTAATAGATATAGTACCGTATTAAACTTCTCTACCAGAGTTTTCAGTCCCGGTTTTGTCGCCAAAAATTTCTGAAGTGACAAACAAAGGCGGTGGAGTTAGCGTAATGGAATTTCAAAAGGGTGAAATTTCACTACTGCAACTTTCGTGAAATTTACAGGGTGAAAGTTGCACCAATTTTGGCCAACAATGAAATTTCACAAAAATTCTGGCGCGAACGGATGGTACTGAACCAACACGTAGCACAAAAATAACCTAAGACCCTTCATTCCACCAACCACCAAACCCCAAAGAACACCACGCACCATCCAGATGATGAGTTTGTCAACTCAGCGGAGAGTAACTCTTCACCAAAATGCTGGCGACTAACAATGCAGTATTACTTATTCCTTCGTAGTAATTCAGCTTACATGCGTGTTCCTGCATTGGCATGTACCAGATGATTTTGGGCGCGGATGGCTCTTATTTTGGGTGCGGGTATGTGCACAAATCAACTTTTTGTTCACTCTGCCGTCTACCACGCTGTCATAGTTTGCCTGGCAATAACAACAACAATTCAATAATCTTCAACAATAATGCTTTTGACATGCGCCGCCAACGCCCTTTGTGGCATGAAGAACTCCCCCCTCAACAACCCGGCTGATCATCAGTGCATGATGTGTGAAGGACCAATTCATGGTGCCCTTTGCGGTAAACTCTACTGTGAGGAAATTGTGGGCAACCCATCCTACAAAAACCCTGCAGGGGATCTTAATGATCATGCAAAAACACTTGCCAACTCCCATACCGCTCTCATGTGTCTTCACTGTGTCCAACACAAGCTCACCGCTGCGGCCCCAACTGCCGATGCTGCCGTCGCTGCTGTCGATCCACCTGCCGTCGCTGCAGTCGATCCACCCGCAGCACCACCTGCTGCTGTGCCTTTTGCAGCAGCTCCGGATGCCAAAAAGCAACGAGACTCAACGCTCTATTCCCAATACGAAATCACGCCCCAACCCAATGGCAAGTTACGTATTGTATGCAAGCACTGTCCTAAGTACAACAAGTTGCTAGCGACATTTAATGCAACAAGAGCTAGAAAACATTCTCTCCACGAATGTGAAGGGTTGACATGCCCTCACACAAGGAGACAAATCGAAGGAGGGGCTCAAGCGAATAAGAAACAAGCAACGTATCTTGCACTTCAATCCAACCCAAGTGAAACTGTTGCTGCCATGCGTAGTAATCATGGCCCCGTTGCGGTGATTGATCTACTATCCAACTCTGGGGACGTTAGTGATGTCACCAAATCCACCTCCACATCCGTTCCCCCTCGCAAGAAAACAAAGCGTGTACCATCTGCACAAACTACTATGGAGCACACGTATGGTAAGAGCATGAACCAGGCATCTGCTGACATTGTACTCATGCACGAGGTACGAGCCATTGTCGCTCGTGGCGAGCCATTGAGTCGTCTATTGGATCCTTGGGTGCAAGCAAGCCTACACCAACGATACCCTGCCATCTTGAAGTTCATTCCAAGTGATGTTGAAACAATCTATGACAAGTATGTCATTAAAATTGATAAACAAACGACATCGGAGTTGAAATCATTTATGGCAAAAATTCCCGGACATGTAAATGTTGCGATGGATGGAGTCACTGTCTTGGGCAAACAAAAGGTACGTGATTTATGTTCTGTACAATAACTTCATTGCTTTCAATTGTCTCACTACTATTTATGTTGCCCTGCTGTATCCTCTTCTGCCTAGATCGTATACACCGTCGCGAAGAGTGACTTCTCACTCTTCCTCGAATGGAAAGATCTTGGAAGCGATAAGCATGTTACCGAAGCCGAAATAGAGGATGCTGTGAGGGTTTGTGAAAACGTCATGAAAGAATACAATGCGAAGATTGTGAGCATTCCTGTTGATAATGCTGCAAGGCATGTTGCGGATCGAGTTGGGAAGGAACTTGAAGAAAAGTATCCAGGGATGAAGGTCATAGTTACACGCGATCCGGCTCATTGCATCGATTTGCTTATGAAAGACCTAGCCAAGACTTCAGTTATGCAACTTGTCATAAAGTATGCTAGGAAAGTCAGGGACTTCGTGAAGATTGATCGCATTGATTCTTTCCGACGCAGCGCAGCTCTAGTGGATGAGCTCGTGTTTTACTCCAAAGTTTTCTGCCCCGTGGAGACACGGATGAACCTTCTACATGACGTTGTTGTGAGCGCTCGCAAGTGTCGTGACTTTCTTCTTGTACTTCCTGGCAAGGCGGAGTATCAAAAGTATCGTAGTGAGCGCACTGCAACAAAGCAAGCTGAGTTGGATGAGCTGATGGAGCACTTCAAGAAGGAAAATATTTGGAAGATGTTTGATGTTGTTATTGCCTTCACGCTCCCTTTCAAGGAAGCACATTTGGCTTGTTCCCGCAAGGATATGCCACTTAGTGCTTACCCCCTCTTGGTTCAAGCGCTGCGCAATGATATTAACAAGTGTCTCACTCCCGAGTTTGATGAACTTCTTGGTCAGGGCTCAAGAGCAGAAGTTGCTGGTATGATCCGTGAACGTTTCAATATGGATGGTGTTGATCCCAGCGGACTGAAGGTTGGTTTACTCGATGAGCATCACTTGATGTGTTTCCTCTGTGACCCAAACTCTCGTGTGTGGAGGGAGTTGTTCTACCTGCAGACTAACAAGGCTGCGCTCGTAAGGAAGATGATCGAGTGGTATGTGCCTTTGGGTGAAGATGGTTCTGATGAGATGCGGAGGAGAGTTAAAAAGGATTTTGAGGACTTTGATACTCAAAACAATGACTGGTTTCATTCTTTTGACGTTCCACTTCCATCGCTTCCATCTTTGGAACAGCTGCAACAGAACAACAAGTCTTTTAGTATCAAAAATGTGGTACAGTATGTGGAATCAACTGGTGCTATTTCTGGTCGCATCACGTGGTTTGAATGTTATGCAGGATCATCTGACTTCTATCGATTGGTTGCTAAGCCTCTAATGTCTATGGGAACTGTCGGATCGATGGATTGTGAGCGTAGGGCCAAACCTCTGAAGAACAGCATTCTTGTGAAGGATAGGAATAGGATGAAGGATCCAACTGGTGTTGCACTTCTTCGAGGGAAGGAAAACCTCCGTCATATCATGGATGCGAAGAAGATGCTTGGAAAGAAGCTTGCTGACAGTCTCTCTTAGAGTGATGTGTTGACTGCAGAGTGCAAAGTATTACGACTATCTCAGGATAAGCTAGAGTGAAATTTAATCCCTTGAAATTTCTGAAATTTCTGAAATTTCAACCTGCAATTTTCAACCCCCTCCAAAAATGGTGAAATTCCATTACGCTAGGTGGAGTCTCAAGCTAATTGTGACATCACTCGCGAGTGAAACGTGCGTGTATTTGAATCTGAAGAAAGAAGAAAGAATCATTTCTTCCCAGGTGCGTGACACACAACAAAACAAATTCAGGTACGCAGGTGCTTGAACAACAACATACACGTATTTGAAAACGTTAGCATGGCAAGGTGTGTAAGGCGTCGTAGAGTGTGTTTCCCTGCATTAGACCCTGCTCTAGTATAGGTAAGTTCTTCTAGTTCTAGTCTTTCGAATTCAGATTTGAAAGGATGCAATTTGCCGATGCAATTTGTATTCTTCCCTGGGCTAACTTTCACTAATACTTTTATCCCCTACCCCTAACTGCAGCAGCAATAGTCATCTGTATGAACTACTAGCCCTACCAAAAATATCTATCAGCGTCAGCTGCTTCTCCTTCTCTCGCTCATGGCGAAGGCGGGCGGTTAGGTTTAGGTGGATAGCATGATGGCCGTACAGGACACATTAACTTCACCGATCCATCCTTCTTGACCTCGCTCGCTCGGCCTCGGCATATATATATACTATACACGGGGCGGGAAAGACGTATCATTGCCCCATCACACTAACACTAACCATACTTCTCGTTCAATCTCTTCATATCGTTTTCATTCATATCCATATCTTCAATGTGACATGTTGTTGACAGACTTTCTTTTCCTTCTTCTACTAATAACTTCCATCACAGGTATTAGCTGTTATCTCATTCGGAGCGTAGGTAGGTAAGTGCAGTGCCCAATACTGTGTACGTTGTACGATTATAATGATAATGATCTAAGGCCTAGGCATACTTCGGCTTCGGTGTGTTTGTTTGATCAGCTGTGTGCGAATGAGAAATGAGACCATTTGATCAACTTCTTCGTATATCACTTCTTTGATATACTATTGCACAATCAATGCACGCTAGGCGCTAACTTCTTCTCCTTCTCGTTTCATCGTGTATTATATCTCTTTTATTACATTACCACAGTACAGGTACAGTGAGTCTTTATCGAATCAGATATGAATACGAGTGATGCTTCTGAGCAATCTGAATCTGGATGCCCCCCTCCCCCTCCCGCCAGCAATAATGGGAGTGTACATGAAGACGTCGAGGTTGTATCTGGTGCTGGTGACAATATCATTGGTTATATCAACAGCATGCTCTTTACCAGTGTAGGTGTAGATCCCGAGACCTCAGGCCTACAGAGCGATGATGGCTCAGATAATGAAACTGCAGTAGCAGAAAATCCTCGACATGGGCTTTGGAACTGGAACTGGAACTGGAATGCAATGTCAAAGTGTGTCAGTGCTGCTGTAGTGTTGACATTGGTTGTCACTGGAACAGGAATTGGCATTCGGGAGAGTGAGAATCAAAAGATCAAGGCAAACCAAGCTGCTGCTATCACGAGCAAGGCCTCCAAAGCCAAAGCGCGAAAGTCGAAAGATCATATCTTGTGGGCCGGCAGTGGAGGAGGGTTGGGAGCCATGGTAGCACAATCGGCATATGCTCAAGTCTTTTCCAACCTTGGTATTCTCGGAGGACAGGATGACACGAAGCCTCAAATCAAGGTGATTGATGGGACCGCCGGATCAAGCTGGTTCACTTCCCAATTCGCATTCAGTCAAAATTACTTCGACGCAGTTGTCAATGGAGACGCCACCTCACTTGGTCAATTTACCGAAGCATGGATGAATGCCTATGCTACTACTCAATCCGATATTCCGCCTACCTGTGGTCCACTTCAAGCCTTGTGTGAGAGTGCCTCCGCCGGTCCTTTCTCTGGAATCGTATCCCTCATCCCTTTCGCGCTCTACTACAATCAATCATCATGGTCTGAAGTTGCGTACGCCATATATGAGGCGGCTTCCACCTTGGCTTACGACGAATCCGAATATGTTATCGGTCAAGGCTTCTTCTTCAGAAAAGCTGGCTGACTTGAGAGGAGTAGATGTTTGCTTTCACTTGTCGCTTTTGCCCAATGCACGTGCACGTGATGCTGATACGATCACTTATCTTGCCAAGGATCACCACAATGTGTCTTCTTCCTACACTGTGCCTCTTCCTTATGACTACTGTATTGGCGACACCGATGAGGAATGGCTACCTAGCACCTTCCCTGGTGGAAATGTCTACAACATCAACAAAGATGCCTCCTTCGCCAACTCCAATGTTGTCAAGGGCTTCCCGATGTTGCCACCCCAGGAATCAGACGGATTGTATGTCACTCCAGAACACGACGAGGGTTCCGATGAATCAATTGTTAGTCTGTCACCGATAGAAATGTCTGCACCATTTGGAAATGATCCTACCGCCCTACAGCTTAGTGTCGCCGCATCTGCCGCTTTGGGGTACATAACCGCAGACGCACCATCATACTTTGCTCAATACTTTTCCATCCAATATTTTGGAATTGATAATTCGCCTGATCTAACCACAGAACAAAAGACGGTGTTCAAGACTGTTCTCAACCAGTTCCAAGAGTTTCTATGGTCGACTGGATTTATGGCCAACGCAGCTACTAATGGTGGATGGACCAAACCCAATCCTAATACCATGCCCCCAGCGACTGAATCGGACTATTGGTTCACCGATGGTGAATTTACGGATGGACCAGCCGCCGCACAAGCAATTGCACGTTACCAGCATCGATATGGTACATCCAATCCCATCAAACTCATCATCTCCAATCATAATCATAATTCTGTCTCCGCAACCCGAAACTATGAAAACATTCTTGATTACTTTAGCTACAGTGAGAATGAAGGGAAAGAACCAGGAGACTTTGTTTGGCCAATGGGTGTGCTCCCTCAGATGAGTAAGCAGATTTTTGGAGAGGCTCTTTCTGCCGAGGATCTAGATGGATAAATGGGGCCTGTGATTGGGACCGACTTAGACTTAACCATGGCAGTTTTGCCCGTGGCTACTACTATTGACAATGGTGAGGGTCTTGTGCTTGTGTGTTTGCTCTTACTTCTTTTTGCTATGTCATCTATGTACATTTATTGAATGGGTTGAATTGATCATTGTTCCTTCTACACATACACATACACTAAATAGAACCATACGGAGTAAAGGCAGGACAGAAATTGTCCATCGCCGTGATCAACTTAAACTCCAATATTCCAACCTTTGTATTTGGCGCGGCAATTGAAGCGTCAACGCCTGGTCTCGTTCTCGTCGCCTTGGCTGAAGGTATTGCTTCAAGTGAAGATCTTTCGGATAAGGTTGCCGCCTTTGTTGGTATTTCTGATTCAACCTCTTAGAGAGAGTGTGTGTGTAACTTGGCCTTCGGGCATTACACGTCTTTCCCAACGAATGGACTAACAAGTCCGCGGGCAGTGCTCGTGCAACACCTAGGCGCTTGCTGTTATAGAAATAAAAGACTATACTAAACCCCACACTTGAATATCCAGCTAGCCAACCCCTTTATACACTATCCTCGACAGACAACAGCGATTTCACCTCAGACTCAGACGCGGCTCCAGATACAATAGAAGAGGCATCCTCTTCCCTCTCCGGGTCCGCCTCAAAAGGGTGCTCCCATCACCATGGTGTTTGCTGGTACCACGTTGTCTCTCACCATCCCTACAAAGATCCAGAATCGGGCGGTCCCTGATGTATGCCCCAACAGTCTTCCTCCGTTTTTCGATGTACTCCGTCAAAGTATACAGCCCAACCTCCTCAAACAACTCCTTCTTATCCGGATACCTCCACTCTCCAGTCCGTTCGTTCTTCTTAGGTCGATTCTTGCGTGCCATGCGGCAAGCAGCTCGATAGTAGAAGCCTTCCAGACACCGCAACGCCGAATCCGTCAATACCCAAGTCTCACTCCCATACAAAAGCACTGCCTGCACGACTGCCTTAAAAACATACCGCAAACCCTGGGTTTCATGTTCTCGCTACGCAGGAGACGAGATATCATTTTCCACGCCTTTCGGGCCTTGGTCAGATTACTCCGAATCGCCTGCGTGTCAGTATCATCCATCGACATGAGTCGACCAAGATACTTAAACACCTCCACCCGTTCGAGGTCCTCTCCATACGACTTTGGTTGTGAGTTGTGACCGGCGACGTGACGTATTTTGCGTAAGAAAGAATAAATCTTGCAAGATTCCTTACGCAAAATGGCCGTTTTGTGTAAGGAATCTTGAAAAAATTCCCACGTAGGAATTGGTAAAGAAAATCATTGTCTCATTTTCACAGAAGATTTTCACCCATGAACTTTATTTTGTTAGATATCGTGTGTGATTATTCGAGATAAGATTCAATTCTTCACACCACGTAAGTATGATGTACTTATCAATTCTTCACACCACGCACCAGAACCTTCACACTTTCTGGCTTGCCGAATGAAGAGAACTGACCGCAATGTCGCGGAGGTTCACTTATCAACTTCAATACAGAGAGACATATGTAGACTTGCGTTTGGCGCGAGTTCACCGTGCGTGTATTTGAATTTGAATCTAGAAAGAAGAAAGAATCATTGCTTCCCGGGTGCGACACGCGACACAACAAATTCAGGTAAGTACGCACAGTGCTTGCACAACAACATAAGTATTTGAAAACGTTGGCATTGGCATCGCCATTTTTTTCATTGCAAGGCAAGGTGTGTAGGTGTAGGCGTCGTAGAGTGTGTTTCCCTGCATCCATCATTCAGCATTAGACCCTGAGTATGAGTGCGAAGGCAATATAGGTAAGTTCTTCTACTTCTAGTCTTTCGAATCCAGATTTGAAAGGATGCAATTTGCCGATGCAATTTGTATTCTTCCCTGGGCTAACTTTCGCTAATACTTTTATCCCCTACCCCTAACTGCAGCAGCAATAGTCGTCTGTATGAACTACTAGCCCTACCAAAATATCTTTCAGCGTCAGCTGCTTCTCTCGCTCATGCTCATGGCGAAGGCGGGCGGTTAGGTTTAGGTGGATAGCATGATGGCCGTACAGACATCAACTTTACCGTTCCATCCTTCTTGACCTCGCTCGCTCGGCCTCGGCATATAATATTATACACGGGGCGGGAAAGACGTATCATTGCCCCATCACACTAACACTAACCATACTTCTCGTTCAATTTCAATCTCGTCATCATCATTTTCATTCATATCCATATCTTCAATGTGACGTGTCGTTGACAGATTTTCTTTTCCTTCTTCTACTTATAACTTCCATCACAGGTATTAGCTGTTATCTCATTCGGAGCATAGATAGGTAAGTGCAGTGCCCAATACTGTGTACGTTGTACGATTGTAATGATAATGCTTTAAAGGCCTAGGCATCTTCGGTGTGTTTGTTTGATCAGCTGTGTGCGAATGAGAAATGAGATCATTTGATCAACTTCTTCGTATATCACTTTGATACACTATTGCACAATCAATGCGCGCTAACTTCTTCTCCTTCTCGTTTCATCATGTATTATATCTCTTTTATTACATTACCACAGTACAGGTACAGTGAGTCTCTATCTCTATCGAATCAAATATGAATACGAGTGATGCTTCTGAGCAACCCGAATCTGGATGCCCCCCTCCCCCTCCCGCCAGCAATAAACCCTATTTGCTCTCACTTCTCTGTTTTACACGTACCAACAAAACTACTTTGGCGTGCCAACCTGTTAGAGTAGAGAGTAGTTCCGCGCCAGCCGACCACACGAAAGTGATGCCATCGCCAAAACTTGGCAGCAGAGCTTCACCATTTGAGCTCATTATTTGCGTATTGTAGGTACTTAACACTATGTACCAGAGAGTGGCGGGAGCCAAAAAAAATTTTTACTAACAAAAGTGCTAGTAATCATGGCGTCCAAAAAATCACTATATTGGCAAGAGCGTTTAGCATGTTATCAGAGCAATTTGAACGACCGCTCTCTTTTGCAATCAATTCAGCATGTCTTCTTCTATCGGAAAATAATCAATCTATAGTTTATACTCACAATATTGGCCTCAGCCTAATCATTTTCCTACCTCACCAAAATTGGCCATATCTGCATATTTACTAGGGAACTAAGAGTAGCAAACTTTGGTGTGATAGTGTTCATTGATGCAAAAGGCTATAACCCGAGGTCAAAACACCATTGAACTACAAAACCGGCCGAATGACACAAGTGCCGACGATACGATATGTATTATCCAATGCACATAACGTCAACGCTACTAAGCGCTACCAGACTTTAGACCATCCACATCGACAACCTAGTCCACACTAAGAGTCCAGTCCAAACGGAGCTACAGCGGATCAGGGAACAGTTGCAGCTCGGCATCGAAACGATACACCTACGGAGCGACAGACAAGAACGGTAGAGGTCGCAAACTGCGCACATAAAACCTCAACCACGTCAAGTGAGCAAACCGAATAAGAATCCAGATGTGATGAAAAACAAGCAGTGTTGGCAAAATATATCTGTGCCGAAGATCCTAACACTTCAATGGGTGGCGAGAGCATAGACCGTGGCATAGGCACGGAGAATGCGTCACCTCAAAGGGTGCCAAAATCTTGGACTACGGAGGGAGATGATGACGGAATGAAAACAGGTCGCAACAAATTGCAAACAGAACGAACAAGACATAGAAATGGTAAGACACATGAAACAGAATGAAAGAGCAAGTCGAACCAGCAGCATCGTGGGTCAGCTGAAAGGGTGTGTTAGAGTAGAGAGTAGTTCCTCTATCTGGCGCGCCAGCCGACCACACGAAAGTGATGCCATCGCCAAAACTTGGCAGCAGAGCTTCACCATGAGCTCATTATTTGCGTAGGTACTTAATTGTATTAAGAGTCTACTAGATCATTCACACAGGTCTTTAGCACAGCCGTCTCTCCGGGGGACAATGGCTAAGCCTTAATCTACGCGCGAGTAATCATCTTGGAGAAGATGAGAATCAGCACAAACTAGAACTTGTTGAGAAGTGGCAAGGGAACGAGTCTGGTTTAGACGATTCATTGGTGCTACATTACAATCTGTCGACGGAGCAGCAAACAGTAACAACGACCTTGCATACTGATGTGTCCGTATCAACAGTGAGGATGAGGATGCCGGAGGTGATGTTGTAAAGAAGATCTAAAGGGACCAAACTTCTCCGGCGGCAATGTCCAAAAATGCAGATCACTTCTCAAAAGATAATGACATTATTAGAAATGATTCTTAATAGAAGAGAAAAATTACTGTTACGTTTAATGTTTTTGATAGCGACAGTAGTGAATACAACCCCAATGATGATGATGATGAAGAAGAGTCCATGAGCAAGATCCTACCGAAAGAAGATTGCAATCGAGCTCAAATATGTGTTATCGTAATTTGGTCGTGCGGTAACATCATCTCTCATATTCAACGGGTTTCCCAAGACTCGCGTGAATGGAAATGCATTTTGCGCATTTAATGCGTAAGTTTGCAGGAGACATTGATAAGTTGATTGAACATTGGGTTGAGCACCACCATCAAATAATGGCCATGGTTTGATATGAATTGGATAAACCAGCGATAGAGAGCAAAAACCTGATAATTCATTCAAACCGTGGATGCACTTTTCTCATCTGGAAGTTGCCAAGCGTCTTGAGCAAATCATTAATAACATCAAGCGGAAGACTTCGGGAGCAGTAGTCAGTATAGTAGCTGTAGCAGCTGCCGAGGAGACAAAATGTGTCAAGATTGAGCGCAGAGACGGTTATGTCAATCGTTCACTCGAACAACAGGCTACCGAGGGCAATCATACGGTTCAGGGAGCTGGTGCGGCAGCATTCACATAGTAGAGATCAATTGCATCATGGTGAGGATCTCTCTAGTTTTTCTTCGGAAGAGGGAAAAAGTACAGCCGAACCCCATCATTTTTCATTTTAACATAGGAATTGGTATATCAATTTTGGCGGGAATTTTCTTGGCGCTCGTTGGGGGCGCTTCACGGAGTGACCTGATTATTTCTCTTCATTGCGATGTTCTCTATCAAACGGGAAGTGCTCGAGAAAACTCATTCTGGAGTCACGTAAAAGTCTTTTCTCACGATTCTTCCTGTTCCTGCGCATTCAAACTTGGGGGAGGCAGCTCTGCGAGACTCGCGAACATAAGTACAAATCTAAGATAGGAGGATTTAGATCTAAGTAGATAAGTGTAGTATGTAAGTACCCAGTGTAGTGCGTTGCGCGTAGAGATCTACAGTCGTTTGAGACATCTGTGTCACTCATTCAGCCTAAGTATCGATCAAGCGTGGCCACGTGGCCATACGGTAAAACCGATCGAGCATATTATGTACCAGATATAGTACCGTATTAAACTTCTCTACCGGAGTTTTCAGTCCCGGTTTCGTCGCCAAAAATTTCTGAAGTGACAAACACAGGCGGTGGAGTCTAACTAATTGTGACATCACTCGCGAGTGAACCGTGCGTGTATTTGAATCTGAAGATGAAGAAAGAAGAAAGAAGAAAGAATCATTGCTTCCCAGGTGCGTGACAAGCGACAAAACAAATTCGGGTACGCGGGTGCTTGAACAACAACATAGCATTTAGACCACTTCCCTGAAACTTAATTTTGGCCACCATGGCCCAAAGCTAGAGGATTTTACTAACAAAATTGTGAAAAAATCGTTCTGTAGTCACAGAATTTGGAAAAGTGGGGAAATATCACAAAATGATCACATAGCCCAATGGGCGTGCCCGCTGTGGAAAGGCCAATTTGAATCTGAAGAAAGAAGAAAGAAGAAAGAATCATTGCTTCCCAGGTGCGTGACACACGACAAAACAAATTCAGGTACGCGGGTGCTTGCACAACAACATAAATATTATTTGAAATAGTTGGCATTGGCATCGCCATTTTTTTATTGCAAGGTGTGTATGGCGTCGTAGAGTGTGTTTCCCTGCATTAGACCCTGCTAGTATAGGTAAGTTCTTCTAGTTCTAGTCTTTCGAATTCAGATTTGAAAGGATGCAATTTGCCGATGCAATTTGTATTCTTCCCTGGGCTAACTTTCGCTAATACTTTTATCCCCTACCCCTAACTGCAGCAGCAATAGTCGTCTGTATGAACTACTAGCTACTAGTCCTACCAAAAATATCTATCAGCGTCAGCTGCTTCTCCTTCTCTCGCTCATGGCGAAGGCGGGCGGTTAGGTTTAGGTGGATAGCATGATGGCCGTACAGGACACATTAACTTCACCGATCCATCCTTCTTGACGTCGCTCACTCGGCCTCGGCATATATATACTATACACTATACACGGGGCGGGAAAGACATACCCTTGCCCCATCACACTAACACTAACCATATTTCTCGTTCAATCTCGTCATTATCGTTTTCATTCATATCCATATCTTCAATGTGACATGTCGTTGACAGACTTTCTTTTCCTTCTTCTACTAATAACTTCCATCACAGGTATTAGCTGTTATCTCATTCGGAGCGTAGGTAGGTAAGTGCAGTGCCCAATACTGTGTACTTTGTACGATTATAATGATGATGCTCTAAGGCCTAGGCATACTTCGGCTTCGGTGTGCTTGTTTGATCAGCTGTGTGAATGAGAAATGAGATCATTTGATCAACTTCTTCGTATATCACTTTGATATACTATTGCATAATCAATGCGCGCTAACTTCTTCTCCTTCTCGTTTCATCGTGTATTATATCTCTTTTATTACATTACCACAGTACAGTGAGTCTCTATCGAATCAAATATGAATACGAGTGATGCTTCTGAGCAATCTGAATCTGGATGCCCCCCTCCCCCTCCCGCCAGCAATAATGGGAGTGTACATGAAGACGTCGAGGTTGTATCTGGTGCTGGTGACAATATCATTGGTTATATCAACAGCATGCTCTTTACCAGTGTAGGTGTAGATCCCGAGACAGGCCTACAGAGCGATGATGGCTCAGATGATGAAACTGCAGTAGCAGAAAATCCTCGTCATGGGCTTTGGAACTGGAATGCAATGTCAAAGTGTGTCAGTGCTGCTGTAGTGTTGGCATTGGTTGTCACTGGAACAGGAATTGGCATCCGGGAGAGTGAGAATCAAAAGATCAAGGCAAACCAAGCTGCTGCTATCACGAGCAAGGCCTCCAAAGCCAACGCGCGAAAGTCGAAATCGTCGAAAGATCATATCTTGTGGGCAGGCAGTGGAGGAGGGTGGGGAGCCATGGTAGCACAATCGGCATATGCTCAAGTCTTTTCCAACCTTGGTATTCTCGGAGGACATGATGACACGAAGCCTAAAATCAAGGTGATTGATGTGACCTCCGGATCAAGCTGGTTCACTTCCCAATTCGCATTCAGTCAAAATTACTTCGACGCAGTTGTCAATGGAGACGCCACCTCACTTGGTCAATTTACCGAAGCATGGATGAATGCCTATGCTACTACTCAATCCAATATTCCGCCCACCTGTGGTCCACTTCAAGACTTATGTGACATGGGTGCCTCCGCCGGTGCACTCTCTGGAATCGTATCCCTCATCCCATTGGCGCTCTACTACAATCAATCATGGTCTGAAATTGTCTACGCCATGTACGAGGCGGCTTCCACCTTGGCTTACGACGATCCGAATATGTTATCGGTCAAGGCTTCTTCTTCAGAAAAGCTGGCTGACTTGAGAGGAGTAGATGTTTGCTTTCACTTGTCGCTTTTGCCCAATGCACGTGCACGTGATGCTGATACGATCACTTATCTTGCCAAGGATCACCACAATGTGTCTTCTTCCTACACTGTGCCTCTTCCTTATGACTACTGTATTGGCGACACCGATGAGGAATGGCTACCTAGCACCTTCCCTGGTGGAAATGTCTACAACATCAACAAAGATGCCTCCTTCGCCAACTCCAATGTTGTCAAGGGCTTCCCGATGTTGCCACCCCAGGAATCAGACGGATTGTATGTCACTCCAGAACACGACGAGGGTTCCGATGAATCAATTGTTAGTCTGTCACCGAAAAAAATGTCTGCACCATTTGGAAATGATCCTACCGCCCTACAGCTTAGTGTCGCCGCATCTGCCTCTTTGGGGTACATATCCGCAGACGCACCATCATTCTTCGCTCAATACTTTTCCATCCAATATTTTGGAATTGATAATTCGCCTGATCTAACACCAGAACAAAAGACGGTGTTCAAGACTGGTCTCAACCAGTTCCAAGAGTTTCTATGGTCAACTGGATTTTTGGCCAACGCAGCTACTAATAGTGGATGGACCGAACCTAATCCTAATACCATGCCCCCAGCGACTGAATCGGACTATTGGTTCACCGATGGTGGACATACGGATATTCTAGCCGCCGCACAAGCAATTGCACGTTACCAGCATCGATATGGTACATCCAATCCTATCAAACTCATCATCTCCAATCAGAATTCTGTCTCCGACACCCGAAACTATGAACACATTCTTGAATACTTTAGCTACAGTGAGAATGAAGGGAAAGAACCAGGAGACTTTGTTTGGCCAATGGGTGCGCTCCCTCGGGTGAGTAAGCAGATTTTTGGAGAGGCTCTTTCTGCCGAGGATCTAGATGGATTGTTTGAGCCTGTAATTGGGACCGACTTAACCATGGCTGTCTTGCCCGTGGCTACTACTCTTGACAATGGTGAGGGTCTTGTGCTTGTGTGCTTGCTCTTACTTCTTTTTGCTATATATATTTATTGAAATGGTTGAATTAATCATTGTTCCTTCTACACATACACATACGCTAAACAGAACCATACGGAGTAAAGGCAGGACAGCAAGTGTCCATCGCCGTGATCAACTTAAACTCCAACATTCCATCCTTTGTACTTGGCGCGGCAATTCAAGTGTTCACGCCTGGTCTCGTCGCCTTGGCTGAAGGTATTGCATCAAGTACAGATCTTTCGGATAAGGTTGCCGCCTTTGTTGGTATTGATACAACCCCCTAGAGAGTACAAGTCCTGCTCGTAGAAAGTCGTGGGAGTTGAAAAGTGCTTTTGATCGTTCTCCTCATTCTGCCTCTAATTATTATTTAGAGCTGCTGAATTTGAATCGTATTTGTGTTTTGAGTCGGAGGATACATAAAATTAGACTGTACATTGACTCACAGCTGTGAACATGGCCGCTATATATATATATACATTGCGTAGATACTTTTTAGACGAAGTAGTAATCGTCAACATCTTGGCTTGCATCATCTCTATACATCTCAATACTTGGACGTCTTCTCCTCCACCAAAGTAAACCGTCCAATCTCTCTCCACTGCTTCACCCCCTCCAAACAACTTGGATAGGTCCATACCACTGCGATTTCTGTGCATGTAAAGTTTGGTGGACATTCCAACACAAAGCTCTCCTTTCCGAGGCCGTATAATATTATACACGGGGCGGGAAAGACGTATCATTGCCCCATCACACTAACACTAACCATACTTCTCGTTCAATTTCAATCTCGTCATCATCATTTTCATTCATATCCATATCTTCAATGTGACGTGTCGTTGACAGATTTTCTTTTCCTTCTTCTACTTATAACTTCCATCACAGGTATTAGCTGTTATCTCATTCGGAGCATAGATAGGTAAGTGCAGTGCCCAATACTGTGTACGTTGTACGATTGTAATGATAATGCTTTAAAGGCCTAGGCATCTTCGGTGTGTTTGTTTGATCAGCTGTGTGCGAATGAGAAATGAGATCATTTGATCAACTTCTTCGTATATCACTTTGATACACTATTGCACAATCAATGCGCGCTAACTTCTTCTCCTTCTCGTTTCATCATGTATTATATCTCTTTTATTACATTACCACAGTACAGGTACAGTGAGTCTCTATCTCTATCGAATCAAATATGAATACGAGTGATGCTTCTGAGCAACCCGAATCTGGATGCCCCCCTCCCCCTCCCGCCAGCAATAAACCCTATTTGCTCTCACTTCTCTGTTTTACACGTACCAACAAAACTACTTTGGCGTGCCAACCTGTTAGAGTAGAGAGTAGTTCCGCGCCAGCCGACCACACGAAAGTGATGCCATCGCCAAAACTTGGCAGCAGAGCTTCACCATTTGAGCTCATTATTTGCGTATTGTAGGTACTTAACACTATGCACCAGAGAGTGGCGGGAGCCAAAAAAAATTTTTACTAACAAAAGTGCTAGTAATCATGGCGTCCAAAAAATCACTATATTGGCAAGAGCGTTTAGCATGTTATCAGAGCAATTTGAACGACCGCTCTCTTTTGCAATCAATTCAGCATGTCTTCTTCTATCGGAAAATAATCAATCTATAGTTTATACTCACAATATTGGCCTCAGCCTAATCATTTTCCTACCTCACCAAAATTGGCCATATCTGCATATTTACTAGGGAACTAAGAGTAGCAAACTTTGGTGTGATAGTGTTCATTGATGCAAAAGGCTATAACCCGAGGTCAAAACACCATTGAACTACAAAACCGGCCGAATGACACAAGTGCCGACGATACGATATGTATTATCCAATGCACATAACGTCAACGCTACTAAGCGCTACCAGACTTTAGACCATCCACATCGACAACCTAGTCCACACTAAGAGTCCAGTCCAAACGGAGCTACAGCGGATCAGGGAACAGTTGCAGCTCGGCATCGAAACGATACACCTACGGAGCGACAGACAAGAACGGTAGAGGTCGCAAACTGCGCACATAAAACCTCAACCACGTCAAGTGAGCAAACCGAATAAGAATCCAGATGTGATGAAAAACAAGCAGTGTTGGCAAAATATATCTGTGCCGAAGATCCTAACACTTCAATGGGTGGCGAGAGCATAGACCGTGGCATAGGCACGGAGAATGCGTCACCTCAAAGGGTGCCAAAATCTTGGACTACGGAGGGAGATGATGACGGAATGAAAACAGGTCGCAACAAATTGCAAACAGAACGAACAAGACATAGAAATGGTAAGACACATGAAACAGAATGAAAGAGCAAGTCGAACCAGCAGCATCGTGGGTCAGCTGAAAGGGTGTGTTAGAGTAGAGAGTAGTTCCTCTATCTGGCGCGCCAGCCGACCACACGAAAGTGATGCCATCGCCAAAACTTGGCAGCAGAGCTTCACCATGAGCTCATTATTTGCGTAGGTACTTAATTGTATTAAGAGTCTACTAGATCATTCACACAGGTCTTTAGCACAGCCGTCTCTCCGGGGGACAATGGCTAAGCCTTAATCTACGCGCGAGTAATCATCTTGGAGAAGATGAGAATCAGCACAAACTAGAACTTGTTGAGAAGTGGCAAGGGAACGAGTCTGGTTTAGACGATTCATTGGTGCTACATTACAATCTGTCGACGGAGCAGCAAACAGTAACAACGACCTTGCATACTGATGTGTCCGTATCAACAGTGAGGATGAGGATGCCGGAGGTGATGTTGTAAAGAAGATCTAAAGGGACCAAACTTCTCCGGCGGCAATGTCCAAAAATGCAGATCACTTCTCAAAAGATAATGACATTATTAGAAATGATTCTTAATAGAAGAGAAAAATTACTGTTACGTTTAATGTTTTTGATAGCGACAGTAGTGAATACAACCCCAATGATGATGATGATGAAGAAGAGTCCATGAGCAAGATCCTACCGAAAGAAGATTGCAATCGAGCTCAAATATGTGTTATCGTAATTTGGTCGTGCGGTAACATCATCTCTCATATTCAACGGGTTTCCCAAGACTCGCGTGAATGGAAATGCATTTTGCGCATTTAATGCGTAAGTTTGCAGGAGACATTGATAAGTTGATTGAACATTGGGTTGAGCACCACCATCAAATAATGGCCATGGTTTGATATGAATTGGATAAACCAGCGATAGAGAGCAAAAACCTGATAATTCATTCAAACCGTGGATGCACTTTTCTCATCTGGAAGTTGCCAAGCGTCTTGAGCAAATCATTAATAACATCAAGCGGAAGACTTCGGGAGCAGTAGTCAGTATAGTAGCTGTAGCAGCTGCCGAGGAGACAAAATGTGTCAAGATTGAGCGCAGAGACGGTTATGTCAATCGTTCACTCGAACAACAGGCTACCGAGGGCAATCATACGGTTCAGGGAGCTGGTGCGGCAGCATTCACATAGTAGAGATCAATTGCATCATGGTGAGGATCTCTCTAGTTTTTCTTCGGAAGAGGGAAAAAGTAGCCGAACCCCATCATTTTTCATTTTAACATAGGAATTGGTATATCAATTTTGGCGGGAATTTTCTTGGCGCTCGTTGGGGGCGCTTCACGGAGTGACCTGATTATTTCTCTTCATTGCGATGTTCTCTATCAAACGGGAAGTGCTCGAGAAAACTCATTCTGGAGTCACGTAAAAGTCTTTTCTCACGATTCTTCCTGTTCCTGCGCATTCAAACTTGGGGGAGGCAGCTCTGCGAGACTCGCGAACATAAGTACAAATCTAAGATAGGAGGATTTAGATCTAAGTAGATAAGTAGTAAGTACCCAGTGTAGTGCGTTGCGCGTAGAGATCTACAGTCGTTTGAGACATCTGTGTCACTCATTCAGCCTAAGTATCGATCAAGCGTGGCCACGTGGCCATACGGTAAAACCGATCGAGCATATTATGTACCAGATATAGTACCGTATTAAACTTCTCTACCGGAGTTTTCAGTCCCGGTTTCGTCGCCAAAAATTTCTGAAGTGACAAACACAGGCGGTGGAGTCTAACTAATTGTGACATCACTCGCGAGTGAACCGTGCGTGTATTTGAATCTGAAGATGAAGAAAGAAGAAAGAAGAAAGAATCATTGCTTCCCAGGTGCGTGACAAGCGACAAAACAAATTCGGGTACGCGGGTGCTTGAACAACAACATAGCATTTAGACCACTTCCCTGAAACTTAATTTTGGCCACCATGGCCCAAAGCTAGAGGATTTTACTAACAAAATTGTGAAAAAATCGTTCTGTAGTCACAGAATTTGGAAAAGTGGGGAAATATCACAAAATGATCACATAGCCCAATGGGCGTGCCCGCTGTGGAAAGGCCAATTTGAATCTGAAGAAAGAAGAAAGAAGAAAGAATCATTGCTTCCCAGGTGCGTGACACACGACAAAACAAATTCAGGTACGCGGGTGCTTGCACAACAACATAAATATTATTTGAAATAGTTGGCATTGGCATCGCCATTTTTTTATTGCAAGGTGTGTATGGCGTCGTAGAGTGTGTTTCCCTGCATTAGACCCTGCTAGTATAGGTAAGTTCTTCTAGTTCTAGTCTTTCGAATTCAGATTTGAAAGGATGCAATTTGCCGATGCAATTTGTATTCTTCCCTGGGCTAACTTTCGCTAATACTTTTATCCCCTACCCCTAACTGCAGCAGCAATAGTCGTCTGTATGAACTACTAGCTACTAGTCCTACCAAAAATATCTATCAGCGTCAGCTGCTTCTCCTTCTCTCGCTCATGGCGAAGGCGGGCGGTTAGGTTTAGGTGGATAGCATGATGGCCGTACAGGACACATTAACTTCACCGATCCATCCTTCTTGACGTCGCTCACTCGGCCTCGGCATATATATACTATACACGGGGCGGGAAAGACATACCCTTGCCCCATCACACTAACACTAACCATATTTCTCGTTCAATCTCGTCATTATCGTTTTCATTCATATCCATATCTTCAATGTGACATGTCGTTGACAGACTTTCTTTTCCTTCTTCTACTAATAACTTCCATCACAGGTATTAGCTGTTATCTCATTCGGAGCGTAGGTAGGTAAGTGCAGTGCCCAATACTGTGTACTTTGTACGATTATAATGATGATGCTCTAAGGCCTAGGCATACTTCGGCTTCGGTGTGCTTGTTTGATCAGCTGTGTGAATGAGAAATGAGATCATTTGATCAACTTCTTCGTATATCACTTTGATATACTATTGCATAATCAATGCGCGCTAACTTCTTCTCCTTCTCGTTTCATCGTGTATTATATCTCTTTTATTACATTACCACAGTACAGTGAGTCTCTATCGAATCAAATATGAATACGAGTGATGCTTCTGAGCAATCTGAATCTGGATGCCCCCCTCCCCCTCCCGCCAGCAATAATGGGAGTGTACATGAAGACGTCGAGGTTGTATCTGGTGCTGGTGACAATATCATTGGTTATATCAACAGCATGCTCTTTACCAGTGTAGGTGTAGATCCCGAGACAGGCCTACAGAGCGATGATGGCTCAGATGATGAAACTGCAGTAGCAGAAAATCCTCGTCATGGGCTTTGGAACTGGAATGCAATGTCAAAGTGTGTCAGTGCTGCTGTAGTGTTGGCATTGGTTGTCACTGGAACAGGAATTGGCATCCGGGAGAGTGAGAATCAAAAGATCAAGGCAAACCAAGCTGCTGCTATCACGAGCAAGGCCTCCAAAGCCAACGCGCGAAAGTCGAAATCGTCGAAAGATCATATCTTGTGGGCAGGCAGTGGAGGAGGGTGGGGAGCCATGGTAGCACAATCGGCATATGCTCAAGTCTTTTCCAACCTTGGTATTCTCGGAGGACATGATGACACGAAGCCTAAAATCAAGGTGATTGATGTGACCTCCGGATCAAGCTGGTTCACTTCCCAATTCGCATTCAGTCAAAATTACTTCGACGCAGTTGTCAATGGAGACGCCACCTCACTTGGTCAATTTACCGAAGCATGGATGAATGCCTATGCTACTACTCAATCCAATATTCCGCCCACCTGTGGTCCACTTCAAGACTTATGTGACATGGGTGCCTCCGCCGGTGCACTCTCTGGAATCGTATCCCTCATCCCATTGGCGCTCTACTACAATCAATCATGGTCTGAAATTGTCTACGCCATGTACGAGGCGGCTTCCACCTTGGCTTACGACGATCCGAATATGTTATCGGTCAAGGCTTCTTCTTCAGAAAAGCTGGCTGACTTGAGAGGAGTAGATGTTTGCTTTCACTTGTCGCTTTTGCCCAATGCACGTGCACGTGATGCTGATACGATCACTTATCTTGCCAAGGATCACCACAATGTGTCTTCTTCCTACACTGTGCCTCTTCCTTATGACTACTGTATTGGCGACACCGATGAGGAATGGCTACCTAGCACCTTCCCTGGTGGAAATGTCTACAACATCAACAAAGATGCCTCCTTCGCCAACTCCAATGTTGTCAAGGGCTTCCCGATGTTGCCACCCCAGGAATCAGACGGATTGTATGTCACTCCAGAACACTGACGAGGGTTCCGATGAATCAATTGTTAGTCTGTCACCGAAAAAAATGTCTGCACCATTTGGAAATGATCCTACCGCCCTACAGCTTAGTGTCGCCGCATCTGCCTCTTTGGGGTACATATCCGCAGACGCACCATCATTCTTCGCTCAATACTTTTCCATCCAATATTTTGGAATTGATAATTCGCCTGATCTAACACCAGAACAAAAGACGGTGTTCAAGACTGGTCTCAACCAGTTCCAAGAGTTTCTATGGTCAACTGGATTTTTGGCCAACGCAGCTACTAATAGTGGATGGACCGAACCTAATCCTAATACCATGCCCCCAGCGACTGAATCGGACTATTGGTTCACCGATGGTGGACATACGGATATTCTAGCCGCCGCACAAGCAATTGCACGTTACCAGCATCGATATGGTACATCCAATCCTATCAAACTCATCATCTCCAATCAGAATTCTGTCTCCGACACCCGAAACTATGAACACATTCTTGAATACTTTAGCTACAGTGAGAATGAAGGGAAAGAACCAGGAGACTTTGTTTGGCCAATGGGTGCGCTCCCTCGGGTGAGTAAGCAGATTTTTGGAGAGGCTCTTTCTGCCGAGGATCTAGATGGATTGTTTGAGCCTGTAATTGGGACCGACTTAACCATGGCTGTCTTGCCCGTGGCTACTACTCTTGACAATGGTGAGGGCCTTGTTCTTGTGTGCTTGCTCTTACTTCTTTTTGCTATATATATTTATTGAAATGGTTGAATTGATCATTGTTCCTTCTACACATACACATACGCTAAACAGAACCATACGGAGTAAAGGCAGGACAGCAAGTGTCCATCGCCGTGATCAACTTAAACTCCAACATTCCATCCTTTGTACTTGGCGCGGCAATTCAAGTGTTCACGCCTGGTCTCGTCGCCTTGGCTGAAGGTATTGCATCAAGTACAGATCTTTCGGATAAGGTTGCCGCCTTTGTTGGTATTGATACAACCCCCTAGAGAGTACAAGTCCTGCTCGTAGAAAGTCGTGGGAGTTGAAAAGTGCTTTTGATCGTTCTCCTCATTCTGCCTCTAATTATTATTTAGAGCTGCTGAATTTGAATCGTATTTGTGTTTTGAGTCGGAGGATACATAAAATTAGACTGTACATTGACTCACAGCTGTGAACATGGCCGCTATATATATATATACATTGCGTAGATACTTTTTAGACGAAGTAGTAATCGTCAACATCTTGGCTTGCATCATCTCTATACATCTCAATACTTGGACGTCTTCTCCTCCACCAAAGTAAACCGTCCAATCTCTCTCCACTGCTTCACCCCCTCCAAACAACTTGGATAGGTCCATACCACTGCGATTTCTGTGCATGTAAAGTTTGGTGGACATTCCAACACAAAGCTCTCCTTTCCGAGGCCGTATAATATTATACACGGGGCGGGAAAGACGTATCATTGCCCCATCACACTAACACTAACCATACTTCTCGTTCAATTTCAATCTCGTCATCATCATTTTCATTCATATCCATATCTTCAATGTGACGTGTCGTTGACAGATTTTCTTTTCCTTCTTCTACTTATAACTTCCATCACAGGTATTAGCTGTTATCTCATTCGGAGCATAGATAGGTAAGTGCAGTGCCCAATACTGTGTACGTTGTACGATTGTAATGATAATGCTTTAAAGGCCTAGGCATCTTCGGTGTGTTTGTTTGATCAGCTGTGTGCGAATGAGAAATGAGATCATTTGATCAACTTCTTCGTATATCACTTTGATACACTATTGCACAATCAATGCGCGCTAACTTCTTCTCCTTCTCGTTTCATCATGTATTATATCTCTTTTATTACATTACCACAGTACAGGTACAGTGAGTCTCTATCTCTATCGAATCAAATATGAATACGAGTGATGCTTCTGAGCAACCCGAATCTGGATGCCCCCCTCCCCCTCCCGCCAGCAATAAACCCTATTTGCTCTCACTTCTCTGTTTTACACGTACCAACAAAACTACTTTGGCGTGCCAACCTGTTAGAGTAGAGAGTAGTTCCGCGCCAGCCGACCACACGAAAGTGATGCCATCGCCAAAACTTGGCAGCAGAGCTTCACCATTTGAGCTCATTATTTGCGTATATTGTAGGTACTTAACACTATGCACCAGAGAGTGGCGGGAGCCAAAAAAAATTTTTACTAACAAAAGTGCTAGTAATCATGGCGTCCAAAAAATCACTATATTGGCAAGAGCGTTTAGCATGTTATCAGAGCAATTTGAACGACCGCTCTCTTTTGCAATCAATTCAGCATGTCTTCTTCTATCGGAAAATAATCAATCTATAGTTTATACTCACAATATTGGCCTCAGCCTAATCATTTTCCTACCTCACCAAAATTGGCCATATCTGCATATTTACTAGGGAACTAAGAGTAGCAAACTTTGGTGTGATAGTGTTCATTGATGCAAAAGGCTATAACCCGAGGTCAAAACACCATTGAACTACAAAACCGGCCGAATGACACAAGTGCCGACGATACGATATGTATTATCCAATGCACATAACGTCAACGCTACTAAGCGCTACCAGACTTTAGACCATCCACATCGACAACCTAGTCCACACTAAGAGTCCAGTCCAAACGGAGCTACAGCGGATCAGGGAACAGTTGCAGCTCGGCATCGAAACGATACACCTACGGAGCGACAGACAAGAACGGTAGAGGTCGCAAACTGCGCACATAAAACCTCAACCACGTCAAGTGAGCAAACCGAATAAGAATCCAGATGTGATGAAAAACAAGCAGTGTTGGCAAAATATATCTGTGCCGAAGATCCTAACACTTCAATGGGTGGCGAGAGCATAGACCGTGGCATAGGCACGGAGAATGCGTCACCTCAAAGGGTGCCAAAATCTTGGACTACGGAGGGAGATGATGACGGAATGAAAACAGGTCGCAACAAATTGCAAACAGAACGAACAAGACATAGAAATGGTAAGACACATGAAACAGAATGAAAGAGCAAGTCGAACCAGCAGCATCGTGGGTCAGCTGAAAGGGTGTGTTAGAGTAGAGAGTAGTTCCTCTATCTGGCGCGCCAGCCGACCACACGAAAGTGATGCCATCGCCAAAACTTGGCAGCAGAGCTTCACCATGAGCTCATTATTTGCGTAGGTACTTAATTGTATTAAGAGTCTACTAGATCATTCACACAGGTCTTTAGCACAGCCGTCTCTCCGGGGGACAATGGCTAAGCCTTAATCTACGCGCGAGTAATCATCTTGGAGAAGATGAGAATCAGCACAAACTAGAACTTGTTGAGAAGTGGCAAGGGAACGAGTCTGGTTTAGACGATTCATTGGTGCTACATTACAATCTGTCGACGGAGCAGCAAACAGTAACAACGACCTTGCATACTGATGTGTCCGTATCAACAGTGAGGATGAGGATGCCGGAGGTGATGTTGTAAAGAAGATCTAAAGGGACCAAACTTCTCCGGCGGCAATGTCCAAAAATGCAGATCACTTCTCAAAAGATAATGACATTATTAGAAATGATTCTTAATAGAAGAGAAAAATTACTGTTACGTTTAATGTTTTTGATAGCGACAGTAGTGAATACAACCCCAATGATGATGATGATGAAGAAGAGTCCATGAGCAAGATCCTACCGAAAGAAGATTGCAATCGAGCTCAAATATGTGTTATCGTAATTTGGTCGTGCGGTAACATCATCTCTCATATTCAACGGGTTTCCCAAGACTCGCGTGAATGGAAATGCATTTTGCGCATTTAATGCGTAAGTTTGCAGGAGACATTGATAAGTTGATTGAACATTGGGTTGAGCACCACCATCAAATAATGGCCATGGTTTGATATGAATTGGATAAACCAGCGATAGAGAGCAAAAACCTGATAATTCATTCAAACCGTGGATGCACTTTTCTCATCTGGAAGTTGCCAAGCGTCTTGAGCAAATCATTAATAACATCAAGCGGAAGACTTCGGGAGCAGTAGTCAGTATAGTAGCTGTAGCAGCTGCCGAGGAGACAAAATGTGTCAAGATTGAGCGCAGAGACGGTTATGTCAATCGTTCACTCGAACAACAGGCTACCGAGGGCAATCATACGGTTCAGGGAGCTGGTGCGGCAGCATTCACATAGTAGAGATCAATTGCATCATGGTGAGGATCTCTCTAGTTTTTCTTCGGAAGAGGGAAAAAGTAGCCGAACCCCATCATTTTTCATTTTAACATAGGAATTGGTATATCAATTTTGGCGGGAATTTTCTTGGCGCTCGTTGGGGGCGCTTCACGGAGTGACCTGATTATTTCTCTTCATTGCGATGTTCTCTATCAAACGGGAAGTGCTCGAGAAAACTCATTCTGGAGTCACGTAAAAGTCTTTTCTCACGATTCTTCCTGTTCCTGCGCATTCAAACTTGGGGGAGGCAGCTCTGCGAGACTCGCGAACATAAGTACAAATCTAAGATAGGAGGATTTAGATCTAAGTAGATAAGTAGTAAGTACCCAGTGTAGTGCGTTGCGCGTAGAGATCTACAGTCGTTTGAGACATCTGTGTCACTCATTCAGCCTAAGTATCGATCAAGCGTGGCCACGTGGCCATACGGTAAAACCGATCGAGCATATTATGTACCAGATATAGTACCGTATTAAACTTCTCTACCGGAGTTTTCAGTCCCGGTTTCGTCGCCAAAAATTTCTGAAGTGACAAACACAGGCGGTGGAGTCTAACTAATTGTGACATCACTCGCGAGTGAACCGTGCGTGTATTTGAATCTGAAGATGAAGAAAGAAGAAAGAAGAAAGAATCATTGCTTCCCAGGTGCGTGACAAGCGACAAAACAAATTCGGGTACGCGGGTGCTTGAACAACAACATAGCATTTAGACCACTTCCCTGAAACTTAATTTTGGCCACCATGGCCCAAAGCTAGAGGATTTTACTAACAAAATTGTGAAAAAATCGTTCTGTAGTCACAGAATTTGGAAAAGTGGGGAAATATCACAAAATGATCACATAGCCCAATGGGCGTGCCCGCTGTGGAAAGGCCAATTTGAATCTGAAGAAAGAAGAAAGAAGAAAGAATCATTGCTTCCCAGGTGCGTGACACACGACAAAACAAATTCAGGTACGCGGGTGCTTGCACAACAACATAAATATTATTTGAAATAGTTGGCATTGGCATCGCCATTTTTTTATTGCAAGGTGTGTATGGCGTCGTAGAGTGTGTTTCCCTGCATTAGACCCTGCTAGTATAGGTAAGTTCTTCTAGTTCTAGTCTTTCGAATTCAGATTTGAAAGGATGCAATTTGCCGATGCAATTTGTATTCTTCCCTGGGCTAACTTTCGCTAATACTTTTATCCCCTACCCCTAACTGCAGCAGCAATAGTCGTCTGTATGAACTACTAGCTACTAGTCCTACCAAAAATATCTATCAGCGTCAGCTGCTTCTCCTTCTCTCGCTCATGGCGAAGGCGGGCGGTTAGGTTTAGGTGGATAGCATGATGGCCGTACAGGACACATTAACTTCACCGATCCATCCTTCTTGACGTCGCTCACTCGGCCTCGGCATATATATACTATACACGGGGCGGGAAAGACATACCCTTGCCCCATCACACTAACACTAACCATATTTCTCGTTCAATCTCGTCATTATCGTTTTCATTCATATCCATATCTTCAATGTGACATGTCGTTGACAGACTTTCTTTTCCTTCTTCTACTAATAACTTCCATCACAGGTATTAGCTGTTATCTCATTCGGAGCGTAGGTAGGTAAGTGCAGTGCCCAATACTGTGTACTTTGTACGATTATAATGATGATGCTCTAAGGCCTAGGCATACTTCGGCTTCGGTGTGCTTGTTTGATCAGCTGTGTGAATGAGAAATGAGATCATTTGATCAACTTCTTCGTATATCACTTTGATATACTATTGCATAATCAATGCGCGCTAACTTCTTCTCCTTCTCGTTTCATCGTGTATTATATCTCTTTTATTACATTACCACAGTACAGTGAGTCTCTATCGAATCAAATATGAATACGAGTGATGCTTCTGAGCAATCTGAATCTGGATGCCCCCCTCCCCCTCCCGCCAGCAATAATGGGAGTGTACATGAAGACGTCGAGGTTGTATCTGGTGCTGGTGACAATATCATTGGTTATATCAACAGCATGCTCTTTACCAGTGTAGGTGTAGATCCCGAGACAGGCCTACAGAGCGATGATGGCTCAGATGATGAAACTGCAGTAGCAGAAAATCCTCGTCATGGGCTTTGGAACTGGAATGCAATGTCAAAGTGTGTCAGTGCTGCTGTAGTGTTGGCATTGGTTGTCACTGGAACAGGAATTGGCATCCGGGAGAGTGAGAATCAAAAGATCAAGGCAAACCAAGCTGCTGCTATCACGAGCAAGGCCTCCAAAGCCAACGCGCGAAAGTCGAAATCGTCGAAAGATCATATCTTGTGGGCAGGCAGTGGAGGAGGGTGGGGAGCCATGGTAGCACAATCGGCATATGCTCAAGTCTTTTCCAACCTTGGTATTCTCGGAGGACATGATGACACGAAGCCTAAAATCAAGGTGATTGATGTGACCTCCGGATCAAGCTGGTTCACTTCCCAATTCGCATTCAGTCAAAATTACTTCGACGCAGTTGTCAATGGAGACGCCACCTCACTTGGTCAATTTACCGAAGCATGGATGAATGCCTATGCTACTACTCAATCCAATATTCCGCCCACCTGTGGTCCACTTCAAGACTTATGTGACATGGGTGCCTCCGCCGGTGCACTCTCTGGAATCGTATCCCTCATCCCATTGGCGCTCTACTACAATCAATCATGGTCTGAAATTGTCTACGCCATGTACGAGGCGGCTTCCACCTTGGCTTACGACGATCCGAATATGTTATCGGTCAAGGCTTCTTCTTCAGAAAAGCTGGCTGACTTGAGAGGAGTAGATGTTTGCTTTCACTTGTCGCTTTTGCCCAATGCACGTGCACGTGATGCTGATACGATCACTTATCTTGCCAAGGATCACCACAATGTGTCTTCTTCCTACACTGTGCCTCTTCCTTATGACTACTGTATTGGCGACACCGATGAGGAATGGCTACCTAGCACCTTCCCTGGTGGAAATGTCTACAACATCAACAAAGATGCCTCCTTCGCCAACTCCAATGTTGTCAAGGGCTTCCCGATGTTGCCACCCCAGGAATCAGACGGATTGTATGTCACTCCAGAACACGACGAGGGTTCCGATGAATCAATTGTTAGTCTGTCACCGAAAAAAATGTCTGCACCATTTGGAAATGATCCTACCGCCCTACAGCTTAGTGTCGCCGCATCTGCCTCTTTGGGGTACATATCCGCAGACGCACCATCATTCTTCGCTCAATACTTTTCCATCCAATATTTTGGAATTGATAATTCGCCTGATCTAACACCAGAACAAAAGACGGTGTTCAAGACTGGTCTCAACCAGTTCCAAGAGTTTCTATGGTCAACTGGATTTTTGGCCAACGCAGCTACTAATAGTGGATGGACCGAACCTAATCCTAATACCATGCCCCCAGCGACTGAATCGGACTATTGGTTCACCGATGGTGGACATACGGATATTCTAGCCGCCGCACAAGCAATTGCACGTTACCAGCATCGATATGGTACATCCAATCCTATCAAACTCATCATCTCCAATCAGAATTCTGTCTCCGACACCCGAAACTATGAACACATTCTTGAATACTTTAGCTACAGTGAGAATGAAGGGAAAGAACCAGGAGACTTTGTTTGGCCAATGGGTGCGCTCCCTCGGGTGAGTAAGCAGATTTTTGGAGAGGCTCTTTCTGCCGAGGATCTAGATGGATTGTTTGAGCCTGTAATTGGGACCGACTTAACCATGGCTGTCTTGCCCGTGGCTACTACTCTTGACAATGGTGAGGGTCTTGTGCTTGTGTGCTTGCTCTTACTTCTTTTTGCTATATATATTTATTGAAATGGTTGAACTAATCATTGTTCCTTCTACACATACACATACGCTAAACAGAACCATACGGAGTAAAGGCAGGACAGCAAGTGTCCATCGCCGTGATCAACTTAAACTCCAACATTCCATCCTTTGTACTTGGCGCGGCAATTCAAGTGTTCACGCCTGGTCTCGTCGCCTTGGCTGAAGGTATTGCATCAAGTACAGATCTTTCGGATAAGGTTGCCGCCTTTGTTGGTATTGATACAACCCCCTAGAGAGTACAAGTCCTGCTCGTAGAAAGTCGTGGGAGTTGAAAAGTGCTTTTGATCGTTCTCCTCATTCTGCCTCTAATTATTATTTAGAGCTGCTGAATTTGAATCGTATTTGTGTTTTGAGTCGGAGGATACATAAAATTAGACTGTACATTGACTCACAGCTGTGAACATGGCCGCTATATATATATATACATTGCGTAGATACTTTTTAGACGAAGTAGTAATCGTCAACATCTTGGCTTGCATCATCTCTATACATCTCAATACTTGGACGTCTTCTCCTCCACCAAAGTAAACCGTCCAATCTCTCTCCACTGCTTCACCCCCTCCAAACAACTTGGATAGGTCCATACCACTGCGATTTCTGTGCATGTAAAGTTTGGTGGACATTCCAACACAAAGCTCTCCTTTCCACTGCTGCTACCGTTGGCACTACTATTGCTAGATGATGTGCTACCGTTTACCGATCGTGGTGAGTCATTATTTCGCAATGATGAAATCAATTCCGCATCATTTCCATACACAAATGAATAATGCGGTTCACATACCGGTGCCTTAAAGTGTCGTTCCAACGTCTGCATTGCTACCGACTGCTGTTCCTCAATCTCATTTCTGCCTCTAGTGGTGGAGTTACTACACGAAGATCGGTCTGTATAGAGTATTCGTTCGACTAGTTCCATAGCCTTGAGGAAGGTGTTGGATCGTTCCATTATGGATATGCATGATTGATTCCATTGCACTTCTCCTTCTTCATTATCGTCGTTGTTGTTGCTTTTATTCCAATCATCACCACTGATAATGGTGCTAGTAACGCTAGTGGGACTTCGAGTGATGAGGTCATTAGTGACAGATTCAGCCTCCATCCGCCGCTGCTGTCGTCTTGCAGCAAAGACTCCCCGTTCTTTCACAAAGGTACACTCAACACCACCAAAGTTATGAAATGCACGAGCCAATCGTTTCAAGAGACTTTTGGCGGCTACTTCGTCCATCGTGTCTTCCTCTTCTTTTTCTTCCTTCTTCTCTTCCTCGATACAGGATGATGATGACTGCAGCGATGGCATGACATCGTCTTGCACAGAACAACATTCCGAAAGTGGAATTCCTCCCACCAAAGTGACATGCGGAACAAACGTCGGTAGTTCTCTATGATTCTTATTATTATTGTCGAGGTCTTGCTGAAACGTGATCAATTGATGCTGAGTGTGTGTCAAAGATGATAACACAGGTTCTGGGGGGATGAGCCAGAGGGATATCCGTTTGTGGGTGGAGAGTACCTTCATGGAGGAGCAGGAGGATGGGAGTGAGTGAGGTTGTTGTTGATTGGTGGTTAGTGGTGATGTGCTTCTTTGTGGAGGCATGATAGCAGCGTTTATGTTGTTGATTACTTAGTATTTCGTTGCTATTGATGATTACTCTATGAGTTGTAGTTATGACAGAAAGGAGAAAGGCTGTCAATAATGATTGTTCTCTGCTGAATCTGTTGCATCTCGAATGACTGGTTCGAGTGTGAATTCGTTTGAGAGCTCTTCCGCCAATTTTTCTACTCCGTTTGTGATTAGCAACGTAGGAACAAATACGGTATTTTTCGCGGTCTCCTCTCCGTCCCTCGGAGAAGGCTGAGGAATGAGGAATCCCTTTCCCATTTCCGTTCAAATGGACGATGCAGCCACTCTAAAAAGCAACCAAATGAGAGCTCTAATGAGTACCTCCTCTACGCAAAGAGAAAGACGCAGCTTCTATCATAGCATACACCTTAAGATAATAACTCTTATCTCAATAGAATTAGAATAGTCTGTGTTGATCTTCCACACAAGTCGGAACAAACACATAATCATGAGCGCCCAACCACCAAAGAATTCCTTCGTTCCACCAATCATCACAACCACCAGTGCCAAATCCAAATCAAACATAAGTGATGATAGCCGTGACTTTGTCGAGTTTACCGCATCCATTGATGATATTCTCCAAGGTCATACTACTAAGCAGCATACAACAACAACAACCACTGCATATGCAGTCGATGATTCCATCACGGAAGATACATTATCTATAGATTACGATACAGAACTTGAATACTCCATTGGCGACGATAATGACGATATTGATGCATCATCCTCATCCTCTTCCTCCTCTCCAAATAATGAAGACGAAGAAGATAGTACACGACGTCTCCTAAAACAAGCACATCAACGTCTCGAACATCAATCCATCTACGAGGAAGTGAAACTCCTACGAACACAACTCTGTCAAAAACTCGAACTTGTCAACAAATGCAATGATTTAGAACAACAACTATCCAAGGCGAACCAAACGATAGAAACGCTCAAAAGGAACGAAACGAGGTACAAGGAAGAATTGGCCAAGTGTGAAATGGAATTTATGAACAAGTTGAATGATATGTGTGGAATGATGGAGGTGGAGATTTTAAAGAGGGATGAAATGATTGTGGAGTTGCAGAATAGGTTGAATGAGAAGGAGATGATTAAGTTGGTGGTTTGAGGGCAGTTTTGAATAAGGGTTATTTATGCTGCTGGGGAAGAAAGAGAATGATGCTGAAGGAGATGGTGCTGAAGGAGATGTTGCTTATTATATAATTGACCAATAGTGACTATAAGATTAACGAAACTATTACATATTCGATTATGTAAGATATTGTATGCTGGCAGCGGCTGTGTTGTGATGAACAGATGTTACTATACTTTATGTCGTCATTCGTCAACTCTTCTAATTCAGTGAGTCCACCGTAATTGCCCGCGGGTGGTTCGCTCATCGGGGCGGGCAACTACGGTGGACAGGCAACTACGGAATACGTTATCTGTTAGTGTCTGGACTTCCTGTGTCCGGATTTTCCAGCGGGCAACTACTGTGGACGGGCAAGAACCAAGGCGGGCAAGACCGACCACTGCTCTCCGAACACTTTTCGAGAAAAGGAGTCGCCAAAAGACATAGCTATGACTTTTACAGGTACTCCAGCAGCAGTTTCGGTCACTTTATTTATGCCCTTCGCCCCCCTTCGCTTCTCCTCACTCTTTCCGTAGACGTGTTACATAACGGTGTTGGTGGGTGTTGATTGTGAAACGACATCGTTTATTTCAGTACATACCCATGTCAGAACTGAATGCAGGCCACTTCTCCGGAAAACTCTTCGAGAAAATGAGTTGCCAAAAGACATACTCCTAGCATAAATTGACTATGACTCCAGCGTGAGGTCACTTGCTCTATGCCTTCTCTTCTTCTCATGAGCGCTTCTCTGTACCCTATATACCGTAGACACAGTACTTATAGCTTGCTGTACACCCATAATTCACCGACCTCAGCAGACGAAAGCTTCACAAAACGCTCAATCGATCTATAAAAGATGAAGTTATTCAAGTCTCACAGAACACCAGTGCCAGTGAAAGGCGAGGACAAGGGGGTAGATAAAACGAATGACAAGGACAACAGCACGGAATCGGAACAATCCATCCTCCGCCGTAAAAGCAGCGGCGGTGTCGAAGCGACTAGACATGAGACGAACGAACAGCATCCTCATAGTGACAAACAAAACAGAAGAAATTCGGCGTCGTCAAGTGGTAAACAAAGCAGAAGAAACTCGGCTTCGACGATGACATCAGTGGATTATGATAAGAAATCCTCATTAATGGTGGACCCTTTGACTGGGGTGTATTTAGATGAAGACGACTTGATCGGCGACGATGAAAAGAAGAGGAATGACGAGAGGAAGATTTAGGGTGTGTTGATGCGAGATCATATGAAGAAGAGCCTGAATGAGAAGGATTCATCAAAAGAAGTGAATTGAATTGACAGAGCCAAGGTCGAGAAAGGGTGATGCTGATGTGCAGGTACAGGCTGCAGGAAGGGGGAGGACGAAGTCGAAGTCGAAGTCGAAGTGCCGCTGCCGCCGCCGCCGCTGCTGCTGATTAGACTGAGGTCGAATCATAAGTGTAAATGTTTGTTTTTCTGAATAATATCAAGCATTTGCCACTTGTCACGGCATTGCCATTGATTGGCCGGATACAGTAGTATGGTGTTCTGTGTACTCCTCTCTACATAATAAGAAGTATCGTAAGTATATAGGAGAAGCAGGATGTCTGCATTCTCAATGGTAAGAAACTGTCAAAGAAAGAATTATCAACTTTCTCCTTCAATAGAAAATGCAGCAGCCATTGACGCCACACACGCAGCGCGCGCGCAGTTTGTGCCGGATGGCCAGGTAAAGAGAGTGTAAAGATGCATTTTCCTCAGCTGCCAACGCACTCTCGACATGACGCCAACTTCGCTACAAGCAAGATTGATGTTCGTTAGTTGTTTACTTCGCGACACAAAGCGCATATAGCTGTCTCATCTCCTCGACTCCGTCAAATTGATTCCTACGTATATGTCATAGAAGATAGATAACGGCACTCCCTTTCCGCCGAAATTAGAAAAATAAAATATTTCACAAAAAATCCCGCCTCTTTTGCTCCATGCACGATTTCGCAGCAAAAACATCATCACACATCATGAGGAAGTGAACCAAAACACCATGTTGATGGCATAGCGGTAAAAATCGTATCTCCTGAAGTACACAGATTTGCATTTCGTGCTATATAACTGTATGCAGCTGAAGCTATGAGGAAACTTTCTGGCTAGGCCACGTAATGCACTTTTTGGTACCCCATCTAAGCGTCACATGAGAAAAAGTCAACCAGAAGAAGCCGAATCTCCCGATGTGTCGTCCGATACTACGCCTGTAACACCTCGGAGATCGTCCTCTCTCCGCCAATTATCACCGCTACTTCTACATATAGACATCTAGTGTCGGTGTGGTTCATTGTTAGTGACTTCATACGGCCATAGCACTCCGTCGGGCACCAACATTGCTGCTACACATCACATCATCAATTACAAACAAATGTCACCCATTTCGTTGTTCTATTCCGACTTCTAATCATGACGAGACAACTAAACACGACAAATGAGCTCTCAATAATATGTAAGGATCGCTTTGTACCGTGAAGTTGACAATTGAGATCGATTTCACTGCCTACACCACCATCGGCGAACTCAGCCTTGGTATCACCATCGCCCAACACATGGCCATTCCTCGAACAAATTCCAATGGATTCGTTATTCAAATCAACATTACCTTCTGACAACAATGACACAACAACTATTGTATTTGATTGAAGAGATAAGGTCGTAGTTGGGTGACTTAAAGCTCGATTAGGGTGGAATAGGTGCACATTTTGTCTCCGAAGAAGGCTATTGTTACGGCGCTACATTGCTCTGAATTGATCGGAGTGGAATCTTCAACGACTTGTTAAGGCCCTTTGGTTTCAATGAAGTAATGTTCGACGGATAGAGCTGCATATGATCACTACTGACATCATTGGAATGCACAAAGTGATTCTCTTGTAGTAGATGGATGTGCATACAGAAGTGTTTGTGTTGAATGACAAGTATCTGTGGGCCTCATAAATTATTATTACCGCATTAAAAAGATGCAAACATTCTTTTCATAACTCTACAAGCGTTATTTTAGCAGTGTTTGGTGTCGTTAGTGCCGAAATATTTGTTATAACACCATCGTTCATTGCTCATGAGAGTTGAGGATACACATTCATGTGCACAAATTGGCTTTTATTTTACATCATTTGTAAAAATTAGTACATATAAAGTTGCTACATGCAATCATATGTGTCTATATAAACGTCTCGAGCATTGTATCTTTTATATAACGGCACCACGCTCAGTACAGTACGCTACTCAGGCGGAAATCCCATGGTGGTGATGTGCTCGATGATCGTTGGCGCCACTTTGGTACCGCTTCTTGGACGATTCCTACGTAGACAAAAAAATCCACGTCATGGAGTCAAGGAGATGAGACAGCTATAGCAATTCCATCAAGACAAAACGCAACTGATTCGAACAACATGAAGCTTTTCAAGTCTAGAAGCACACCCGAGAAGGGCGAGGGGGACGATAAAACGAGTAACAAGGGAGTTAGCAGCGTCGGCGGCAGTGCGGAAAAGAATGGACCAGAGACGAATGCACACAATGATAGGAGTTGTAGTCAACGCAGAAGCTCAACATCGTCGAGGAAGAATACACATTTAGCTGTTTCCTCAGTCATGGTAGATATGATGACTGGTGAACTCCTCGATGACGATGAATGAGGGAGAAATATGATTAGTTTCGAAGTGAAAGGTGTCGTGATAATAATTGATGATGTTGGTGGATCGGAATATGAGTGCAGGCGAAGGTTATGAAGAAGAGGCTGATCTTGGTGATGACTTCCCCCTTCAAATCAATGATAGTTGGTGATCAATTCTAAACTATCTGTATCTTGTAGAAGAAGGGGGGACGTGTGTAGTTGAATGATAATTAGACTATTAATATTAATGGTGTTATTAATATTTCGTCGTATTTGAGTAAATTGATACAACTAATGACAGAGGATTTGGTACCAGGGGCATGTACCCAAGTGTAAAGTGATAAGTAACAGCGCACAAACATCTCTTCAGAGCGATTGCCGAGCGTACTTATTGTAACGAGAGAGGCTGAGGAGAGGGAGCCTTGCTCGCCTGGCTCTCGGCTCGCTCGGCTCATCATGCCGTCCATCTTGCTTGTTTTTCTTCACACATTTTCATATGTAGCGACATTCCACGAACAAAATCCAGGTAGAATCTGCTCAGCGTAGGAATTGAGTACTTCTACTAACTTACCATGCATGTTCATGTCGCAAGCGCCGAACAAAAATGGTAATTTCGTGAGACGCGCGTTACTGCTTAATACGACTAAACATTAAAAGCCTACCTATGCTAAACTTCAACTATTAAGGCTAAAGTAGCTCGGATCATTTCCGAAGACAGTTGCAAGAAACTCGCAGACATTAAATTTTGAATGCTCCCAACCGTTGCACTAAAAAGCAGTGTACTCAATAAGAAGCCTCCCTTACCTCTTCGTGGAAGTAATCATCATACTGGTCACAATTCTCTTCTTCCCAATATTCCTCCTAGTCACTTTCATCATCTTCTTCCTGTCCTACTTCAAACGCGTGCGATGGCAATGCAAGAACAGGAAGGACATTGTTCATCATAATTTCTGCTGGTAAGATAAGCTCGAGTGTAGCTGCAACCTCCTCATCCAATATGCGTTGATGCTCTGATTTGTAATGATTTATTTTGAGGAGAACGGATCTGATCCACCTCCGTATCGCCACAGCCTTTCCTCCCGCATCAAAATTATCTATATATTCATCCATTGGAAGAATCTGATTGATTGAATCAATTTTTTCATTGATATTGTTTCGCCAGTCCTCCAGATGTAGAGCGGCGATAGTTTCTTGTAGGTCTCCCTCAACTAGATCAACTCGATTCAAATTTTCACAAGCCTGGAATATGTTGTCATCTGTAATCATTGCATCTTTTAATGGGATGGTGATTCGTTCCAAATAGACGCAGCGAATGAATCCTCCCCTCTCAATACGTCGCAGATTGTTGCCAAATTTCACGTCCGTCAGGACTGTACACACATAGAACGACTCATGCTCAACAAAACTTCAACGGATGGCAGGTTGATGTTTTAGTTAAGGATTCGCACGAAACAAATGCAATTTCTTCAATATTATTTCCAGCTTGCCGCATTCTCCACATCCGTCAGGTCTTCACACTCAAAGAATGCAGCCACCTCAACAATTGTAACACCGGGCATGATTATTACTCGTCTCAAAGAACGGCATTCGCTGAATGCATATTTTTCAATCTTTTCGACTTTATCATATGACATTATTTGACTTCAACGATGTAACGATGCCCTTCGAATGCATGCGCAAGGACGACTTTGACGTCTTCATGTACGAGGACATGAGTTGCATTGTGAGGAATATATCTTCATCCTCTTCGCCCCTGTAGATGTATCTCACGAAATTATTATCGCCCACGTCCGACATTATGGAACAGAGTCTTGAGTTTAAAAGGCCCGTTCCATTAGATACGTCCGGAAAGAATAGCTTTTACTTGTTACTAAGTAAAGTCTACTTATGTCACCCTTCCAACGATGTCCGTCATTCAGCTTGGTTGGTGCGCCACAATCCAATGAGAAAGTCGATACATAGGAGTAACAATGACATGATTTTTTATCGAAAGCAAGAAGCACTTCGTCAAATCAACCCCCTTCAAAAAGGGATAACCCTAACCAATGAAACGCCCATCTGTCTTTCTCCCTCCAGGTACAAAATTTGTCAGTCAAAAGTTCGTCAGTGTTCCATCATCCACCCCCTACTAAAGAGGATAACCCTAACCAAATCAACTCACAAATCTGTCTTTTACCACAGGTACACCCCATCAAAGTTCAACGCACCATCTGTCTTTCTACAGGTACACCATTTGAACTCACACACAACTTCTATAAATCACACATACAACACATTCAGTCTTGTTGAAAAAAGCGAGAGGAGTTCGGCTTTCTTGTGGATGGTAAAATTCGAAATAATCGCTTGTGTTAGAGTTGTTGAGGTTGTCATGATGTGGTGGTGCTGTTGATATGAGAGTTGAATGAATGAAGTGATAGTGGTACAACAGTATAGCAACATCTCTCTGCTTATTCGTTACTTATATAGTTGACGGGTAGAGAATTCTCATTATTGAATAATCATTGTCAATACGATTGAAACGCACGGCAAAGAGAGAACAACACGGCGGCTTTCGCTCTCTACTCACATCATCTTTGTTGGTGTGGCACTTTTTAGCGTGCCCTACATCACAACACTACCTGGAGGCCCAAACGGTTACACCACCCTATTATAACGTGTCTGCAGGGTTCTGCACTTACATAAGCATACGGCGAAGCAGGCGAAGTAACGAACCTCAATTTAGAAGGGTCTACCAATTAAAAGCGTCCGGTGTGCAATTATTCAACTACAATTATTTTAGTGCAACTTGCGCTACTTACCACCCTACAAAACCCCTAAACCGCGCGGCTCCAACGTTACATTAGTAATCAACTGCAAAAGAAGGCAACTCCCCAATAATCATCGCTACACCCCCTCTAAGGGACAACCTTTAACAACACTCCATCAAAACTAACAATGAACAATACAGCATCCCCACCCCTCACCTTTGGAGCAACAGACAATGCATCCCTTTCCGGAGCCTCCTTTTTAATACTAGATGACGCTAGTAGCAACATCAAGTAGTGGTAGTCATGAGGAGGGGTGTGTTGGACTTGGTGGAAGTGTTGTCAATATTCGAAGCCGTCGTGGTAGTAGCAATGATTGTCACCGCCGCATCCACAACAGTGGTAGTGCTGACACCACCACCACTAACAGTAGTAGCTACCGCCCTAACCATCCCGATAGCATCCCCAACAACAACAGCAACAGAGGACCCAAGAGCAGCAGCAGTAACAACAGTCCCTCGCCAACACGAAACAATATACAACTCGAAATCTCCACCGAGGATGGAGGGTCGATGAATATTCAGCGGGAGGTTACTCTTGAAAATGTTTGTTTGACGAACAACAACACCAATTCTACTACTGATACTGTGGTTGCTGCTGCGGAACGGGTACAGGATGGTAGTGAGTGCCGTGGTGGTAGGGTTGGGGATGCTGAGTCTGAGGTGAACTGTGCGGATGCTAGAGTGGAGGGGGCAGTAACTGTAGGGGTGGATGTCACTGTAGATCACAGTGTCACCAAGGAGGAGGGGGGCAGCAATAACAATACTACTCTACACCACCACCACACCACGACCAATCAAGAAAATAATGGTAATCTCAACAATATTCTTGGACGACAAGATACTACGGAAGAGAAGAGGAGGAAGAGGAAGGGAGGATACGTCAGTATTTGAAACTACATCGATCATTACCAATTCAATGAGTGTGATTACGGATGTGATTGATAATTATGGTGGTGGTGGGATTGGTGGTTATCATGCTGTTGTTGTTGGGGGGAGTACTTCTTCTTCTTCAGGTGGTGGTGGTGGTGGTTCAGGGTCGTTGGTAATAAGGGAGGGGAGAGTGACTACAAGTACATCATCATCATCTACATCTACCACGAATAATGAGGGTACTACTACCACTGCAGATACAATACCACCCAAAACCAGGAGCAATAGTCTGATGCAGGATGCAGGGAATGCCATGTATGATGCGGTTGCCTCCTTTCTTTCGGGTGGAGGGGGTGGAGGTTCCGATTCAACTCCAACTACTACTACAACAACTGCTGGTGGTGGTGCTGCAACAACAACAACAGCTACAGTTACCACCAATGACAATACTACATCCTCAACATCACACCCTCCAACCACCACCAACAATAACACTGCTCCACCCAGAAGAAGAAGACGTAAAACTAGCAATGCCATACGAAGAAAGTCCATGACCGAAGTTGACATGTTAACTGGATTAATCCTCGATGATGATGAAGATGATGATAAGAGTCAAGTTACGTTGGATACTACTACTACGGCCAATCATTCGATTGGTACAACAAGAAGTGCCAAGAGTGGGAATGGGGGTTTGTTGATGGATACTACTCTGGAAGAGGAGGAGGAGGAGGAGGAGGGTAGTAGTAGGGATGGAGGGGGTGTTGTTGTGGAGGGGAGTCAAGTAGTTTTGATCAAGAAGAAGAAGAAGAAGGATAGTGAGGAGTATACTACTACGGGTGGTACATTTACCAAGAAGGATCAAGTAGTAGTAGTCAAGGGGGGGAGATACGACCAAGACGAAGAAGAAGATCAAGTACACGAAGATCAACATCAAGACAATGACGAAGTACGAAATTCCAACAGTGATGAATATTACTATCAGAATGCGTACTCTCATGAAAATCATCATCATTCCTATGAAGATGGTGGTGATGATGATGAGGAGGAGGAGGATGTACGTGAAGATTCATTAGTGTTGGATACACTTTCTTCCGATTGGCTTCCACCACCACCACCACCATCATCGTCATTATTGGTAACAGAAGAAGAACCATCAGGAGAGGAGGAGGGGGGAAGTAGGAGTAGTAGAGAAGAGGGGGGAATGGGCAGCAGTAACAGCGGTGGTGGCAAGGGGTTATCATCAGCATTGAGTGCACAGAGTTTGTTGGGGACAAGTGTCAAATCTCTAATGGATGGATCATCATCATCGACTGATTCATCGGGGGGGATGAAGATGAGGGGTGGTGATGATGAGAGTGATACTACTAATGTGATGGTACCGCCAGGACAGCAGTTTAGGCCATATTCGTCGGGGGGGGAGTTTATGGATGTTCCGCATCATCATCGTTCTCCTCATCGTTCTCGTGGTAAGCCTCAACGTGGTGGTGGTGGTGGTGGAGGAGGAGGAGCTACTTCTCCAGACATTTCAAGTGAGGGTATGATCCCCGTCACCACTACATCCACTTCGTCTCAAGATCCATTACAGCGTCTCCCATCGTCATCAACATCTTCTTCTTCGTCGTCGTTGTCAAGTGCACAGAGGAGAAGTGCAGGTGCAGTTCTAGATGGTAGTAGTCGTAGCAGCAGCAGTGGCGAGAGTAGTAGTAACCCTCACCATCATCATCATCAAGATTATTACTCTTCTCAGTACAAGAAGCAAGGAACGGATGAATCATCATCATCGAATAGTGACATGATGGCATTGCAACGTGGGCTGCCCATGATGACTTCTCCTACCTCGAGGAATAGTAGCATGATGGAATTACAGAGGGGGTTGCCAATATCTTCTCCAATGGCGGGAGATGTTTCGAGGAACAGTGACATGATGGAATTACAGCGGGCGCTGCCAATGTCCTCCCCAATGGCGGGAGATGATTCAAGGAATAGCAGCATGATGGAATTACGTCGGGCGCTGCCAATGTCCTCCCCAATGGCGGGGGATGCCTCGAGGAATAGCAGCATGATGGAATTACAGCGGGCGCTGCCAATGTCTTCTCCAATGGCGGGGGATGCCTCGAGGAATAGCAGCATGATGGAATTACAGCGGGCGCTGCCAATGTCTTCTCCAATGGCGGGGGATGCCTCGAGGAATAGTGATATGATGGAACTGCAGCGTGGGCTGCCAATGTCTTCTCCAATGGCGGGGGATGCCTCGAGGAATAGTGATATGATGGAACTGCAGCGTGGGCTGCCAATGTCTTCTCCAATGGCGGGGGATGCCTCGAGGAATAGTGACATGATGGAACTACAACGTGGGCAGCCCGTTCCTCCTGGGGGGAGGGCGGGAAGCATCGATGAATCGATGAATAGTCGCATGATGAATTTACAACCCGGAGTACCAATGGGGGGTGAGGCGTCTACAAACAGTACCATGATGGAGTTGCAGCATGGATTACCCATGTCGCCGGATAGGAGTGAAAGCCCCGAGGATGTTGTTTATGAGGATACGGATCATCAGGACAGAGTCCACTCCCCGATTAGAAGGAGGGATGAAGCGATTCACACCATGGCCGAGGCATTGTCTTTGCATCATCAGAATCAACTAACTCCGGAGAATATCATTATCGACACTAGAAAGCCTCAGATCCCGGACTCTTACCCGTCATTGATGGATTCTTTGCAGTCTGGGTCGTCCTTTGGATCTTCTATAACAGCTGCAACTCAATCGTATGGTATCACCATGCCAAATCAAACACATCGTGGTAATGAAAGAGAATATATTGATCATGAAGCAGAAGAAATATTGAATGTTCAAGATGATGATGATGAAGACGACGAAGAAGGTTGCCGTGAAAATTCCTTAACTTACACTGAGTTCTACAACACTCAACAACCTTACCAAGGTGCTGATCAAGTGGCACAGGCAGCGTCTTTGCCTTCATCGTCATTCCCTTCACACCCTCCCGCCGATAGTAATGCAGACCCGAGAATGGACATTGATTATCAGCGCCATTATATTGTGGATCTTCATCCGATCAATGAAGAGGGAACTAGTGCCTCTAGATCTGGAGTTACCTCCAGAGAAACTCCTCCAAGGGAGCGGAGTCCTCTGAGGGATGGTGCGGAAGTGAATAGTAATGTGAATAATATGGCCGCAAATCTTCACCAAGTGCGGCAGCAGCAGGTTCAACCAGTTGCAGCGCTGACTGCTGCCAATTTGCGGCAGCAGCAACAATATCACCCCATGGCCCCGGCTGCTGTCCAACCAAACGACCAATTTTTCAACTATCGCCATCAGTACTACCAGGAGAGATACCAGGATGACAATGAAACAGCGCAGACTTCCAAATACGATGACGATACTGATTCCACCTGTTCATCTGTTACCCTTTCTCAGGCATTTCAAGGCTCTGATATTGACTCCTGCGAGTCATCCGTTGGCTTAAATAGTTCCGTATCGAGCATCACCTTCTCTCATGTGGATCAACACGAGCATGAACAAGGTTTCTTCATCGCAACAAAACTAGGTGACTTTGTACAGGTTCCTGAGGAGATTGATACTAGTGAGCAGCAATACGATGGTGATGAACTGCCGGCGGATGCTAATCTTAAGACCGCCGAGGAAGAGAAATTCCCCACAAGCCTGACTACTCCCACGAATGATACAGTCGCAACAGATAATACGGACGAAGTCTCAGACACTACCGCTGCACCAACAACGAGCGAGGGAGATAATCAAAAACAAGTCGGGGCGACTGCAGAAGACATGGCATCAGACCTTATTGCGTCCATCGCTCCAGAATGCGGTGTACCAATACCAAGTGTGATGGCCAAGGTTGGTACCCGACGGCGAAAGTCTTCAAATACTGGATTGTTGGTACCTTGGCACTCTTCTCGATCAATTCAGAACTATCGCTTTGGTAATCAGAGGAAAAAGAACGGACGGCAACAACGGAACAGTAGCAATAGCAGTCTCTTTTCGATTGGATCAGTTCACACATTTCGTGGATAGAAAGTTTCAGAGTAGCGTAGCCGGTGTATGTGCTCAGTGTTTGAAAAATAGGATGTTTTCTGAATTTTGATTAGGTAACTCTTGTATTAGAGTAAATAGAGTTTTTCGTATTTCAGTCAGCTCTCTCTTAAGAGTGAGTGAGGCTCCTGTTTTATGTTTGTGAGTAACTTCCTCTAATCCTATGGCCTGCAACACGCAACGCTAGTGCTGGTCGAAGAAAGACAAAGCGCTTACAGTCGTCTTCGTGCTACTTTTCGTAGGTGCAGTTGCATTCGCCTGTAGTCCTATCGCAGTCCCCCGACCGGGCAGGTCGGGCAACTCTCTATTATCCAAAGTAGCCAAGGACAAGGACAGATCTTCAATAGTGTCCTAGTCCTCAAACCCTCTAGCGTATTGGCCAACGTCATGCCGACATACGAGTCGTGTAGACGATGCCGACATTTTCGAATGAGCCACTCCTTTTTGAGACATACTTATCCATCATCTATTAATAATAACTTAGGTATCCATCATCTATCTTCTAAGCAATGCAAGGCTAAAGGGTAAGGCATACAAGACTGAAGCTTCCACTTCATTCCATCAAACCTATCATCTGCTCCTCTCATAACCCATCCCAGCTCCAAACCAAAATTCAGCTGGCCGCAGGTATTATGCCGACCACAAAAGCGTGTCACCCCATCCGTTGAGCGAGAAAGGAATCGACGGATCGAGCTCCAACTTTTTTTAGATTTTTTTTTCAATCTTTGACACAACACATCAGATCGACATGACGCCGGCAATACCCACACCAAATCATGTAGTAATAGCATCCAATCAACACCACAACATAATTCCTAGACCAATTTTCAACGCTGAATCTAATGGTGCAGTCGGCGGTTTGAGATATTCTGAGTCTACGGACGTATCCGTCGTTACATTACTGGCATAATTCCACAATGAAAATACATTACTGCTACAAGAAGTACGACGACTATAAACCAGCAATCATGCGTCTACCAACCCCAAATATCTTCTCGACACCCAAATTAATATACAATCGATTGGTACACTACTCGGCTAGAGTGTTCATAATCCGCATGTGGCGACTTATTGGTCACTAAATGTAAATTCGTCATAATATGAGCGAGCGTCAGAGGACCTATGAGTGCCAATCAATCCATGTCAACACCGATGTCATGGAGTTTCACCCTTTCAGATCCTTCATATAATTATCCTACGCGAGTGCTGGTGGTAATTCGTGCGAAATTACTCGTATTCACTCCAATTAATGTGCTTCTGATCACTACCACCTCAGCTATCAAGATGTTGCAAGGACTTAGTTCATCTCATTTAATTGATATCAAGGCTCAAACGACAACATTATTTGGTTCTCAAATCCTTCAAATTATTATAAATGGAAGGGAGGCGCTGGTCATGCAGATTTGATATGACATTTGACAACAATATATTATCATATCACGTAGGAGGGTAATTACAGTACGGGTGACTAGGTTGATAGCATGTCTATGTTGTTATGTTCGAAGTATTTGGGGCGTCAGCACATTGACGACTCATTATATATCAGAGAGCAGTGTATACTATCAAAATAGTTACTATGAAGATTGCCATATGATGAAAAAATTCGACTGATTGCGCATGTTGTTTGGACTTATTCTTCTATTGAGCACCATAGACTTCAATAATAATGATCTGACATTCTTAGTGTAGTGATCAAAGACACTAAACTATTGATCTCCTCCCTCTTGTAACATATAGAAACATGAGTGTTTGCCCAATAAGTCGTCTCATCCATTTTATTGCGTCATTAACCACCCAACAGAAGTTGTGGATAACATATTCACCTTTTCCAAAATAGAAAGATAGCAAGGATAGCTTCGAAACGGCAGTACATCGAAGCCCACCCCGGCGGCAAATCCAGGTGAATAATAGTGATGATCATTGGTTATGGTGTTATCAGCAACAGAGCCTCGAAAAAGCCTTCAAATATAACGACGACATTGCCGGAAGCGTGGTACATGTAATGGTAAAATTATGCCAGTAATGTAACGACGGATACGTCCGTAGACTCAGAATATCTCAAACCGCCGACTGCACCATCAGTCCAAAGTTCCTCCCCCTTGCAAACTAACTCGTCTTGGTCCTCATTCCTCATCCAAACCAGCCCACCAGAAATTCTACGGCTACTCCTACACAGCACCCACCCCCAAGATCTACTTTTGTCTTCTGGTGATAATGCTGCAGCTTCTACTGGTATCAAGAAGAAGTGTCAGCTACACACCTTGCAGCAAGTTTGCTGTCCACTCACGGCACTCGGTGGCAACGGCATCTTCTGCTACTACTGCGGCGAAGGCGAAGGCAGCGGGCGGGGCAGCTTTATGTTCTAGAGAGTGGTGAGAGTGGTGCAGGGCGGCGGGCGGCGGCGCAAAACCAGCAAATTTGAATAAAAGTTATGTACAACTTATCTCTCTCTATGCTATCGCCTCTATCTCTCTCTCTAGAGAGGCATTTTTTTCGTGGCGGTTCCTTCGTCGATTTTGGGGGCGAAAAAGAAGGGAGGAAAGAAGGAGGAAAGTTCGTGTCGTCTGATAAGTAATAGCTGCATCAACATATGAAAGATGCAGATTACTATTGTTATTCTTCTCCTATATTAATGTTTTTTCAAGCCACCCATCTGCTAAAAGATTTGCTTTCCAGTCAAGGCTACATCGATGGCTTCTTGAATGCATCACGCAGGACCTGCAGGACCTAAACTCTTGATATGGATAGTAAGGCTGTGAACTCTCTTTCATGTGTGTCAACTTTCTTTATTATCAGGTTACAGTCTTCTCCAATCTTCTGCTGTGCGGTAGAACTGATTTGTTGTCGAATCTCAAATCTTATTTGCCGCAAGAGTTGAATACTATCAGTAATGCTTCCTCGCCCTCATATTATGTATTCGCTTGTTCCAAACTTTGAAACCTTCTCCACTGCAAAACCACCCAAAATGGCGCGCAAGTAGAGTAATTCCATGCGTAATTGTTGATGCTGTTCATACTAGATAATAATTGTAGCATGCAGATGTTATGTGTGCGGACATATGCCCTATTTCATACGCTACAAAGCCAATTGCATAACCGAATGATACAGCCACCAGCGCCAGCAAAAGCGTATCTTTGACCAAGCCAATGGGTATGAACCATTTGAAGAGTGTTTCCACTACCAGGAGGGACAATGGCTTCACCCGACGCATCGGTTTGGTTGACGTCGAGCAATGCCGAAAGCATCCCAATCACCACGTGTTGAATATTTTGTGATCTTGATGATGCAATGAATTTATCGGATTGTCAGCAGTATTGCAATATTCTTTATCCTCGTTTATGCTGGATTGGTTACAAGGAATCGTCCGAAGATGGAGTTTAGAAGGAGCCGTCGACGCGGAGAGGTGCCACAAACATCGCTCCTGATTTTTTTACACAATTTGCATAACTACGACGGCGATTTGAGTGTTTTGCCTCTACAGATCGATCAAAACGACCGGCTGGGTGCGGCCGACGATCAAGTCACTATTTGTTGGGACTCGGTAGTTGTGTGTGCCGCAGTTGGCGCCGGCTACATATCTCTGACGGACATCATGTTTGATGGGTTTGATGTCAAAACCGATCACGTATCAAAACTCTACGTGACTGGTTTGTTTATGTTTCGTACGAGTAACGTTGAACCTCGTGACAGGAGGTGACCGGTTTTTGCACTCCTCCGTGATCGGTTTTTGCACCCTCCGTGACCGGTTTTTGCAGCCCCAGCACAAAAGCGTTGCCTCTAGAGAGAGTGGATAGGTTGGAGCTAGTCGCTAGTCGACTAGCTACAAAACGTACTGATTCCCATGTATATTTCTACACAGCTAGTCACAAGCTAGTCACGGTGCTATAATCCAATTTAGATGTCGTTCCGTTTTCTTCACAAAGGAACTCAATATATCCCAACCATTTTGAAAACTGTACCTCAGTATTGTGTGCGGCAGCAGCAAGCTTCGGCTCTAAACTCCAGTAGAGACGGACTCCCAAATTCAAAAATTATCTGACGAAGGAGGAGGATGAGGAGGAGGAGGAGGAGGAGGAGAAACACCGCAGCAAAATTTGAGCCCACCTCCCTCTATCCATCACCACCATAATCAAAAGATACTACAGCTCTAATCTTCTACCGAAGCTTGGACAGTTTTCGTGTTGGGCCCAGTACCCGTAGGGATCATAAAATCCTCAGGCTTCATAAATAGAGTCAAAAAGAATCCTAACTACTGTTATTATGCAATCATATGAAGGGCAAAAAGTGTGTCAGGGTCGAACCCAAATACACCTCCAGTAGTCCACATGGCTGGTATTGCCAGCTCACACGAACTCATTGCGAACATGCCATAGTCATTGTTAGTTCATAACCAGGGGGACTCGTTGCATCCTGGCCTGAATTAGACAGGGAGACGTCTCTATAACAAACATGCCCAACAATGTCGCAGGGTACCGTGACATAGGGCAGGCACCTCCACCCCTTCTTGCTCTGCACAATAGATAACGACAAGTCCTGATGATAACCTTTCCATCCTCCAGGCCAAGGGACTTAGGACTATCATCTTCCGAAAGCGTTTGATTGATAGATCACACAGATTTCATATGCTCACTTCGGTAGCCGTTGAGAATGATTTCAGCAATCTTCCTCTCAAGCTGAGCGTATCATCTGTCGCAATACTCAACAATCTCCAGCAGCAAAGTAGCCTCGGTAAATGACACATGGTGTCTCTCCCATTACCTACGGCTCCTCCCTAGTGATGGTCAGTACTGGGATGCTATCAACCCCCATGTTGCCAAGACTAACCACAGATCACACTATTGCATCCATTGTCATACACTGTATCACATGCTTTGGAAGATAAGCACACGGTGATAAACCAACACCACATCAAAGAGAGGTATAGTGTTCGGCATCATGATACAGTGTGGCACAACCCCAGAACTCCCTTGCGTAGATTTATCCCCCATGCAGCGTTGGGCGTCGAACGCGCAGAGGAGGGAACGTGCTCTTGAGGTCGGCTTGGATTCAATCTTAATCAGTCATGGTTGTTTGACCAACCCCACTTCCTTCTCGACTTTCCACGCGAGGAGATCCGCAACCAGGGGGGCGTAATGCTCATCCCGGCCCGGAGTTTCACCTCAAATAGCTGGCTGTCGTCAAACCAACTATTTGTCAACACTACCGATTCCACCGCGATAGAAACGATCTACTTCATCCTACCCCTTCTGCATAAAGACATTGCTGTTATTGTCTGTATTGCCCCTTGCCTAAGTCTTTAATGCAGGTCCCAATTTTCGATGTTTGAGAGATAGACCTTCTCAAACTGTTAACACATCATCGATCCGTGAATGATGAACAACCTGACTCTCCCCTCAGTATCTTCATCCTTCCCGCAACATGGTTCCATTCCTCCAGAGATGCATTTTGATAGTCAGCAATCCCTGAGCAAGGTGTGTCCATTCCTTCCAACAAGTCTACATGAAAACCAGAGATGGCTCATCGTGTCGATGGTTCGATGAGCGTAGATTACCATCTCTAAAGCGAGTCTCCGTCACAGACATACTGAAATCGACCCAACTATTTTCTAGCCGTAGGCACCTTGCATTCGAGGCGTAGATCCTGATGTGATAATGAATCTATGCGGGGGCGTCAAGTCCCTTCAATGCCAAAACTGATGAAATTCTAGCAGCCAGCGGAGTCTCCTGAGGACAATAATCCTGCCCACCCCTCCCTCTTGATCGCGATGACCCCTGCCCACCCCTTCTTGCTCCGCACAAAGCGGAGAGCGGCACAGAAGAAAACTCTCTGTTCGCTATATTCTCTACAGCTTCCAAAGAATCTGGCCAGGCAATCGCATATAAATTATGGAAGCAACTCACGTAAATCATCTAGTGATCATCGATAGCCCTACCGAACTTGGAGTTCGGTTCTCTCCAGTTCTCTCGATGATGATCAAGCCCAACGCAATCTCTCGGGGTTTGTTCTCATCAAAAACCCTACTGCCAGAGAAACCGCTTCTTCTTTGACGCAAACTTGAGTTCCGATCAGAGTTGAAGTAGTCAGGACTCCCAATATTGACCATTTCTTGCAGGCCTCCTCTCATGGATCCCAACGGTCTCCGGCATTGAAAACTGTACCTCGGTACAGTTTTCAAACTCCAACTTGTTAGCGGGCAAAGCTAGGCAGCTCCTAACGGCATTTTTTCAAAAAACCTGTAGCCCCTGTACGCAATAATAATATCTATAGGCCACACATGGCTCATGCTTTATTCTAACAATTTACACAAGGCCTACTCCCTTTTTTGAAAACTGTACCAAGGTACATACAGACATACCATAGTTCTACGCAAAACTGTACTGAGGTACAGTTTTCAAAAAATGGTTGGGATATCACAAGATTGCCAATACCATAACAAAATTGCCCATAACATGGCCACCATGGCGTTCCGCTCCCTACGGTGACAAAGCTGTTTGAACAATATTATCGACTCAGTAAGTCGATACAGTCATGGTTGACAACATGGGCCATTATTTTAGCATCTGCATATTGTACATTCATTAATAATTGCAAATTCTGTCTACCAATAATTATCATCGTCATCGATGGACCGATGGATCGTCCAAGATCAATGAAAGTCATCGTCCTGTTGCATACGAAGGTATAGGATTATTGCATCTTGTTTTCTACTGCTGTTCGGGTCGATGCGGCGGTGCAATATGCTTGCTATACATTGTTGTGTGTTTTAATGTTCGGAAGCACTGATGTGAAGAACTTGTGTTCCATCACTCAACATGAGTCGGATCAACACACTCTCTCTTTAGTGCATGAAGTCAACAGCGACCCCCCACGCGGACACCGCTTATTGAATCGTAATGACACGATATTGTGCCCAGTTTATTGTTGAATAGACATTCCATTGCCATGACACACGAAGGATAAGGCCGATCTTTTGTGAACCACCAAACCGAAGTTTCCATATTAACGAAGGGCTACGATCATAGACGGCTCATCCTCAGCGGCGATTATTGCAGCATCCTATCATAAACTTTATGATTGTTGCCCACGCATGCCACTTTTATTAATGATACTCATTTGATGCAGTTAAGACCGTCATAGGTCATAGGTGAGAGAGGCGTGTTGCATACAACACACGAGTTTTTAAAAGGCAGCATTGGCGGACACACAATTGCAATATATACGCAATTCCACCTCACCAACCGATCATACCAATCATGATAGACGTGCGGAGTAATAATTATCGCTGGATTGCCTCTCCCAATAAATTGTTGTTGTGATAACACGTGCCGACTATCTCGGCCCATCTGGTTGGCGGCCAACTAGCTACATGAAAAACAGTACTATTTGATCGATACGACCGCTTCGAACGCACTCGCACTGCATAAACGTTCTCATATGAACCAATGGGAGTCGACGATACGATAATGGGTATAGCTTCCGACATTACAATGGAAAGGGGAGCAAATTATTGGTCGCCATGGTTGGGATGTCATTGGATTTTGGAGGTCGAAGTTCCTCGAAGTTGAAGGGTTTTTTGAATTCCTACCGTAGAGTTTTGGTACATGTTTCTACGGCAAAAAAAATCCACACAAGACTCAAGGGCATCGTAGTGCCCTCTTGAAAGGCACCTTTCAACCAATATCAATGCAAACCCTGGATGGGCGGCCTGCCCAGACTATTGTCGAAGGGGTCGGTGGTCGGTGTCCTCTATTAGGACATTCTGACGGGTCTTGTGCACAATATATAGGCAGGGTCGTATAAGGGGAGGGGCCTTTTCAGCTAGTCACCTTGCTAGTCACATAAGCCCGTAACTGGCTCCAACCTATATCGACGACTCTAGAGAGAGAGAGAGTATCACTCAACGAATCTAAAACCAATGGCACTGTCACAACATTCACATGTAATATCACTCTCTAGCTCTCTAGAGAGACTGAAGTTCATCTAATCACTATAAGCTTGATCTTGTTAAAGCATTAAACCTATCACAATCACTATCTGGGCCCTTGAAGCATCCGCCAACTGATCAAAGACATCAAAGTCATAGTCTACAATATCAACATTCACAGGCCGGGCCATTGGGGGAATAAAAAGGCTGTTGGATTGGTCTTTCATTCATTGATCTCAATAAGGGTGGCAGCATTGGCGGCATCGGCATTCACTAGGCTGAGCCATCCATCGAGTGCCTTCGCAGCGGCAGCAGCGGCACCACAACAATACCATTCGCACTCATCTTCACACCCACAGCAACCGTCATCTGCTGCGGCTGCGGCTGCGAAAACAGCGGCAGAGGTGGCTCCACGATCCTTATAGCTGCGCCACTCATCGAGCGCCTTTGCCTTTGCATCTGCTGCGGCTGCAGCGGCGAAGGCAGCGGCAGAGGCGGCCCCACGATCCTTATAACTGCGCCACTCATCGAGCGCCTTTGCACCAGTGGTGGAGGAGGACTTAGGGGAACATCCATTGCTGTCCCACTTACAAACTTTTTTGGCGGCAACGCTGCACACATACTCCTGTTTAATCGAATAACAGAAGTCATTCTCGAGCGCCTTTGCATCCGAATCATCTTCTGCTGCGGCGGCTGCGAAGGCAGCGGCAGAGGCGGCTCCACGAAGAGAGATCAACTCCTGTGCGGAGGGGCTTAATTACACTCGAAGGGTAGTAACTTGTGACATTGCTCTAGATAATTGTAGATAATTTCGCCCCTGGAGGGCCAACCATGACGTACTTTAAGATTTCCGTTAATTTTTTGACTTCATCTCCTCAAAGTTTCCTTCTTTGAGATGGCGGTGCTACAGATACAGGGAAAAGAACAGCATCGACATCGACGAACGAAAGCAAAAGCAAAAGGGTGAGGAACTTCTTGCAAGCATTTATAAATGTAAAGAAAATTGTCTCCTTGCTGGATGGTGCCAGCAAGAGCAGCAGCCACAGTAAGAGAGCAATAACAATAATAGTAATAGCAAGAAGAAAGAGCTTACCTTGGCATCGGCATCGGCATCGGCATCGGCATCGGCATCGGCAGAGAGAGCACCTGGGATGGCGCTGAGTAGCATAAGTGCTGCGGAAGCGAAGAGTTGGACTTTCATGTTAGATCTTTTGACTTGACGTTGTTCGTTGCAAAAATTTATGGCAAGATGAGATAAGTAGATAGTTGAGGTGTGAAGTGAGGCCAACTCCTGATAAACGGTTCACATGTGTGTTTATGAATCTGAAACGGTTCACCCTTGTGTTTTTGATATTCTGAAACGGTTCACCCTTGTGTTTTTTAGATTGCAATCATTCCCCTTGTCCTGTAGATAGAAGTAGATAGAGGAGGGAGTAGGAGGCGGACGCGTGTTGTTTATGACTATATAAAGATGATAAAGGCAACATTTGCTGGTCTTAGTCTGATCTGTAGCTCACTCGCGACCATATTCACATTTGTCGCCATGCACACAAGATACAAACTAATCGAATCCGATTCCGATGCTCAAATTAGATTGGATGATAGTGATAGAAAGAATGCATGATAGTAGTAAATGTAATACATAACGCGAAACTCATCCATTTTTTGATTTGATTGCATCTACTACTACATACTCGCATCAGCACAAATTAATGTAAACGTGTAACAACTGACGAATAGAAAGTGTCGGTCTACCTCTGGCTCTGGTATAGGTATAATGATCTTTGCTTCACACCTAGATCATTCCTACTTAGTCATGGTCATAGTGCAGATGGAGCATGTAGTCATGTACATACTCTGTCTATATCTACGCCACAGCCATCCCATATCCCTCCTCCTCTCCGACAACATCATTCTTCCAATCATCCACACCCGGAGGATTACTACTGCGGCCATTTTGCTGCCTCACCCACCTGTCCGCCTGGCGACCCGCTCTACGGCGACGACGTGGTCCATCACGGCATTCACAATATTGCGAGATAGGGACACCATTGCATGCCCAACAAATCCCTCTACCAGTACCATTAATCCGATCTGCGCGCTTCTTCCCAACACCATTCCTCCGATCTGCCCGCCTGTTCCCGACACCATTCACCCTGTCGGCTGCTGGGTCACTGGCTCCGTTTACTCGCTGCCAATTCCTTCGAGGATTTTGATAGAGTGATGGATACTCTTCTTCGTTGTTGCTGTTGTAGTCTTGTCCATCGTGGTGCTCTGAAGCTACAGTTTTATAGTACATAGTCGTGACTGTCATGATTGTAGTCTGCGCTATCGTAGTTGTAATAGTCTGCACTGTACAATGGCGACTCTTCATCGACAGCAGATGATCCACGTAGTAGACGTTGTTTGTTGATTAGTGATGCATCCACAACACTCGAGGTGGTCAAAAAAATAATGAAGGAGGATGATGCTGTTGCTGTTGCGAATGCGAATCTCATACCGTTTGTTTGATTGTGAGTGTGAGTGTCTCTTATTTATTATGGAAAAGGTTGCGTCTACACCAGTACACTGAGCTAATTGTGGATAGAGCTGTGTTTATCCTCCAATTATGATGTAACTTATATGCTGCTTGGTACCAATCTGCTAGCTGCTACATTCACTTTGACAAATGAGCACGCTGTGGGGCTGCTTGCGCTGCTTGATTGATTGATACATGCGCTTTATTTTGACGCGTGTCCCGACAGAAGAATCCATGTTTTTTTTGGCTTTGACTTTATGGGTGGAGCTTTAAAAACCTGAGGTTACTAATTCCCACGTAGAGCAAAGGTCCATTTCTTTGACTCCCAATCCTTTTTAAAGCTCTCGAGCTTTTAAAACTCCCACTTTTAGTGTACTCCCAACTCTTTTAAGGATTTTATCACCACTTTGAGCATAGTAGTGGAATATTCGGACACAAAATGGATAGATTTTAAAAGATTCGCAATTCGCATCCATCACCACCACCATATCATATCACTTAGGAAATTAGGTAAATGTTGCATTATCGCTACCTAGACATCATTGAACCAACAATTGGAGTCTTCATACGCCGAGGGCAGAACCAAACAGCGTCGCAGTCGGGACCACGGGAGAGGGTTGTCTCTCCTACCACAGCTCGTTTAAAAGCCCGGGATATATTGACGTGGATGTCAATAAGCCTGTATACAGGCGAGATATACAAATACAAGTATTTGCACGAGAGTATAAGCATATACCCATCTCTATCCGTGGTTGTTTTGACCGCGTCGAAGTGCTGCCTGAGCCCGCTGGCGACGTATCAAGAAGGCTTCACGTGCCGCTTTTACTGAAAGCAGCCAATAAGCCTGATGTTCACCAGAAGTTGTTTCGAGATCATCAAGATTGATTTCCATCAAATATTTATCCTCCTCTCCAAGCCCTTCTAAGCACCACCAACCACTCTCCTGTTGACAATGGCGGCCTTCCGCGGCCAACTACGACGAACAATGTAGTCAGTGCCTGCTTCATCAAGAGCATCTACAATGCCAACGGCATGTCACGGGAGAGATGATCAACTGGTGGGCGGTTCCATCTGCCTATTATGGTATTATTTTGACTACACGACGGGCGCTCTCAATCTGTGCTGTCGACACCATAATATGTCGACAACAACGATTTCAGACGATTAAATCACTTTAATGGTGCGACTGAGCAGCAGTCAATTGCAAGTCGGGATGATTGATCTGCTGCATCAAATGATTCGAAAAGCCTAGCGTAGTGGGACACGAGATCTACAATTGAAGCTGCATCAACATCATTCGACACATCATGCGTCATGACATGTATGTTTCGACAGAATGCAACCCGGTAATTGGAGGAAGAGAATCATAATCAAATCAGTCGATAACTGATGCAGAGCTTTAGCGCTGATCAGGGAGATCGCAGAGCGCAAAGAATTCCAGCGTTCGATGAAGAGGCTTAGCAGCTGTATTATTACTCGGCAAAAAAAACGAACGAACCACATCGATAGAGATGAGAGTGTGCTATTTGTGATGCCGCAATTCTTTGATTATTTCGTGGGTGAGAAGGACGAATGTATTGCTACAATTGAGTGATGATGAAGAGATGATCCCACATTACCTGGCGAGTCGGAGTGTCAGTGAGAATTGCATCACTTGCCTGTAAGCCTACACTTCGCATCCAATATAAAGCAGAGGAAACAGAAGAATGAATCTAAGGAAACCATAAAACCAAGCAACTCGCCGCTGATACTTAGTGTATGATATCAGAAAGTCCAACAGAGTATGAGTTTTATGAGTTCTGGTCAGCTTCTACTGACGCATGCATGGGCGCCTGGGCGCGCGGCATTGCTATGCGAGTAGACAATCTATTCTATCGCCTCGAGAGAGATGAACAATTATACACAGTACTTAGAAGAATCAATCTTGCCTATCTTCTATCTTTCCCTCTCTCTCTTTCTTCGTTTTTCTCTTTCTTTCTCTCTCTCTCCTTCTCTCCTTTTCTTCTCGCTTTTTCAGATAATATGCCGTCCACCCCAATGAACTCAAAGCCGTTTTTTTTAGGTGAGGTGGGGCTTTAGGTTATTTCTGTGCTACGGTAAGCTACGTATCACTGGTATTGTAAACAAGAAAAGTATCTGTAGATGGCTGAGAAGACTCGTGAGTCGACTGAGAGCTACTTCTTTGTGAAATAGATCTGCCACCTGTACTGTGTAATAAATATGAAATTTGGTCATCATTAAGTGACGACGCTGTTATCGGGCCATTGTTGCTCTCATATTTAGAGTGCTTGAATGGCAGCTAGTCCTGCCGAGCCGTTTGCCTTACAAACCGTTCTCCCGAATATTTGTGTGTAGTAGGTGCTTGGGTCAGGGCTTTTGTAGGATCCCCCACAATGGTAGTTTCGTTGTTTCGATTTCCAAATTGAATCAGCTCGTTCTAAGATGTTTGATGGGGTTCTAGTGAATGCTTGGTGAGCCATGTTGGATGCGTTTGGAAAGTTGGACTTGTCGATGTTGTGGAGTGTTTTGTAGTCGCTGGGTGGAGGTGTGCCGTATAGGAAGTAATTAATTGTAGGTCCGAAGAGTCCTAGTGGGCATGTTCGCCAAACTTGTTTGATCAACTGCAACAGGGCAAACCATTCAGTGCATTGGCGACGGCTTTCAATCATTTCTGCGATTATCTGGTACGCGATCGGACCCTTGCCCTTGCTTCAGTGAAGCAGAAATTGGTCCATCAGGTGCGTCGCATACTTGGAAGGGATGCATATTACTTGACCAAGCTTATACCCACGTTGGCAATCCTTCTAGGGTTGGAAGGAATTGGCTGTAATCAGGATGAAGACAACGTCAACGCCCAGAAGCGACTTGAAATGCTGCTATGTGAATTTGTGCAAGTGATATCCAATACATTTGCCGCCCCTGTAACTTTATTCCTTGATGACTTGCAGTGGGCAGATTCAGCATCTATCGCAGCTGTGAACCAACTCTTACTTGGTGGCGGCCTCAACTCGCAGGATGCGCATTTTTTCTTCTTAGGATGTTACCGGAAAGGAGAGGTCGACGGCGGAGTAAAAGAGGACGCTATTCCATCAACAAACGTCAAACTTGATTCTATAGACGAAGAGACGTTGGGAGCGATGGTCTCGGAAACGTTGTGCCTATCGCCGCGTCTTACGCGGACTTTGTCGAGTATAATTTACCACAGGACGAAGGGGAATCCACTTTTCGTCACTCGATTGATGATCTCGCTGTGCAAGGATGGTCTACTACGTCCAAGCTTGCGACGGCGACGATGGGAGTGGGACGAAGAGAAGATCTTATGCCAGACGCTGTCCGATGATGTGGCCGAGTTCCTATCGCATATTAAGTGACGACGCTGTTATCGGGCCATTGTTGCTCTCATAGAGTGCTTGAATGGCAGCTAGTCCTGCCGAGCCGTTTGCCTTACAAACCGTTCTCCCGAATATTTGTGTGTAGTAGGTGCTTGGGTCAGGGCTTTTGTAGGATCCCCCGTAGTGATAGTTTCGTTGTTTTGATTTCCAAATTGAGTCGGCTCGTTCTAGGATGTTTGATGGGGTTCTAGTGAATGCTTGGTGAGCCATTTTGGAGGCGTTTGGGAATTTGGACTTGTCGATATTATGGAGTGTCGCTGCGGCAGTGTGGTCATTGACCACTCGTTTTGCGTCACCACCTTCTCGCCAGTTTTGTCACGACACACGACAACTCGCACTAGTGTGGTTTTATATTGACGAACGACATCTAAATAATTGGAAGGGGACTAGAGCTGCTTGTGACTAGCTGTGTAGAAGAAATCTACATGGGAATCAGTACGTTTTGTAGCTACTCGACAGCGACTAGAAGATAGCTCCAACTTCTTGTAACCACGGGTGGGGCGGGCATGGGGCTAACAAATTTAACGAAGCCAGCGTTGACGAACGGTGACTACTATCCCAATTGGACTGGATCAATTGCCTCTTCTACTTGTGTGAATGACGGTAATCATTCCAGCATTCATGCTTGACGATCAATATTGGTATTTTTCGACTACGCTTCGTCAATGTTGCAAGACACATTTTCACTGGAAATTTAACGAGTGTATTGGTGCTTCATAAAGAGAGACTAATCAGTGGTATGATAATGGATGCTATGATGACTATGACGTGTGCCTAAGATTGCGTTGGAGTGTCGACTGGGGGTGTTGCGGAGAAGTGGGATGAGCTTAATGTTCAGCAGCAGCCGAAAGTGCTGTGGTCAAAATGTGGTACAGCACGATAATGATAACAAGTGCCGCATAACAGAATTAGAATACATTGATTGACACTCTAAAGAATGCTGATTCTTTTTGATCCGATGATTTTACAACACGTTGTCACGTAGAATTTGATGCACACTTGATTTTTATGTATTATTTTCCCGGCCACTCGTTCACGCCTCGATTATTCCATTCGGCCGCACGCTTAATCTGAATCATCACTGTCAGAATCGCTGCTAGATGCATAGGAACCAGAATCTTCTGAATCGGATCCCGATGATGCTGGTTTTGGCGCAGGCTTTTTCTCCTTTATAGGCTTCTTCTTGCTTGGCTTTTTCTCACTCTTCTTCCCACTTTCCGCTGGCTTACTCTTCTCATAAGCAGCCAACTTTCTTCTCGTACTCTTCCTTCGCCTCGTCGGCTTTACCTTTCCACTTCGCCATTTCATCGTCGCCAAGAGCTTTGTACTTTTGAGAGATTTCCTTGCTCTTCATTTTCAGTTTCAATGGGGTGATAGAGTCGTGTAGAGAAAGGTCACAAATGACTAGCTAAACTGTAATGCTCATCAATCCATGTCACTTACCACTTCTGCCATTGACGAGTCCGGATTTTCTTCCCTGATTTGCGCACGCACCGAGTTAGCAAACAACATGTATGCATTCATGGCCTTCTTGGGCGCATTCGGGTCCTTTCTTAGCACGTTTTGCTTTTTTCTTTCCGCCGCCGTCATCCGACTCATCATCGTCTGACGGTGGAGTGTAATCCTCCATCTCTTTTTGATAGCGTTTTTTATCCTCTTCAGCCTTCTCTTCAAATTCGGCCTTGTCGTCGTCACTTATTTTTTTCCACTCCTCACCAAGTAGTTTCCCCTGGAAAACGCAAGTTGAAAATGAGATGAGAAAAACAACGACGAACGATGCATGACTTTGTCATAGCCGTTGTCATAGCCGTTGCACTGAATGATTTACTCACAATTTGTCCAAAAGTAGCGTCTGGATTGGCTGCTTTAATCTCGTCCCGCTTAGCAGTGGAGAAAAACATGTATGCCGATTTGGGATTTTTAGGCGCATTTGGATCCTTCTTCTTTTTCTTCTTGACAACCTTCTTGACAACCTTTCTCTTTTTGGTGGAAGCCTCGTCGTCATCCGATTCCTTCGCCTTCTTGGGCTTCTTCTTTTTCTCCTTCTTCTTGCTAGATCCACTCTTCTCCGCCTTCTTTGCTTTCTTCTTGTACTCCGCCAAATCTGAATCATCAGATACAACAGATCCCATATCATCGTCGTCATCTCCGTCGCTCATGTCTTCAGACTCCGATTCGGAAGCCTTTTGCTGATCATAATCCTCATCCTCCGACTCCGATTCATCGTCCTCATCCATCTCATTGTACATGGGAGCCCCACGAGCTGGCTCCTCCTCAACACCTGCCTCCTCAATATTCTTGATTTTAATCTTCTTCCCAGATAAGAAGCTGTACAATGCAGAGTAGTTTGTCTTATCAATTCCGGAAAAGGTATATTCCTTGGCAGATAAATTGTCGCCAGGAGTACTCTGCAAAGTCACTGAAAGATCAAAGTTACGTGTCGATCCCTGTCCCCCAGCGTAACGTTGGAATTCTACCGATTCAATCTCGTCAAAGCGAATAAGCACAGCTGGCTTATGAATGAAAAGGAATTGCTTCTCTAGCGGGTAGAGATGTCCCTCATTCGCACGTAATGCACACTTGACACATGCTTGTTGATTGGCATTGGCGAATTTACCTGGAATGAACACCTTCTTCTTCGTAATGACCTTGAATGTCTTTGCGACGAGGTTGGAGAACGAACCAGTCATGTGCGATTGAATTTGACCGCCGTATTCTTTTTCGAGTGTGGCCTCGTCTAGATTAACGTCTAACTCGGATGGTTCGTTGGTACACTGCATTACCAACATGCTGTATCGCTGCATAGACATAAAAAGTGAAAGTAAAAGAAGGGGGTGAGAATTCTCATCTTTGATATGACAAAAAAAGACAACAATCAATAACCTAACCGTCCCCCCCCTCACCCCTACCCCTCAATCTCAATCACCTAACAACAAAGCACTCAACCCAACAAAAACACAACTAAACTCACCTGCTGCCCCTGCCGAATAGGCTTATCTAACGCAATCACAAACGCCTTATGCATATCATCCTGCTTCGGCAACAAAAACAACCTCGAAATATCATCATACCGAATCTTATAATCATACTTGGCCCCCCTCATCCTCAAAAACGAATCATACAATTCAATCGAATACCGTCCCCTCGGCGTCAAGAACGTTCCCTTACTCTCATCAAACTCGGCAATAATCGATCCACTCGTCTTCTTGACACTGGCCACTTGCATAATTCGACTCTGAAGCACTTCTGCGGGAGTGGCTGCCTCTTTGTCAGTCGGATCAACATCCATATCCGGTGGAACATAGAACCGTATCGCGACCAATTGATCGGTACCCGCTTCGACTGTATCACTTTCCAAAAATTGCATTTCAATCTCATTACGATTGTTTCCCGGCAAAACACATTGGCTGACTTCACCAAGATCCATGGAGAGCATTTCATCACCATCACGTGGTTCGAATTCTTCTTGACCTTCCTCATCGGCATCTTCGAGGATGCATTGGCGGAATACGAGGTGTTTATTGGAAATGTTGGTGTTGCCCCATGAATTGCCGGCAGAGGACATGGAGTGTCGTTTGAGAGGAATGTTGTACAGTGATTGAAAGGTGGAGGCCAGGGTATCATAGTCAGAGGTGGGGAAGCCATCGTAACGGTAGGCTGGAGGGTGCTGTTTGGCCGCAGCTGCGTTTTTGTTGTCATTGGATTTGGTGAGGATGCGCAAATGGCCGGATTTGCCAAAGACTGTCCAGAGAGCACCGGCGATACAGTCGGCGGGAAGGGACTTTTTGGTTTCGAAATTATCGTCGTTGGTGCCGGCGGCTGATTTCCATATTACTCCAGCTTCGTTGGCTGTACGTTGGATGATTTAATTGTTTATACGTATATATTGAGTTGCAATGAGTAACAATCAGTAATATTATATTATGTATGAAAGAGGTGTCACGTGAGCATGGATTATTGCAATGACACAACACATGTAGTGATGATAAATTGCAATGAATCAAGTGAGATCTTACCTGTAAAAGTACCAACAGCATGACCATAGAGACCAATGTGTTTCCATACTGCTGGCTTTGAACTTGCTGTAGTGTCCATCTTTGTGGATGATAGGTTAGTTGTGTAATGTGCTTTCAAATTATAATTTTTGATGTTGCACGTGACGTGTATTGAATGTCGTTTTGTCGGACGTGCTTGCAATATCGACTGCTGCTGGATGATCTCAATTGACACTGGCGGTAAATTATGTCGAGTTGTGGCGTTTGAGGCTCTGATTATCCTCGGGCTATCGTAAATCGTAGCAGAGCGGAAGCGCAGCGCGTCGACATGGAGGTAAAGTTGTGGTTGTGTTGAGTGTTGAGTGTTGAGTGTTGAGTGATGAGATCTGGCGGGAAGGATGCATCTATTTGAGATAGGCGTCTTGATCCACAACCTGAACCACGGCGGTTCCGACGACATATATAGGTACATTGTCTCTTGGACTTACTTTTTTCTACTAAAGTATTATGACAAAAATTTGAAAATCAAAGAGAGACGTGAACCGTCTTTAGCGAGGCGTGAACAGCTGTGAAGATGAAAACAATGCAACGAAGAGGCACGATGACGATGGCAATGGCAGAGGCAGAGGAGCTGGCCGCCGGCAAATAATCATCATCCACCATCTTTCGCCGTGTAATTAATAGAGAATATCATCTTCCAGCTGCCTGCTCCATCATGGCGGACGTGGGCGACAATAATTTTGTTAGATACATCTACAGGGGCGAAGAGGATGAAGTTATTCCCCTTCATGCAACTCATATCACAGTGCAGGAAGACGTCACATTCGTCCTTGCGTGTGCATTTCATGGCCATGATAACATCATTGAAGTAATTTTCCATGATAAGATCGAACGAATTGAGAGTTCTGCATTCTTCAACTGCCCTCGCTTGAGACGAGTCATCATGCCGGGCGTCACAATTGTTGAGGACTTAACATTCGCTGAATGTGAAGCCCTGACGGATGTTGAATGCGGCAAGCTGGAAATAATTCAAGAATATGCTTTTGTTTCGTGCGAATCCTTAACGAGCATTAATCTGCCATCCGCCAGGATCGTTAAGTATCGTGCATTCAAATTTTGTACATCTATGACAGATGTGAAATTTGGCAACAAGCTGGAAAGAATTGAGAAGGAGGCATTCAGGAACTGCTTGTTTCTTGAACTAATCACCATTCCATTGAAAGATGGCATAATTACTGATGATGGCATATTTAAGGGCTGTGAAAATTTGAGCAACGTAGATCTGGTCGAGGGTGACCTACACGAAACTATTGCCGCATTGCATTTGGAGGGCTGGAAAAATGATATGCACGAAGTAATTGATTCAATAAACCTGATTCTTCGCAATGCACCTGCTGGAGGAGAGGACGATGCCTTGGAGATACGAGGGTGGATAACATCAGTCATTATCAACATTATCCACTACCAAGCAGAGCATCAATATTTGTTGAGCGAGGCTGCAACTACAGTTCAATTTGCATTGCCTCAAGATATTGTGATGGATAATGTTCTCCCTTTTCTTGAATTGCCTTCATACAGGTTTGAAGTGAGTCAAGAAGATGAGTAAGGGGATAGTGAGACGAACTCCCGAGTAGGATAAACGAAGTTGTTTCTGTTGTATCCACCAACAATACCACCTCCTCAATGAGTCAATTGGTAGTGGATTGGCGTGTGGTATTACCAACTTCATTGATGGTGATTATAGGCTCTATATTGTAACCTGTCAGTATCCTCGATCTCCCTGCTTTCAATCGTTGCTATTGATGGATTAGATGGGAGATAAAAGATTATGATTAAAGTATTCTTGTATCTACGGACGAGTAATCTAACAGTACACAGTAGTAATACGTGGCGACATTGTACCAATCAAGTTGAACGTGATGAAATTGAGTATTTCTCTCAAGAAGTATGGCAGTGAAATTAGAGTGTCAATTATGTTGTATTTTTATTGTAGTTCGTTGTCATTTGCCATGTACGTTGATATTGGCCAATACGCTAGGACACTATTGAATATCTGTCTTTGTCCAGCTACTTTGGATGCTAGAGAATTGCCCAGTCCGCTTGGTCGGAAGACTAGTTAGGACGGCTGGCGAGTGGAACTGCACCTTCGAAAAGTAGCGCGAAGACGACGGTGGGCGCTTTGTCTTTCTTCGACCATCGCTTGTGCTGCATGCTGTAGCCAGTAATCTGCATCTTGATCCACCTGCCTGCGTTGCATTAAACTATCTTCACACTCTCAAAAAATGACGAAGGCAATGCTACGGACGCATTGCCTTAGCATCAGTATGTTGTAGATACCGCCACATCTTACTTTGACAAAGGTAACTCATGCATCCCTACTAAATTTATGAATAAGCACCTAAGTATTCGTGCACAACTTTCTTCTCTCACTGATCTTTCTTCAGTTTCTTCATCTCCTGAAAGAAATCGACGAAGCAGTCGAGAACTTCTTCGATCGTGCCAGATTCCATTAGCTCTTCCATCCGGTGACTGACGTTGTTGTCCTCCTTTTTCACAGAATCATCGGCGTCTTCATTGGTCATGCCCACATCATCCATAGATCCCTTGAATTTGATGATCGATGTTTGCCCAGGAGTGCTTTGGGGAGCACCGTTTTCGTGGAATTCGTCTCCTGGTAGATTAGCTCCGGGAAAGTCGCAGATCTGTCCCCTTTCCACATCGCTATTATCCATCTGTCGTCGCTGCATTGTTGGCTGTGCTCGAGGCGTCACCAATTTATCATCTGAGTCATCTAATTCGACATTCATGCGTGCCTTCCTCATCGATGCAATCGATGCAAAGAAATCTAGACTGGACGTTCTCCCAAAAGAGGTGGTCTGTCCCTTCTTTCTCTTCCTCTCATGTATCACCTCTAAAACGGCTGCAAAGAGTGCACATGTCACAAAGAACATGATTGGAAAGAACATGTTACCTGCACTTACATGAACAAACTCGTCACCCGCAGCCAAATTCAAGTTTGACATCTGAACTTCACATTCTGCCTTGATTTTATTCTCTTCAATAAATACTTGCTTTGTACTCTCCAAGCTAACACCATGGTTCTTTTCTGCTGTATACATCCAATAAGAAAAAGCAGCTGCGAGTTGTGGCGTGGTCGGGAATGCAATTGGGTTCTCCATAACTACGTCGTCCGTGTAAACCAGTCCGAGCTCACACACCCTAGTAATGATTTCAGGATCCATAGACGTGTCTTCCATTCCAATAGCCAATACCTGGCATTCTTCTCTAGCATAAGCGTCTAACAAACCATGAAACTCGTTGCCATCGGGAAAAACCCAATTCCCATCAGGCCATTTCAATAGAATGTCATCCTTCAGTGCTGGATGACCGCAAATCGTAACCTTCCCAGCGATAACCTCTTTCATTGTTCCAAATTTCGTCTCCAGTCCAGACTGTGTCAAAAATGCAGCTAGGTTGGCAACATAGGCAGATACAGCTATCAAAATGAAGAATCCAAATCCAAACATTAACACTTTGTGTGGCAAACTTGCTCCCGTATCCTGCTCAATCCCAGCACTAAAGAAGAACATGCCCTTTTCTAGAATTGCATCAACAATCAATCTGAAATATGTAAACTTTCGCCTCTTCTGTGACCTTTGTGCTTGTTTCAACTCCAATCCATATCGTTTCTTGGCCGTCATTTCTCGATCGGAGAACCACACAGAGAGCAATGATGCTGTGACGATTATGGCAACTACCACTCCCCACAAGCCGAAAGTGAATGGCTCAAACACTTTATACGTCTGATATGCGAGACTTTGTTTCTGTTCAGGTTTGGGAATAACCAACACGGTTTTGTCATATACTGAGAATGGAGAGGAGAACGAAGGAGATAGCACATCATTAACATTGTAAGTCACGATATGCAGACACGCAGACAAACAAACCTAAATCCACCGACAGAGCTGCATAAGTACATACTAATTACTGATCCCCAAATGTATTGATCATTAGAGTCTAGAGTCCGCCATCCCTTTCATGCACAAAATCAAAATGTATAAAACTATATACTCACAAAGAGGAACAGTAAATGTGGCCATCTTCAACCTCTGCCGCGTAATCCAAAAGGGGCCTACCGCCATATCCGCCAAACCATTCTCCACATCTTGCACTGCCGCTGTAAACGCACTTGTATATCGTTTCAAACTACCCTTTGAAGTATGTGTGAACGTCATATCACTTTGAATGTCCCCATTGGATAATTGGGCTATAGCCTTCACGTAGTCAATATAAATACCACCAAATGGGATGGTGTCGTCAAAGTAGTAAGTATTATTTTCTGTTCGTTCCCACACTGCGCCACCAGGCAATTGTTTGCTCATCACTGGATATGTAAATGTTGGTACGATCGCAGTAAGATTAATGCCGCCAATCACCGAGACGTTGTTCGCAAAAGATTCAAGATGTTGTTTCCAAAAATAGTCGGTCGCATTGCAAGTCGAGTAACTCCAAAAAATATCATGTTGGTCCGGAAAATATTCTGATTTGAAAATGACCTCTTCGGAATTCGTTTTGCAACTGGCTGCATTGACGAAGCACCATGGTTGAGAGCAGTAGGGTGGTACGGTGGTTGTGGATAGGTCCCCTTGACAGATTGGATCGTGTAGGAGATCGTGCTGGAGACAGGCACTGCTGCCGTAGTCGTAAGAAACGCATGAGCCGCCAAGTTTTAGATAAACGCCTGGTTTACCCGCGGCGGTTGTACAATCTCGATTCTCAAGCGAGGCAAGAACGGAGGTTTGATTGATGCAATTGCACCCTTCGTTTCCAGACGACATGGTGTTGTTAAGAGTAAGGGGCTGTCCGAGCAAACCTAATCGTGCGTACGATTTCGCTTTTCCTAGGTTAAATCGATACCCCTACGTACGATCGTGCAGTTCTCGGATTTTACTAAGTTTCAACAAAAACAAAATCATGCGTACGATTGCACGATCATGCAGAAAGCCAACTCGATTTCTGCATGATCGTACGCTCAACAGCACATCAAAAAAAAAGATGCCATGACAATGGCACCCCAAGTAAGGCCGCCTATCTCAGTCCATGACTATATTTCACAAGGTATCGATGGCCTATCTCTTAGAAGACATATATGGCGACGTATTCGCAGCAGGGTGGCGTTTCGGCTGCTGTAGGGGCGGTGATAATATCATTGTAATCCACTTCATTGAGATTTGAAATTAAAACAACCACCTTCCCTGCACCCATAGAAGAAGATAAACAATAATATGCACTACCCCTCCGCTACCCGTCGCTGATGATGATATGTAGTGAGAATCCGGCTGCTCGGAGTGACCATTCAAGCCCCCCCACACCTCCAAAACACCAAGAACACAAGATGTGCACAAGATGGCAAAAATAATACGATACTCAGACACAACAGTAAGCCTGTAGACGGCGGATCGAGCGGCTGTAAAGAAGGGAACTTATCAATATTATTATATATAAGAAGTGGCGGCTATTTATTGTCCAAAATATTACAATAGGGTGGATAAAAATAGCAACATCATAGACAGAAATGATATTTATGTAGCATGTATTAGTCATTTATTTATGCGGTGTAGGCAGTAGTAATAATAATACCCTGCGGCTGAATCGTTGTATAAGGTGTTGCCTGCGATATAATTCACTGGATATTACTATTGGTAGGGTTTGGGCAACGTGGTGGCTATGAGAGTAGCGGCTATCATGGTCGATACGGATTGTCGAATCCGGCCGTTGTCGTAAGGAAAAAAACGTGCAGAACGTGCAGTTGCTCGGACAGCGCTGCATGTTTTTTTGTAGCGGCTATCAAAATGATACGTACGATGCAATTTTGCTCGGACCGCACCTAAGGTTTTGGGTATTCGGCAGTCAAAATCCGAGATTCGGCAGTCATTCGGCAGTTGGGTGTAAAAAGTCCCAATTGATAGCCATTCCCAGTTGGAGATGGTCTCATTTGTTAGTCATTCCCAGTTGGAGATGGTGAGCCGAAAAATATTTTCTTCTAGAGATAATCACAAAATCAACCTTTTTATTGCAGTTTTGGATAGATCTAGTACAGTAGAGTTCGTAGAAATTTTTAATTATGAAAAAATACCCAATATTGACCAAGATATAAAGAAAACAGCTGAGTGCCGACGAGTGCCCGGAGTGCCGAATATGGCCCCCGAAAAACGGCAAATCCGGCAGTGACGAATACCCAAAACCTTAGTTAAGAGTTGGAGTTGGTGAAGCTTGTTTGCACTTCGCACTGAGCAAATAATAGGCCTTTGGATATAGGGGGGCGAGGGGGGAGCCCCCCGATATTGAGGGTTCTGATCTGGTGGCAAAGTCGTCTAAATGGGGGTAAAATGGTCCATATTCGCCAACATTTTGCTAGCTTTAGACTGAAATCACGGGAGTTTCGCTAACTAACCGTCCCCCCCTTCTCGCCGGGGGGAATCTGGGGGGGAAATCCCCCCGGTAAGGGGTAGGTTAGCCCCCTATATCCAAAGGCCTAGCAAATAATATTCCCCGGGGCGCTTTTGGCACCCTCTTGTTGGCGGCGCCCACATTGGCCCCGCAGCTGTGGAAATTGGGTAAATAAATAATCTCAAAAACCCATATCAAGACAAAATATACCCTCAAATGACCCAAAATCCCCTTATCCTCTCCCCAAAGTTGTGCGCACGCCCACACGTCTGCTTTCTCGGCAATTTTTTCAGGCTGTGGGCTTCTCAAGTCTATGAGATGATGTCCAGTAGGCAGCAGCAACTATCGTCACGATCCAGTTCACTTCAATACTACTATCCGAATCCATTTAGTACCACCAACTTGAATGATTTGATGAGGTTGCAGCAACAGAACCACAACAACAACAACCAGCACGATGATTCTACAGAGGATCTGGATCAGGAAGAACATCAAGAGAGTATTGCTCCACTGCCCTACTACTACAATAATAACAGTCTATCAAATTCCACCAATAACCACCACAACAACAATAGACGACGAAACAACAACAACAACAGCAAGAAGAAGAAACGTCTCCTCTCCTCTGGATATCATTCCTTTCCCCAACTACGAAGTAGCAGTAGTAGTAGTAGTAGTGCTCCCTCCTCTCCCTACACCACCACCACCACACCCTACAACCACTTTCAAAACAATTCCTACTCCACACTCCGCTACTTCAACACTCATCACCTTACCACCACCACCACGGCAATAGCATCATCATCCAAACGTAACTTTTTTCAACAAGTATTGGATCCAATTGATGGGAGTGATGGTGATGTCAATTCACGAAGGAGGAATGAGGCTTGGAAGGAGATTCGTATTGAGGTTATTAGTGATGATGATGAGTGTTGTCGTGTCAATACTACTGCTACTGCTACTGCTACTTCTTCTGCAGCTTCTACTGGTATCAAGAAGAAGAAGAAGAAGTGTCCGCATCATCAAGGTCTGGGTGCGTTATTAGGAGACTGTTGTTGCAACATCATGGGTATAGATGATGATGATGATGATACAGTAGGTGGGATGGTTAGTGATGATAATGATGGAAGAAGTCGTTGCAGTGAAGAATCATCATCGAATAAGAAAATGATGATTGATGATGAAACGAGTAGAGGTGTAGTTGTTGTTGGAGGATTATCATCGTCGACATCATCTTCACCCTCCTCCTCCTCCTCCGTAGTTGCAACAACACACGAAAAGAAGAAGAAGAGAAGAAGTGTCATTGAGGAGGATACCTCCTCCTCCATATTCGGAGATGAAAGGGTGGATACTACTTCGACTACTACTACTACTACTACTACTACTACTACTTGGGCATCACCACCAACATCATTGGAAGAAGAAGAAGAAGAAGAGAAAGAAGAAGGGCAACTATTACTACTACCCCGAAGAGAAGTCAATACAATTGGTGCTGGATTAGCATATGGGAGTGATGCGTGGAGATCCTATCAATCCAAGGTTGGATGAAAGAGGTGTGCTGCCGCCATTTTGGCGTCGTTGTCGAGAGATTGAGTACTTCTCTTGGGAGATAGTGTGAGAGAGAGAAGAGAAATGACATAAAATTATCAGGGTACATAATATTGTTTCTTGTTTCGATGATGTAGAGTTGATTTATAAGAAAGATGGGAGACTGTGTACATAGAAGCAGTAGGAATAGAGAAGTATCAAGAGAGCATGTTGTGGTGAATAGAAATAGCTTGGACATACAAGTAAATGGCAAAGTATGTAGTATAACTCTCGTTGTCTAGATTTGAGTTCATTAAATCACTACACACTACACGCACGTATTCAAGTTTATATCTTGATCCTAATTGTCTTCTCGAAGACTCTACCTCTCGATTCAACCATCAAACGAAAGAAGAAGATTGACGTCAACTTCTCTCGTAAAAATGCTTGTAATGCATTCGTCGTGTCATCACAAAAGATGGTTGAGCGCGACGAGAACACTTCGTCTTCACCATTAGTTAGGAGTACTTAGGAGTACACCAATCGATATGGTCCCACTGACAGAGGCTGCAGCTCCTACACTGATCCGCACTTGTTGCATACCAGCACGACTTCATCGAATCACATCCACCTGCAACATCTGCTTCTGCTGCGGCGGCGGCGAAGGCAGCGGCGGCTCCACGATCCTTATAGCTGCGCCACTCATCGAGCGCCTTTGCATCAGTGGTGGAGGAGGACTTAGGGGAACATCCATTGCTGTCCCACTTACAAACTGTTTTGGCGGCAACGCTGCACACATACTTCTGTTTAATCGAATAACAGAAGTCATTCTCGAGCGCCTTTGCATCGGAATCATCTTCTGCTGCGGCGGCGGCGAAGGCAGCGGCAGAGGCGGCTCCACGAAGAGAGATCGACTGAGCGGAGGGTGACTTCATCTCTTCAAAGTTTCCTTCTTTGAGATGGCGGTGCTACAGAGAGAAGAATAGCATCAACGAACGAAAGCAAAAGGGTGAGAAACTTCTTGCAATTGCAAGTGCAACCATGTATAATTGTAAAGAAAACGAACCAGTCCGAGATGTGTGCTTGCTAGATTGCGCCAGCGAGCAGCAGCCACGGTGTAAAATCAATATAATAGCAAGAAGAAAGAGCTTACCTCGGCATGGGCATCGGCATCGGCAGAGAGAGCACCTGGGATGGCGCTGAGTAGCATAAGTGCTGCGGAAGCGAAGAGTTGGACTTTCATGTTAGATCTTTTGACTTGACGTTGTTCGTTGCAAAAATTTATGGCAAGATGAGTTAGATACTTCTTGAGGTGTGAAGTGAGGCCAACTCCTGAAAAAACGGTTTCTGCTTGTGTTTTTGAATCAGAAACGGTTCACCCTTGTGTTTTTGAATCAGAAACGGTTCACCCTTGTGTTTTTGAGTGTGAAACGGTTCACACGAGCGTTTAAAGTACGATACTGTAAGTAAGGGTATGAAGTGTCAGTCTGCCGGCCTGAGCCATCCATCACCTACCAAGCGGCAATTTTTTCAGGCTGTGGGCTTCAACAAATTTGGGGGCGAAAAAAGGGGAGAAAAAAAGAGGAGAAAACTCGCCGGCCACAAATGACATGCATCACATGCATGGCGGAGACGTCGACGCTCCGGAGAGGGTACTTACCATCGAAGTCATTACAGTGCACTTGTAAGTCCTTTGGCATTATCAATACCACACAAGCGCCAAGCCAGGTTGGTGACGATTCCGATGTAGATGATGAGCTCGACAGAATGGCGGCAGCAGCTGCGGATGATCTCTCCAATGATGGACTTGATGCTGGAGTGGAGGCTGCCCTCGATATACTTCTTCGAGTTGGTTGTCGAAACTCACTGGGAGAAATCGATCGACAGAGAGAATGCGCTCAAACGACGAATGGGAATACTTTAAAGACAATGGCGGTAACTTCCAGGGAGGAACAGATGAAGCCGATAACTACTCTGGAATAAGATGGTCTGACTTCGCTACAAGTTGGAACAGCTGGGTCGATACTCTTGGTCATTCCAAGCCAACATTGACGTACAAAAGAGCCAGTCATCTTCAGAATGCCTATAAATCTATGAAGAGGAGGGCGGTAGAGGCAGCCACTCTTCGTCCTCACACTCCGGCTATCACAGTGTTGCACGATAAGCACATCAATCGAGCTACAGCTGTCACGTATCTTCCCGAGTTTGGTCAACTTGAAATGCCGGCAGTTGCGCAGCCCTTTACGGATGCAATGGATACCGAGGACTAGCAAATAACTGTAACAAACTATGATGGTGATGCAGATGAGCCCAAGCCTGCTACTGCCGTGCCCCAGCCAAGGAAAAGAAAGAAATCAAAGATGTGATGTAGGAAATGTGGTAGGGAGTATGCAGATGATGCTTGGAGGCAATATCATCAATTAGTGATTACAAGAGACGTTAATGGAAGAGCGATGAGAGACAACAACGTCAAAGTTTGGGACACTTGCACTGTACCTGCAGAGTTGTACAAAGAAGACTTCCCTTGGGATGGTACGGGGTGCATGCCACCAAGAAGGAAATGACGATGATTGTTATTGATTAATATTTGTTTAATTTGCACATAAATAAATATATGTTGACGCATTCTAAATAGTATTTGATTGATAAACTGCTATGGAATGGCATTTGTGCACTGTAAGTGGATGATAGTGAAGCGAGGTGGTGAAAAATGTGCAAAATCATAAGCATCGTAACTATGTAATAATACGAAAGCGACCGTTGCATCTACCAGCCCGTGGAGTGCAAAATTGAAATCTGCATAAAATTTTGGTCTTGTGGGCACTCCAGATTACTATTTGACCTACCATCAGCGGCGATTTATGCGTCGTGAAGTTGATGTAATACTGCATCATTGCGCCGACAGTCGAGATTGCCTCTCTCGGCGGGAAGTTTTACAGGCGGGCAAGTTGTCTCATTGGGGGCACGCCCCATGCCCTCCGCTCCGCTCCGCTCCAGCCGTATTTACCTACGCACGCGCAAAAGATCTGGGGTGTCACGTTCATAATGGATTTCAAAATATGTGATGGGATGGATCTTGGATTAGTACTATTCCCACGTACACCTTAGTTTCATCACGTGATCAAAACGTGACCTGAGTTGCAGCCCCAACGTGACCTGAGTTACAGCCCACCGCACAGCCTGAAAACGTTGCCGCTTTCGGCAATTTTTTCAGGCTGTGGGCTTCAACAAATTTGGGGGCGAAAAAAGGGGAGAAAAAAAGAGGAGAAAACTCGCCGGCCACAAATGACATGCATCACATGCATGGCGGAGACGTCGACGCTCCGGAGAGGGTACTTACCATCGAAGTCATTACAGTGCACTTGTAAGTCCTTTGGCATTATCAATACCACACAAGCGCCAAGCCAGGTTGGTGACGATTCCGATGTAGATGATGAGCTCGACAGAATGGCGGCAGCAGCTGCGGATGATCTCTCCAATGATGGACTTGATGCTGGAGTGGAGGCTGCCCTCGATATACTTCTTCGAGTTGGTTGTCGAAACTCACTGGGAGAAATCGATCGACAGAGAGAATGCGCTCAAACGACGAATGGGAATACTTTAAAGACAATGGCGGTAACTTCCAGGGAGGAACAGATGAAGCCGATAACTACTCTGGAATAAGATGGTCTGACTTCGCTACAAGTTGGAACAGCTGGGTCGATACTCTTGGTCATTCCAAGCCAACATTGACGTACAAAAGAGCCAGTCATCTTCAGAATGCCTATAAATCTATGAAGAGGAGGGCGGTAGAGGCAGCCACTCTTCGTCCTCACACTCCGGCTATCACAGTGTTGCACGATAAGCACATCAATCGAGCTACAGCTGTCACGTATCTTCCCGAGTTTGGTCAACTTGAAATGCCGGCAGTTGCGCAGCCCTTTACGGATGCAATGGATACCGAGGACTAGCAAATAACTGTAACAAACTATGATGGTGATGCAGATGAGCCCAAGCCTGCTACTGCCGTGCCCCAGCCAAGGAAAAGAAAGAAATCAAAGATGTGATGTAGGAAATGTGGTAGGGAGTATGCAGATGATGCTTGGAGGCAATATCATCAATTAGTGATTACAAAAGACGTTAATGGAAGAGCGATGAGAGACAACAACGTCAAAGTTTGGGACACTTGCACTGTACCTGCAGAGTTGTACAAAGAAGACTTCCCTTGGGATGGTACGGGGTGCATGCCACCAAGAAGGAAATGACGATGATTGTTATTGATTAATATTTGTTTAATTTGCACATAAATAAATATATGTTGACGCATTCTAAATAGTATTTGATTGATAAACTGCTATGGAATGGCATTTGTGCACTGTAAGTGGATGATAGTGAAGCGAGGTGGTGAAAAATGTGCAAAACCATAAGCATCGTAACTATGTAATAATACGAAAGCGACCGTTGCATCTACCAGCCCGTGGAGTGCAAAATTGAAATCTGCATAAAATTTTGGTCTTGTGGGCACTCCAGATTACTATTTGACCTACCATCAGCGGCGATTTATGCGTCGTGAAGTTGATGTAATACTGCATCATTGCGCCGACAGTCGAGATTGCCTCTCTCGGCGGGAAGTTTTACAGGCGGGCAAGTTGTCTCATTGGGGGCACGCCCCATGCCCTCCGCTCCGCTCCGCTCCAGCCGTATTTACCTACGCACGCGCAAAAGATCTGGGGTGTCACGTTCATAATGGATTTCAAAATATGTGATGGGATGGATCTTGGATTAGTACTATTCCCACGTACACCTTAGTTTCATCACGTGATCAAAACGTGACCTGAGTTGCAGCCCCAACGTGACCGGAGTTACAGCCCACAGCCTGAAAACGTTGCCGCTTTCTCGGTAGGCCTAAAGCAAAGCAATGACCACGGGAACCCGCCCATGACGATGGCATGCAAGCATCAAGCATCAACCTCCATGCCAAATGCTATGGGTAAATAAATCTCCATCCACCATCTACACTTCACAAGCATCACTTGTAGTGATTCATGCGGGAAGAAGGATGCGATGCCATTGATGTAATCATGTTGCAATGTGTTGAAAAGGATGATTTGGAAACAAATAAGGATTCAGGACGGATTCATTGCACTCGGTATTGTTGTCGTGTCTGATTTATTACTACAGAGTTAAAAACAATTGTCGTTTTTGAAAAAATAACTCAAAAATAAGGGAAAATTTATTTTTTAGTTAACTTTTTAACTCAAAAACAACAGCACATACCACCATGACGTTCCGTCCATTGGAGGCCGCTAGGCACCGTCCCATGCACCGCTAGCGACATCAACCACCTCTGCACTATCATAGGCAGCTGTTATGACGAAATCTAGGCGGACGGGGGCGGGCGATCCGTCCAATAGTAGCAAAAACACAGCAAAAGCGTAAAAAACGCCAGAAATAATAAATCAACAGCGAGCGATTGCGAAATGCCGACGATAGAAAAGCTGTATGACTGCACTTGGACCTGCCATGAATACATAGTAAAGGACACATCTGATAGTGGCCGTGGTAGGGATACTCTGGTAGACTGAGCTTATGAAGGTTGCAGTGGTTGCAGTCCAGATTATGCGAACGCGCCGGATCGTACTATGCAAAGGGAAGATAAAATTTTGACTAAGGCAGGGGGGCGTTGGTGATACTTCCAATACAATCATTGACGAATGAAATGTTGGGCGATAGTATCCATCTAGGGTGGTGGCGAAAAAGAAGAAGGTTATTACCGGCTATTGCTCGACGTAAACCAAAGAAAGATTTTGTAATTGATCTTTGCAGTATGATATCAGTAGTGATGGCAACGACATCGACAGTGATGACGATTATTATGCAGATGCTGCTGCCAACAATAATGGTGCTCTCGTAGCGAAGAAGAAATAGGAGAACTCACCGAATAAGAAGAGTGATGACAGTTGAGATAACGATGAAGACTACATATTATGTCCATTCCTCCTGCCTGGATATAACAACGGGATTGATAGGGATAGCGATAGCAGCAAAAGCATGATTATCGGAAAAGAGTAGCGAGGGCTAACGTGGCGAGGAAAGAGCGGGGCTGAAGATACAATTGCAACAATTGGAAGAGGTGGATTGATGAGACGGCAGAAGAAACAGCAGTACCTATGTCTCCACAACCAATTCAAGATGTTGCCAACGCATTTCCAAGAAGAATATGAATGTAGATGGTGCTGTGTTGATAAGACTCGACAAACTCATGAAAATTGGTAATTTGTATGTCTTTTCACGCACCCTGACCAGGACGGTTACGGTAATAAGTTGGCACGTAGCGAGATTGTTGATGGATGGGTAAATTCATTTAGTCGTCGCTGCTCCGTGTTTAGCACAACAAGAGAGGGCGTTACTGTAAGTAGTGAGACTGCACCTTCTCCCGTGAGTATGTCAAATCAGATGTCAACAAGATCATCGATATCGACAATGCCATCATCAACGTAGGTGTTTGAGGATAGGTCGAATCCTCTTTTAGCTAGGATATTCAATCACGTAAGAGATGACGGCGTTGCTGACTACAGTGCCTAAGAAGCAGAGAGCAAGGTCTGCTTGGAAAAAGCTAGCGGCTCCCCACAACAATCCAATCAAGATTAGTGCTGCATGTGAGGCCGCGAGTAGTGCTCCTGAATCGGCTCTTCTCAACCGAACGCATCTCAGCTAATGAATGGTGGCACCTTGATGATAAAGATGATGACAGCGATTGAGATGGGAAGAAGAAGAGCCACCACAAGAAGAAGAGGAAGGAAGACGTCTAGAGCATTACTACTACCAAATGTAGTGAATGTAACTTGCCAAGGGTAAATAAATCTCCATCCACCATCTTTCGCCGTGTAATAAATAGAGAATATCATCTTCGAGCTGCTCCATCATGGCGGCCGAGGGCGACAATTTTGATACATACATCTACAGGGGCGTGGAGGACGAAGTATTCATCTTCACGTAACTCATGACATGAGTTACGCATGGTGATAATATGTCATATGTCACCATGCAAAAAGACGTCACAGTCGTCTTTCGCATGCATTCTGTCAGCTCCTAACATCGTTGAAATCGTTGCAATGACAAGATCGAGAAAATTGAGAGCTCTGCATTCGACAGGTGCCCTCGCTTGAGACGAGTAATCATGCCGGGCGTCACTATTGTAAGTAAATGGGATGCGTTCACTGGTTGTGATACCCTGACGGATGTGGAATGCGGCAAGCTGGAAACAATTCAAGAATATGATTTTATTCATTGCAATAATCAAAGAATTGGCATTCTTCCTATGCGGATCTTCGAAGAGCATCAACCTGCCATCCGCCGAGGTCGTTGAGCAAGGCGTATTCGATTGTTGTAAAGCCCTGACGGACGTTAAATTTGGCAACAAGCTAGAAAGGGGGTATTCTGGGACTGCGTCTCTCTGGAGCGAATCACCATCCCATTAAAAGATGGCTTGTTTGCAATGGATGATGTATTCACGAAGTGTGTTGATTTGAAGCGCGTAGATGTGGTTGAGAGAGCACTACTACACGAAGCTATCGCCACCTACAATTGGAGGGCTGGAGAAATGACATGCACAAAGAAATTGATTCAAGAAACCACCTGCTGGTTCCGGGATGATGAATATAGGGATCCCGGAGAAAAGATCCTGGCGATACGTACGTGGATTAGATCAGTTCTTCACAAAATTAATTCAGTACAAAGCAGAGCATCAAAGTTTGCTGAACATGGCTGCAGCCACAGTCCAATTTTCTTTGCCTCAAGACATAGTGATGAATAATGTTCTCCCTTTTCTTGCATTACCGCTACACATGTTTGAATACGAAGACGATGAGGCAGAACATGGAGTAGTGGGTTTCAATAGATAAATGACAGGATAAAGAATAACACAGGCACAATGCTCAGTCTTGAGTCTCGTATACACCGGCATCGAAGTTGAATACTCCATGAAACAAATTAATAGAAAACTTCACACCATTTATTTACATTACTCCTTCGCCCCTCATGTATATATATTTTCAAACAGATTAAGTTGTCTGGGTCCACTACTGAGCAATGGATATTTGCTTTCGACCTCCTCCTCCATACCATCCAGTTCAATCTCCCAGCGCCTCTACCAATTCACAGCACATCCAGGTTGGAACGTATCAAACGCCAAAAAGTTTTTCAGCTTATTCGCCGCAATAACACTCGCCACAGCTGCCCTAAACTTTCTCTTTCCATTAAACTTCCTCAAATTGTTTAAATTACTTCCCATATCAATAGCACCCAACTCTGCATCGGTGGCCGCAGCTATCCAATTCGACTGCAATGCCTCACGCGCCGTCAATCGATCTTTCGCTCGAACACAAAGCAAATTAGAAATCAAGTTTTTGGCATCTTCCGACACGGTTCCCCAGTATTCCTCGTGGAATTCATATTGTCCCTTTCGAATTTTACGGAATAGACGTTTTTGATCGTCTTCTATGAAGGGGGGATAGCCCCCGAGTAGGATGTAGAGGATTACACCTACACTCCACATGTCGGCTGATTCATCGTAGGGCTTGCCGTTGAGAATCTCGGGTGCAACGTATCCCTGTGAGTAGAGGATAGAAATAGAAAGTGATTTTTGTTTGTTGAGAAAATATGATGAAATAATGATTTGTTGAAAAAATACCACACAATCATCGGTTCAAGGCCAAAGACTCAATCAAACTTCCCCCTGTCCAATTCTACACAAATCTATCCACCCAAGCAACTCACCGGAGTACCACACTGAGTCTTCAAACTCCCCGGCCCCTCCACAATCTTTGCAAATCCAAAATCCGCAATCTTAATACTCGAATCATCCTCCATACTCAACAGCAACAAATTCTCCGGCTTCAAATCCCTATGCGCCACTCCATGCTCATGACAATAGTCAATCGCCTCCAACAATATCCTACAAGTCGTCCTCGCCTCCTTCTCATTATAATAGCTCTTCTCCACAATCCGATCAAATAATTCCCCCCCCATGACACACTCCATCACTAAATAAAACATGTCTGCCTCCTCGAAAAAGTCGAACAGTCGAATGATGTGTTTGCAGTTGCGGAGTTGGGAGAGGATGGAGACTTCGTCCTTGAGGGCGAGGGTGTCCTCGCGGGAGAGTTTGGAGCGTTGGGGACGCATTTGATGGCGTAGGAGGTTGTGGGGGTGCGGGTGTGGGTGCCTCGTTTTACTACGGAGAAGGCTCCTGTGCCGAGCTGGAATATGTGTGTATATATTTATATATAGTATTGTGTGCGGTGGTTGGAAGTGTTTATTGGATAGAAAACATTGGAATGTATGAGCGACGTCATGATTTATTTACATCAGAGAAGGTGTGTATTTTGCAAAAATATCAACATCATGTTCTATTCAGTTGCTTGCATTGCCACACGTCCAATATAGTCAATTCTTCATCCATCAAAATTCCCCACAGCATCACACTCTTGCAAAAAATCTAGTGCCATCCATCACCACCTACATCTCTATAGATGTACAATCTCAGTGCTCGCCTCAACGCATCAAAGATACAAACCCCGTGTCCAGATATCAAACTCTAAAATGACCCCATAAATCTAGTCATACCAACAATGTTGAAACTCACCGTTTCCGAAAGAGAATAAAGCTCATTAAACCCCAATCCGGAGGAGGAATCCGGCCGTGGTGTTGATCCCATGATTATGTATTTCGGTTTTTGCAGTGTGTTTGTTGTGATGATTGGATATCTTGCGCGCGGACAAATCACTGAGATTATTGAAGGCGTTGGATTTGTTGCTGTGCGAAATGTGACTCGTGTGTCGTCGTGCGTGGAAGTGTGTCTCTATGACCGAGAGTGAGAAAGTTCGCAGATAACGCGTGTCGTGGTCGTATAAAAGAGAAAGTTAGAACCGCATTCTCTTTGATTGTATGTGAAATGAATCACGATTTGGTAAGTAAAAGGGTTTGATAATACTTAAGCTGAATACTTAAGGGGTTGGCGTCAGATTCGTCTCTCCACTCACTAAATGTAGCTACATTAAAAGCGGTTAACTCTGTTTTTTCCCATTCCCATTCACTATCCGTATTAGTATGATTGCTTCAGCTTCAGTTTCAGCGGGCATCATTGCTTCTCTGCTATATTTGATCATTGAATTGAGTGATTGTACGATACGACGATAGACGAAACGATCGCTGCAGCATTCAAACTTCGATAGTTAGTCAACACATATGATAACTTATGGCAAAGTAGATGTATATGGGTAGAGCGTTTGAGAAAAGATGAAGTTGTGATGAAGAGCCTCATGCATACAGAGTTGGAAGCGTTGACTTGGGTTTGGGTGGTGAGCTGTCTCCAAGCTGGCGCAAGTGAAGCGTTGGCGGCGTTCAAGTAGGCTGACATGATGGGTGTCCTTGTAAAGCTCGGGGTTGACGGTCGACAGAAGGAAGAAATCAACGAGGGAGGACTATTCCTGTTGCAATCCTCAATCATGATCATGGTCATGGGGAGAGCCATTTGATGGAGGCAATACAAACGAAGAGGATGGTGCCCATGGAGATACGTCGGAGGCGAACTTGGTGTTTTGCGATGACGACCACGATGGAGAAGATGAAGATGAAGATGAGGAGGATGTCTGAATAGGTGTTGCGAAAGATGGTAAAAAGGGGGTGTGAGCTTCACATCGACATCGTGGGCGTCAGAGCTTGGTCCTCTCTATCTCATGGTGTTAAGTCAACATAGATGGCATCAATCCAGCTGAAGATTGAAGATTGCGTCGTGAGGAGGTAAAGTGGAAAGTGGCGCAGCTAGTTGGTCCTGGTGATTTCTGTGAACCTATTACTGTGTCCACGCATGAAATTTATTTTTGCCAAATTTGGCCTCGCTCGGCCAAATTTTGCCAAGTAAAATTTTGCAAAAATTTAGCTTCACAAATTTGACTTTGTGTCCACGCATGGCTACTGGCGGGAACTAAATCGTACCGGAAATAAATCGTACCACGGAGACATCTCCACACAAATCACTAACAAAACACAAAAACGACGCATTCTACACCCTAATATCATGGTTCTGAGCCTCCATGTCAACGCCTATCCCAAATAATCGACCATAATATGATAGTATAGACAAGTAGCTTTCGATAGAACCACTGGTCAACGTTGTAGGTAGTATACTCGCATAGCAGCAGCAGCACAGGCATGCAGATATGCCGTAGACATGCGTCATTCTAGATCGAAATAGCAGTTATTGGTCCCAAATTTGTCGATAGGTGCTCCATCTCGACGAACTATAGTCTCTTCTGCATCATATCATGTATATATACTGTTTGGGATTCTATTTTTAGACCGCTCTATGTATTTTCGTCGAGTAGCATGGCCGAATTTATGACTCTTTTCATGTTGTTAGTGTTTTGTGCGTAAAATTTGATAAATCGTACCGCGGCGAGGTACGATTTAGTTCCCGCCAGTAGATGGTAAATTTTGCTTATTTTCATTTTTTGTTAGGACGGCTCATGATTCTTTCTTTGAGAAGGCCAAATTTGGAGGCCAAAAATGAAATTTGATATTTTTGCCAAAAGGCAAAATTTGCCAAAGGAGGCCAAATTTGAAATTTGAAATTTGGCCAAGCGAGGCCAAATTTGGCAAAAATATGAAAAATTAGGAGGCCAAATTTGATGCGTGGACACAGTATTCAGAGGTCATTGTTTCGTTACCAGAACTTCTTGGTGTTGTTTATTTTGTGAGAGAAAAGTTCTCAACCCAAATAAGTATGCTTCCATTTCCAGCAAGATCCTGGATTTACTAGTATAGTACCTAGGATTATGGTACCTACGTACATTTTGGCGATTGTGGATACTAAACGGATACTGGATACTGGATACTGGATACTGGATACTGGATATTGGATACTAAATCTGGTTCCCGAATACTGACACGAACATGCCGAACACATCATGATTGATGGAATAGAGGCAAATGGGAACTTGAGCGTGTCAGTTCCGGCTCTTACAAGTAACTTCGTGTCGGTCAAACCACAATCGGAAGTCACATTGAAGAAGGTTTCTGCAAATTCTTTCCTCGTTGTGGGGGTGGCCGTCGTCATTGAGAGGTATCCTGTCACAGCCTTATTCTTCTTGCTCCTCAACTTCAATTTATCACCATATGTCTGAACATCATCTCCCCAGTACAGCGCTTCTCCATCTGGTGTTCGAGCGATGCATTGGTTCACCATCTTAGTCACTGGATACTCCCAGTTTTTGCTTTACTATATTGCAAAGAGCTCTCCCTACAATCAGTCAGCATTTGAGTTACCGGATAGTACTCATCATTCTCCTTTGTTGGAAAGGTGGCATTGAGATTGATCATCAACTCGTCAGTATTTGTCATCATCCTTCGTACACCCTCACTGATGCTTGTCGACCCTTCCTTCGTCAAGACGGAGTTGCTAATTGAAGATGGTCTCGATTTCAAATATTCTTCGGTTAGTCTTTCCTTCTCGTTAGGTTTATTTTCATCGATTGTACTCTTTGGGTGCACTTTTCTTTCAGCAGCTGTGAATAGAAATGGCATCATGCGGTTATTGCCTTCGATTGCTGACACCATGACCTTAACATTGTCGAGCGCTTTTTTGAATCGAAGAAAGCACTGGAATTGATTAAGTTCACCACACTCTTGGTCGTTACGCTCGGCCCACTCGAAGTTCTCAGTGAAGTCCAGCCTGTTCCAGTGTTTCACAAAGGACGACCTCCCCTTTGCGGTGAAGAGATTACATGAGAAGAGGCTTACAAAGTGAGCCTCTGACATTTCTCTAAGGCCGATGAGGAGCTTCGTTTGTGCTGCGGGTGTAGCTACAACTCCTGTCGATTCTTTTGCATACGATTTTCCCATATCACTGACGACATTAATCAGTTCCACTTCCTGATGAACGTATTAGGAATTGAGATATATATTTTAGTTAGTATTAGTATTGATGATGATATGAAATAGGTTGAAACGATATTATTTTCCCGCTGGGAAAATAATTCCATGTCAATTCATGTAACGTTACTTACTTTGTTTGTGTCACCGCTACGGTTCTCTGTCGGGACACTACCACCGTTCTTGTTTGAGAAGAAAAGGTCAATTACTGTGCTGTCGAAGGTTTCAGCGCAGTTCTTCTTGAATCCATTTGGATTGCCAGCCATGGAATTTTGGAGTTTCAACGTTGTTTCGACATTCACTGCATTGTCGTTGGTTTGAAGCGACATGGGTCTCCCGTCGTCGCCTAAGACTAGCAAAGCCACGGCAGTTGAGGCATGCACCCTAAGACCTGTCTTGGACCATACATTCGCTCTATCATTAGCCACATCAGCTGCAGCTGCATCAGTAGCATCATTCGGATCAGATACGGTCTTGGTCTCGGTGGACGATGCATTCTTAGCTGAAGGCGATCCAGTGTTGGAGCCGGCGCTGTTGATGGAAGTCGAAGTCGAATCCGTGGCGGCGATTTTGGCAGTTGCACCTTCATCTCCGCTTCCTCCACCGCGGAGTGCAATCGGACCTGTTTGAGCGGCGGCCTTGACGCCGTTAATGTTGCTGATGATGATGCTGCTGCTGAATTTCATTTTGTTTTGTTCTCTGTTGCTGTTGTGTACTCAGTATTGGAAAAAGTGAGCTCTTGTGCAGCTTTCTTTTTCTGAGTACTTACTGTGTCGCTTATGTACTCGGCATTTTGTCGGCACTTTTTGCGAAGCGAGCGAGACAGCTGTTTTTGCATTATCTCAGTTTAGTGATGATTTGATAGGATGCATGCGTTGGAATTGAGTATTATGTTTGTGTGTGTAACTCTAAAAGATTACTACGACAATCTCAAGATCAAAACTGAGTGCCGGTAGGATAAGCTATCTTGATTTAGAGCCGGACGGAGAGGCTATCTTTTGTTTTAGTGTATCTTCTTTCGACCTTTTTTGGGAAGATATCTTTACATCGGAATTAGTAGTATCTTTGCTCAAAAATCTTATGTCGTGCACTTCTCATCTTGTTTGCTCCAGCATTGCATCACTTCTGTCATTGTTTTTCAGCAGCAGCAACAACAACAACCAATACAATGAAAGTAGCTTCCAAAACTAACATTTCCACCGCGAACAGCTCCGGGAAGGGGTTTCGTAAAACGAAAGCGAAGACCTCGACTTCAATTCCAGCTGTCACTAGCATCGTTTGGCGCAACATCACGCAATCTTCTCTCGATACGATAGCTCGTCACAAGCTAGGCAAGACGAGTCCACTCCCTTCAAGTACGGATGAAATCAATAAAATTGCTTTCAGTTGCTACTCTGCTAAGGAGCTTCCTTTCGTTCTCCAAGGTCTTGGATTTTCGGGTCTGACTTACCCTACTAAGAAGGCTGAACTTGTCAAGTTAGCTGTCGATACTTTTCGTGCTGTTTCTCACTTAAAGAATGGTGCTGGCGATTCATCTTCCAGTCCATCCAATGTCGGACTTTTTGTTTCAGCCACGCACACCACCGGAACCAAAGCTTCTGCCGAAGCCTCAGCAGGATCTGTTTCAGGCTCGAACACTGGACTTCTTGTTTCAGCCAAAGCTTCCGCCGCAGCCTCAGCAGGCTCTGTTTCAGGCTCGAACAATGCTACCGATACTGGTGATGTTGATCGGCCCTCGGGGCCCCCGTTCATGGAGTGCAGAGCAGCGTAATAGGGGGCCGCAGGTGCCCTTCTATTACAGGTGGGAAAATTCATTTTTTTCACCCCATTATTCTACAGAGTTATAGGTAGGAATCAGTACATGTGTTTTTTAGTGAGAAGGTTTACTTTAGGGACACGTAGAGTCCTCGGTAGAGACTACCAGCGTAGGATCTGTATTTGTTCCTATGTAGAAAGCAAGAAGTACCTGTTGAAAGCGAGAAATTTACTGTACTGAAGCCGCTTTTTGAGCATCTAAATCGGTCTGTACGAGAAAGAAATACAGGTTTTACACGGGCGTTAGTCGATTTAGTTTTTGTCTTTCTTCGTCGCGAGAAAATGTCTTTTTGTAAAACTGTGCTTGATATATCGAATCGTGCGCTTGCAGATGTTTTACTGATCACCAGATGCAGACGCTTAATTGAGTTGTTGTATTCTTTGTGGTGAGAAAGTGTCTGTTTTGTAAAACTGTGCAGTGATCAATTTTACTAATCACCAGATGAAGATCCTGCGAAGTAATCACTTGGGATTTCATGATCCTTCTTCGCTTCTTTCCACTTCTTGTTCGGGTTGGTTATGATGTTGGTAATCCTGGTTGTCAGGTCTGTCCTGTCTTTGATGAAATTGCCCTTGATTGCTGCTGCGTACGATGTTTCTGTGATTTCTTCCAACTTTCTCTTGCTATACCTCGTCTTCGACTCTTCTGCCTTTCCGTCCAAGTATTTCACCCACTTTGCTCGCTTCTTGTACGATTCGCAGAACTGGCCATTTTGCTTTCTCTTGCAATTTTTTAATCGGTTCGTTGAAATGTTGCTTCCGGTCCAGTATATGGCACTGTCCGACGGGTATGCTTGATCTTTGGAGCCAAGTGTTTTGCCTCTGCTGGTAGCCACGTACATTGTTCCAAGAAACTTGCTAATCTCCCACAACTCATCTGCTGGATCTATTATCATGCGGTTCCAGCGGTCTCCTTTGTCGAATCCAGCTTCGAGTCCTTGACAGCGGTGGATGGTGATGGCGTAGGCAATTTGCAATGGCATGAATAATGCGGTGCAGCATCCCCTGTTGCAAATCTGCTCGTAGGGTGGGATTGGCACGTGCTGTGCGCAATAAGTTGGGGTAGGATGCATTTGTATCAGTATGAAATGAGTTAGTAGTGTTTTCGCAGAGAGTGGCAATTGTCTTGTGTCTTTCGTGTGTCAACTTTTACTCACCGTTGGGTTGTTCTTGTCCCATGGGTCCTCGCCTGGTGGTGGTTTGTATGTAGGGAAATCCACAACAATGTACTTCGGTAGGCTAACCTCACCTTTACCGTTTGGTCCAACGGAGCGATCCTTATCGTAAACGAGTTGTCTTATTTCTTCGTCGCGAGAAATTGACTTTTTTGGAAAACTGTGCAGTGTTCAATTTTACTGATCACCAGATGCAGACGCTGGATTGAGTTGTTGTATTCTTCGTGGTGAGAAATTGTCTTTTTTGTAAAACTGTGCAGCGATCAATTTTACAATACTAATCACCAAATGCAGATCCTGCGAAGTAATCATTTGGGATTTCGTGATCCTTCTTCGCTTCTTTCCACTTCTTGTTCGGGTTGGTTATGATGTCGGTAATCCTGGTTGTCAAGTCTGTCCTGTCTTTGATGAAATCGCCCTTGATATGTTTTTGTGATTTCTTCCAACTTTCTCTTGCTATACCTCGTCTTCGACTCTTCTGCCTTTCCGTCCAAGTATTTCACCCACTTTGCTCGCCTCTTGTAAGATTCGCAGAACTGGCCATTTTGCTTTCTCTTGCAATTTTTTATTTGGTTCGTTGAAATGTTGCTTCCCGTCCAGTATATGGCACTGTCCGACGGGTATGCTTGATCTTTGGAGCCAAGTGTTTTGCCTCTGCTGGTAGCCACGTACATTGTCCCAAGATTCTTGCTAATCTCCCACAACTCATCTGCCGGATCTATTATCATGCGGTTCCAGCGGTCTCCTTTGTCGAATCCTGCTTCGAGTCCTTGACAGCGGTGAATGGTGATGGCGTAGGCAATTTGCAATGGCATGAATAATGCGGTGCAGCATCCCCTGTTGCAAATCTGTTCGTAGGGTGGGATGGGCACGTGCTGTGCGAAATAAGTTGGAAAGATGCATTTGCATCAGAATGAAATGAGTTAGTAGTGTTTTCACAGAGAGTGGCAATCGTTTTGTGTCTTTCGTGTGTCCACTTTTACTCACCGTTGGGTTGTTCTTATCCCCAAAGTATCGACAGTGGCGAGTACGATCATCGCCTGTTCCTCGGACAGTTCCTCGATGTTGTAACTTGATCCGTCAGATTTCGTGGGTATTGTTGCACTTGCATGATCGTCCATCATGGCTCTGGCACGTTGCTCTCGTGTCAATTGCATCTTCTCTGCCAATTTCGACATTGCCGAATTGTCAACATCGTCAGTATCAGTAAAACATTCTTGATACTCACTTACAACGAGTTTACTAAGTCGTTGTACACTATCCGCACTTTCAACACTTGGATTCAAATCACCACTATCAACGCCGCCATTAGGATTGCCATTCGACTTAGACGAGGGAGGAGCAGCCTCGGTGATGTTTGATGGAGAAGAATGTGCCTTCGCAAGCTTCAAACTCTTGAAAAGCTTGTTATCGGGGGAGAGGTAATGGTGGTAAACAGCGCCGCGGGTCTTGCCGCCCTTACGTTTGATACTCTTTCTTTTCCACCCATCAGAGAGATCGGAGTGGGTGTAATCAACCCACTCATTCTTGCTATGTAGAAGGCAGTTGTATTGGTTCGTTAGATAAAATTGTGCAGTGATCGATTATATCAATGATTCCATAAGTGTGCAATAGTGCGGTAGTATAGTGCACAATGCACAAAAGTAAACTCACATGATAGTTGAATCCGACAGGCCTTTTCACCGACAGGTACCGGTTTAGACTTTCTCGTAACAGCACCTTTCTCGGACAAATCCGGTTCATTTCATCATCGTCTTCAACAGCTTGATCAGGCGAGCCCACGGTGGATTCGAGACCGCGGCAGACGACATTTGTGTGACTCCGACTTTGAACTAATTCCTACGTAGAGGGTAGTTAGTGAGTTCGACCAATAAAACACCCCTGAGACGGCAACACCCAACATATTCGTGTTCCCCAGACTCTTGCGAGTTAGAATATGCTGGGTGTTGCCGTCTCACTAGTTGGTTGTCAAAAGCATTCACCCCTAAAATATCTAGTGTATACAAACGGTATTAACGTTTTTGTGCGTGAGATCATTATGAGAACTCCTGCTTTTAGATTTTGAAATCTAGTTTTTTTTTGGCGCCAAGCATCATTTCTACATTTTGTGCACACATTTACTAGCAAAACCATGGCGACTTCCGCCCTCCAATTCTAGCCGCAATAGAGGAAGTGGGAGCCACCGAAATGCGCCGAATGTGGTGTCTGTCTACATACTCCAGTGTCAGGTGCCTCCGGGCAATTTGTTACTCCATCATCTTCGAAAACATCAAAACGTGGCAGAGATCATCTGCAGCAATGGTGGCTCCCCAGCGTCGTTCAACGAGAGGTCACGATCACTCAGCCCCAATGAAGCTAACCGGTCCTTCTCAATTATTCCGTTGTCGCGAAGCAGCAGTGACATGGTTCATCTTCCCTCTTGATGCGAGTATTTTGATCACTTGAAAGTGATGTGTTCTAGTTGCAGGCGTGTGTTAGATGAAGCGAAAGACGGAATCCTCAACTACGCCCTACGCAGCAGCAACTCGAGGATGAGTTAAAGCGTCTTAAGCAGCAATTGGAGACTGAATTTGCGGAACTGGTCAACAGCACGAAAGAAAATTCCAACCTTGCTGATTACACTGTCATGCTCATGGAGCAGCTCAGCATTACCAACAATACAATTTTGTCATGGTGGTCATTCGAAAAGAAAGTTTGAGGAAGTGTGTTGAAGAAGAATGGTTGTGACAGGCAAACTTACTTTGAAGCACAAATGGTCGGTAACCATTACATAAATTATGCGGATCATAGTGAAGTCATATACAGTGACATGTTCGAGAGTTTGATCCAATCATCGTACAATAAGATCTGAAGGAAGAGTTGAATAATTTCACATTGCGAATGAAGGAAGTTGTGTCTCCATGGTTCAAAATCCAACGAGTAATCAAATCCATCAATAAGCAGTCCGGCAAGACAATTAGTGACTTTGAAGCGAACATTAAGAAGCTCAACGATCTCATTGTCAAGCTATTAGTCACAGACGTACCGATTGCCGAGTGGAAGTCAAAACTTCCTGCATTCCCCAAAAGTCATCTCCTCTTCATAGGCCATCTTCTTGACCAGCTGACTATGTGGGGAACTCTTGGCGGTTTTGACGAGCAAAACATCTAAAGCGCCCATGCAATCTGGAACCAATGGATGTGTCAGATGGGCGCTACTCGCGGGAAGGAACTCAAGAAGAAGGTCTTAATTCAGTATTACTTGAAGAATGCCGAATTCATACAATCTAATGTTTTGCATTTGGAAGAGGAGTCAAAGCGTCCTAATATATATGCTTACCGGCATCCCAGAGCAGAAGATGTCAAAATAGATAATAGCACTGTTGCCGAGAGACAAATTGGTACTGTCGAGGTCGACGAAAGATCTTCAGTCACAGACATCAATGGGGAGGTTGCTCTCCATCAACCTCTGATGGTAGTCGATCCATCTACAGCTGCAGATGATAATGGCGATGGCGCAGTCGGAAATGATGCCAAGGAAACGGCGCAGGTGAACGTATCGTATCCTGTCAGCACTTGTTCTCATTGCAGGAAGCGCTTACTTAATGTGGCTCTCCGTGTTCACATGTTTGAGGCACATGGTGTTACTCTTTGTGCTGAAGCCGAACCTTGGTAATCGATAATTAGTACCAAATCATATGAGGCGAAGAATGATGCAGCCACTTATGTCTTCATTTTTGCGTTGGAACGGCATAATGGCATAGATTGTAGTACATAGTAACAAGTTGACGGAAGCTACGATCGACATGGTGCTTCTCATCAGATTTTTGGATTTCAGGGTTAGCGATAGTTAGCGATCACAAATGCTAAGGCGAATCTGTTAGACCCAAAAGAACAAATCTGCCATTTAGCCAAATGGCGGTAACCAAGTGCGCCATTTAGCCAAATGGCAGAAATGACACAACCAAAAGACCAAATCGGACAAAATCCATCAAATCGGATACATTTGGCTTAAATGCTATGCCACCACCACCAATAGACCAAATGCCCCGTAGCTCGGGCCTTGGGTATTTTATCTGCCTCCTCCGTGGGCACATCTGAAAAAGATAGAGAAGCCCTCTCACAGCCACTAATTTAGAATACAATGTTTGTGCTCTTTATTCCGTATCACGCACAACACAACTCTTCATAAATCCTCTTACATGATGGAGAAGATCCCGTCAGACACCAAGTTGGCTGCAGCGGAGACAGCGGCAGCTCCTGACCCTCTTTTGCCTGCACTGCCTCATTTGCCTGCACTGCCCGCCACAGCATCGTCTGATACCGTTTTGACAGGAGATGGAACAGTACGTTCCAACAGCTCGAAAAGTAATGTTTTGTCCGAACCAGCTATGATGGCAGCGAAAAAGAAATTCTATGAGCTACTCGAAGTCGGGTTAAGTGAAAAGAAGAGGCGGACGGAAATGGTTACAGAACAAGAATATGATGATATTTGTACAGTGTTGCAGGGATGGGTGGTTGGAGTGCGGCATTCACCATTGCACACTAAATGGAATCAAAACTACACCCTATCGGACAACACGACACGCTCGACAGCACTCCGATGGACGAAAAATAACAAAAACCTAAGAGTTGCAACAAAGGAACAAATATTTGCAATCATTATGAATACTCATATTGAGTCAGGTCATGGGATAGATTCACGAAGGATCCATCAACTCATTTCAAAGACTTGGTATGGCATCACAAGAGAAGATGTTGAATTGGCCGTGGGTTTATGTCCCATTTGCATTGCATCTCAAACTAGGAAGATTACCGCCAAACAAAAGCCCGCTCGTTGTAGCATTTATGGACGAGAAAAGAATCCAGTATTATGATTCTTTGAAGTGGAACGGAACGAAATACTTGGAGGGAATTCTTGAGTACTTGCAGGATGATTACAGAAGACAATTCAGATCAGACATGGACATATCGGAATGGCGTCTTGTGCTTTGCACAGAAGACACACCGCATCAACAGGCGTACAATAACAAAAATGTATGGGACTGTGGGGTGTTTGTTTGCTTATTTGCTGACTTCATTGCAATGGATTGTGCTCCAATTTTCGATTATGATGAGGCCTCAATTAACAAGTGCAGGGAGCGAATTGCACTTTCAATCATGGATAATTGTGCTATTGACCACCATCTTATTGGGTAATCAGAAGTAGTCAAGTTGCAACGCATAGTACTGTGAGTTTGTGTGGGATGCTACAGTAATAATGTTTGCAGCGCATACTAGTGGGTTTGCCGTGCACCGAGAAACAAGACTGAAAGAGAGTGTTTGCAGGGCGTAGTACTGTGGGTGTTACATGATTACTACAGAGTAATTAACAATTGTCGTTTTTCGAAAATTCAAAAATAATAAGCGAAAATAAGGCCAAAAAAATATTTTTCGCTTTTAACTCTAAACTCACTTCATCATCCGATACAACTCAATGGCGTTATGGCCGTAGGTGCCTACTATACGCCGCCCCCTGCACCGCTAGCGACAGCAACCACCTCGGCACTATCATAGGCAGCTGCCATGGTAAAAGAGAAGCCGGGGGGGGGCGCCTAAGCCTTCCAATAAGAGGAAAACCACGTCTGAAAAGGCGGCCAAGCCATCAAATAATAATGAATCGGCTGCGAAGCTGGATGCCAACGAACGTGTCGATCGAGAAGAGCCCAATAGAAAGAAGCGTCGCAAGGGCTCACATACTCAGCAATCGCAATTGGCTGCATTAGACGATGCGGCACTGTCTCCCGGTGAACGGGCGGATTATTTACAAACAATATGCGTTTCACGTGAGCATCAATCATCCCGATCAAAAGCAGGCAGTGCTCCTCATCCGAGCAAGGGAGGCTCTGCTGGGTACCCTGTGCCTTTGCGGGAAATCTTAGTGGATCTTTACAAAGATAAAAAACATGTCCCCCCGACTATGAAGCGCTCCATTCAGCGGTGGATAAAGGATGGGGTCGAACCAAAGAGACAGACCGGTAACAAACCGAAGACTGTCATGACGGGGGAACATCTATTTCTGTTAGCCTTTTTCAAATTGATTTGGCCGTAGGCAACTCGGGAGGAGTGTGATGTGTTTGTGGCACAGTACTCCGCGGAGGGGAGAGTACTAACAAATACAGAGATAACCAGAGGCTACCAACGTCTTGATTTGACAGTAAAGAAGGGGAGCACAACTGCGTATCAGGCATTCACGCCAAAGAATACGTTCCTCCACTATTGCTTCTGGAACTACAATTTCCCAGGGGGGATAAAGGATGTGCCGATGGAACGGTTGATGGATGGAGATGAAATGGCGTTCCATCTTGGTGACGCATCACAAGGTTATGGACACGCAGTCAGAGGTCTCCGTGTACGTAAGGCTGGCAACTACTCACGCGGTAAACAGAAGGTCGTTGTGATCATGTTCATAGAGCCTGGAGATCCCTCCCTCCCTCCACATGTACGGGGTTCAAAAGAGAATCCTCGGATTTGGTACAGAGTCTCCACGGATAGTGGGACGACAATTGAAGGATACAAATCCTTTCTGGAAGATGAAGTGTTTCCGCGTTTCAAGGACGACGAGCCAGAACGGACCCTGATGCATGATAATCTTTCGTCCCACAAAGCAAGCGAAATTTATGATGCCATCTATGGTGCTGGTCATAGAGTTATTTGCCGCCCGCCTTATCGGCCATACGAAGCACCGATTGAGTGGGTCTTCAATCAGCTAGCATGTGCTGTCCGGAAGAGATGGAAAGAGATTAAAAACGAGAGTGATTTGATTAATACGATTATCAGTATAATTGAAAGCAGAGATGGCCTGGGTGGGTTCTATGCGCTGTTTCAGATGTGCGGATATAAGAATAGGATGAACAACGAGGGCAACAATGGGGAGGGCGCCACAAACTCATGTCCGTCGCCGACTCTGCGTATAGATGACGAATTTGTGATAGAGGACGACGACTCTCCTCGCTACGATGCCGAGCAGTTAGCGGACAAGTTGTCTCACGAATTGGCCAAGTTGTCTCGTTGTCTCACGAATTGGCGAGACCATGGCACAGGAGCAAAAGTGCCTTTCTCATTCAATTGGGAGTGTCTTGGCTTTTTATGTGGAGTTTGTTTCAATTCAGTGCCCAGGGGATGTTCCTTCCTTCATGGTCCGCTTGAGGAAGCGTGAGTAAGATGGATGATACTCTGATAAGGTGTGAATGTAATGGATCTACTAATGAATATGCATACTATCTACTTGCTGCTGCTGCTATCTTCGTCATCATTGTTCTTGTTATGGTTCTTCTTATTCTTCTTCTTCCTGCTCTTCTTCTTTTTGTACTGTTCGTCATCATCCTCACTACTATTGACGTCACTACTATTCATGATGTCATATGCCATTTTCTGAGACATGCCAAGTTCTGGTGTTTTGTCGACTGCTTCACAGGTAATCCTCATCTTGATTATATTGTTTTCGTTGGTGGATAGTGCCATTCGAGCACGTTTCGATCTTCGTTTCTTAGTGTCTGGAGTTCCCTTCACTTGCAAATCTGTACCTTTATGAAGAATCTGTTTGAATACTCTATTGACACTCCTTTCTTTTCTGTCTGAATATGTTGACGTTGATGACCTTGTCGACCTCAAGTTCTGTTGCCTCATAGGAGGAGGAGGAGTAATCTCACTCATGCCCTGTCTTGGTGCTGCTGCTGGTGCTGCTACTGCCGGTGCTGCAGATGCTCCTCTTCCAGAGGAGATTCGGTGGAGCCTATTATTGTAGTATCGATTGTCAGCTCCTGCTCTCTGAAGTTCGCTGATGTGGGTTTTGTCGCGCAAAACTGAAGTGGGTTCACCCATTTGTTGTGAAATGGAATGTCGCTGATCATCAGTAATTTGGGCTCTGGATACGTACGCTGCCCCAGCTCCTGCAATGTTATTCGTTGTCTCTTCGATATTGTTTGCCCGTAAATCACGTTGTCCGTTCAGTAAGGAGTTAGACAACAAAGAGACAAATGATTCAACATTATCAGAAACAGTTCCAGGGGCAGTATTCTCTTCCAATCCACGGGCACGTGACTGAGCTGCGCGAGATATAGCCTCAAAATCTTTATATTCGCATGGCCCAACTTGGCATACACAATTGCAAATTTCGCACTTATCCATGTTTGAACCCTTGCAAAGAGGACATTTACTACCTTTCAAAAAGAGACAAGGGCATTTATATGTCGTAGGTTCCTCTCTGAGACGAGGTTTGTTAGCTGGTTTCCGCTGTGCCACGGGCTTCTTCTTGAACTTCCTCATCTTAGCTTGATACTCCTTACGTCTCTCCTTGTTTGCATTGGCCATGTCTTCGTCTGTCTTCAACTTTTGGAGGTACTTGTGACCGCAGCATGGGCATTTATGATCCGCCACTTTTGTAGGAGAGAATTTAAAGCTAGGGACATTCTTCCCCTGCAGGTACTTTTTGGCTTTCTTCTGTTGTTGAGCCTTTTTGGCAGTTGCCGTAGACTTGGTGCACTTTGCATCTTGAGCTGCCTTGCCGATTTATTATTATTTGATGGCTTCGCCGCCTTTTCAGACGTGGTTTTCCTCTTATTGGAAGGCTTAGGCGCCCCCCCCCGGCTTCTCTTTTACCATGGCAGCTGCCTATGATAGTGCCGAGGTGGTTGCTGTCGCTAGCGGTGCAGGGGGCGGCGTATAGTAGGCACCTACGGCCATAACGCCATTGAGTTGTATCGGATGATGAAGTGAGTTTAGAGTTAAGCGAAAAATATTTTTTTGGCCTTATTTTCGCTTATTATTTTTGAATTTTCGAAAAACGACAATTGTTAATTACTCTGTAGTAGTAGTCTGACAACTTGCTCTGCCAAAAAATTTAAATTTTAAATGGCTTCTTTTTTTTCGGGAAAGAAACAAGACTAAGAGAGCTGAGTGCTCTGTTGAGCTGTTGTGAAATGTTCTTACTAGATAGAATAAACAAAAGCAATGGGCAAAGCTTCAAAGAGAAGAAGGCGAACCGATCGGAGTTCCAAGGTGGAACAACAAAAACTGATACGTCTTGTGGAAGAATGGGATCTTCAGACTGGAATAAGTTTACGTCAATATTGCAAGAATAATGGCATTCCACATGGTACTCTTTATCCTTATTGCCGTCGAGACAGTAAAAGGAGGCCGCTTCCAACCAATGGAGAAGCCAAACCAAATCATCGGGTGCTCATTCCTGATGATGAATTACATGCATTCGTAAAAGAAACGATGTTCAAGGACAAATCATTCAAGATTCAAAAGTTGAAGAAAGATTTCAAGTTGAAGCGAAGACAGGCAGACAACCAATACTACAACCGAGTAAAGCCGCTTCTTCCCTTGCCAGAAAGTTATATTGGTCGCAAAGTTGCAAAGTACTTCGTATTATCAGATAAAATTTTCTGTGGTTACGTAATCTCATACGATGAGCACGAGGAATGGTGGTCTGTCAGATACGATGATGGTGACTGCGAAGAAATGGATATTGGCGAGCTTGAACTTGCGATGAACTTGTACCTTGCCCTCAGTTATTCCAATTCATTCTCCAACAGTGCGAACGGACAGTATCTCGTCTATCATTTACGCGATTGCAGTAGATTCTGCAACGGTAGGGATCCAAATTCTGATTTAGGTGTAGGTCAAAAGGCTGGTCATCCCTTGAGAAATCATCAGCCAGCATCAGTAAAGGATGCCAACCGAGGCGTGACGGATGGGCTATACTTTGCAGTTGCAGTGATAAATGTGGCAATTTCTGTCACACCGCATGACAACGATTTGATCATAGTCCATAAGGGATTGGATCGACTTTCCCACGGTTCTGGATTTGTATCGACCAAGGCAGATTCTGATACTACGATTCGTATGAATGGTGTTGATGTGATTGATGTCTCAGAGGACATGGCAAGATTTGGCATGGGTAGAAGGGATGATGGAGTCTTTGTCTTTAGAAGTGGTACAACCGAGGCTGGTATGGTCTCAATGACGAGCGATGCCGTAAAGCAAGCATTCCTTCACTTTTTGGTGTGTGACGAACGATGTAAGGGATACTTGAGCGCCGATGCTGGCCGTGATGTTGGCAGTAACGTCTATCGTTATGACTTGTTGTTCAATCAAGCTCAAGGTAGCTGTGACCAATATTCAGATGCTGATGGTAATGTTGTTTTGGATGGTAGCAGGAATCCATTGCGTGTCCCCTTTTTGAAGAAAACAACGGAGATACTTCGATTTATGACCGACGAGGTCAAGGAGGAATTGACCTCTGTCTTGACAGGTATGGATCGTTTAACGGAGCAGGTGTACCCAGATGCATTTCCAGATGTAAGGCGGCGTGACTTGGTTCGTGATTACTTTGTTAGAGATTATCTGGGGAATGATAATAATATCACGCTGAACTGGGAGTATGTCGGATTCATAGCAAGACGAGTGACAGATAATGATCGACTTGCTATGCATCTTGATACCAAGAATGATTGGAGGAGTGGTTACAATTACTGCACAACATATTCATACGTCATTGACGGATATAGAGTCACCATCATAGCATGTTGCAAGCAAGACTTTGGAAGTCTCATGGAGCGTCTTGATAAAGTTGAGGTGGTGGGTGGTCAATTCCGGCCTCCAAATGATGCTTAGGAGGAGGAGAAATAGAGATGGTTATTAATCATGCATTTTAGTTAGCCGTGTTGGGTGGACCATTCTACTTGGTATTGATAGTATGTAAGCACATTGCCACTGCTCCGACGAACTGTGTTGATGGAACTGGGTGCCACGAAGCTTTTAGCCGCACCAGTGCGGTTCAATTTGGACTGGCAAGCATCAGCAGCATACAACCACCATTTCGTATCTAACGCTGTTGGTATGGCAATAAAACGTGTTTAGTGCCCCATTGCACTTGGTGGTGATTGTATAGAAGCATAATGCTACTGCTCATGCGCATTTTATTGATAGAAGTGATGTTGCAACCTTGTTGGCCCCGGTGTGGTCGAGTTTGGGCTTGCTTCAAGCACTACATTGGTCGCCATTCTGTGTCTAACGCTGTCAGTATGGCAAGGAGCCGCATTTAGTGGCCCATTATACATCATGATGATAGTATAGAAGTATCTCAGTACTGCTCAGATGAAATGCAACGATAAAAGTGATGCCACGAACCATATGAGCACGAATTCTGGGTAATTTGTTGTATTCCATTTAGCGTTATAGCTATAACATGTAATGGGACGATTATCCTCATGTAGATCCAATACCAATAAAGGCGATCATCCTTATTGACTAATACCATCGAGCGATGCATCCACTATATGTTTGTTTGTTGCATAATGAAATTCTTGGCATCCGTAATGTGCCATGATGATGCTGTATCTGTAGTGTATCTGTGCTGATTGTATGTTTCACATTCTTACATGATAATAGATTCTTATCATCCCACTTCATTACAACCGCCAAGCCTAACACCCGCTGCCAATTGCTCATATACGGCGGAAATGATTGAGTTCATTGCTGCATGTGCATATTCATTCCAATATTGTAATTCTCATGAATGTTTTGCCGAAGCAGTCACGACATTGTTGGTAATCAGTTGTACACAATTCGTCAGTGCGTGCTCAATCAATGATAACGCTGAAAACACTGCTCCATAGCGCAGTATCAAAAGTACCATTCACTAAATTATCGGCGAAGTTTATCCACCGTAGTCGCTGTGGTGATAATCAAAGTAGTGCAGTATTTACCATCGTGTGATAGATATTGATTTTTTGAGAACGCTGCGCGGATGCATGATGCACGTCTCCATAAAAGTGATAGGATTGAGGAAAACCTATGAATGACGCTGACGGAGATAGATGATGCCCGATCTTGGGGCTTGTCATCGCGTTAAGGCGAAATGTTCCGAGTAGGGGGCAATCGGTCTATTGGTAGTGATAGGCATCGCAATTAGGCCAAATGTATCCGTTTCGTATCCATTTTAGTGGATTGGTCTATTGGCACTGTCAGTTCTGCCATTTGGCTAAATGGCAGATTTGGTCTTTTGGGTCTAACAAATCCACCGTGTAGCCCGTATGGTTTTTGTCTTCAGTACAAGATTCCCATTCTCATCACTGGTTTGAAGTTCAAGATTGTATGTAAAAAGAACTTGTAAGTGAAGCACAGAAGGAATTTATAAAATGGTACGATGAACGAAAATAACAAAATCATTCAGCCACACGAAGGTTAACCCTCACTTACTGATGTTGGTCACAGGAGATGACCCGATCCATCAACAAGCTTACCGCTCTTGCAATCAGTTCATCTTTGGTTAGACCGAAATTAGAGCCACCGAGCTCGACCAGAATCATCTGTAAGCAGAAGACATTGAAGACAGCCAAAGCGGTAGACAGCAATTGTGACAAAGGAAGGCTATCAAGCTTTTTACTCTCACTCTCACCGACAACAAATGATGCCATGGATCGAAAGATAGGATCGTTTGTGCGGATGGTAGCCCAAGGATAATCATACCATTTCCAGTTACAAGGAGAAGATGAAGCCTTCATAGAAACATGCCCCCACTCCAGTCCGCTGTGAGACAACTCCGTCAAAGTAGATGAGGTCGAAGCATCAGCCGACTTCGAAGAACATGCGCGACGCTTAAGCCCACAAGTTGACTCATCAAGCGACGAAGAACCTTGCCATCAGATCCAACAGTTGAAGTCGCGGCATCGGCATCAGTCTCCTGCTCCTGTCCCACATGAGATAATTCCGTCGAATTAGACGATGCCGCTGCATCAGACGACTTTGAAGCACTTGCACTTGCCCGCCACTTAAGGCCGCTAGGTTTACTCATCAAATAATGAGAACCCTTGCCGTTAGATCCAACAGTTGAAGTCACGGCAGCAGCATCGGTATTGCCAATTATCATGATTGCGTAATTAGATTGATAAGAAGTAGAGAGGTTTACATACACCAATACTTAATGAACGTGATGTAAAAATATCGACCGCGACAAACAATGTGCACGGAAGTAATTTTCTGACCACCCACGGCCCGGCCAACTCACGTGTGGATGACATTTTCGGTACTCAAACTGTCCACGTAGGAATCCGTAGAAATACATTGCGTATATTTTTCAAAATACACCCCTGAGAGGAAAACCCCGAACATTTTCGTGATCCCCATGCTTTTGCGAGTTAGAATATGCTGGGGGTTTTCCTCTCAGGACTTTGTGTGACGAATAATTAATGTAGTTAAATGGACTATAGATTTGTATAGATTCACAACTTTAAGGTCTTTGTGTGTGGAATCAGGTCTGCTTTGTGGCAAAAAAGGTTTTTTTTGTTCCCGCCATTTCTAATTTCATTTTCCTTCAGCATTTATCTGTCATTGCACATAGTAACCATGTCGTCATGCCGCACTACCGGCCCTTCGCCTAGCCGCAACAACGGCGGCGAAAGCATACGAGACTCAGGGAACGTTTCATCAACACCTAAGCTTCGGTCTAGGACGCAAATTGTAACCCCGGCAACTACCACAAATGAGCAAACGACGTCCTCAACGAAAGGCACAGGTGCACATCGACGCAGGTCGAAGAGGGGTTGCCAGTCATCTGAACGACTGACACCTCCTAAGTCATATTTTACTGACCGCCAAGGCAAAGTCACATGTTTGATGTTTGGTCTCGATCCCAGCAATGAGGCTCATAAGAGAGTGATTTGTGTTGGATGCATGAGATGTGTTGGCAACGCTATTGTGGTGCCGGATGTAGTAAGACTTGGCTCTGCTTTGCACAATATTCGGTCACCAAGGCGCAAAAGCAATGTGGTTCTGTCTCTTCTGTCTCATGAAACAGAGCGACGCCATGAAAGACTTCGATGGCACTGCCACCCAAGTTAATCAACGGGACCTTAAGATGTTGCAGGAATTTGGGCGTATGTACTGCGAAGAGGTGAGCAAAGTCAATAAAGCAGATCAGGGATCGAAGTTCAAACCGAATATCACGCAGAATGTGACATACTCAATCACAAACGTTCCATTACTTGATATCCCTCTTGATTGTGTCACCTACGCGACCATGCATGTAGTGTTGGGACTCACGAAGTGGTTGGTTGATGTCACAATTTCGGGATACGAGCACATTGAGGCGAAAGCGGCAGCAAAGCAAAGTGAAGGAGATGCAAGTAATGACGGAGCAGTGTTTAGAGAAGAAATTGAATCGACCTTGAAGAAACTACAAAGATATGTTGAATTTCTTGACGATCAGGCGAAGGATGCTAAGTCTGCAGTCATAAGCCACAACGCAATATTAGAGAGGATCACTACACTATCGGAAGAACTGGGTGCAATATTGGAAGGAAAAGAGGCTATTAACTCAGCTGCTGAACCGATGGTAGTCACAAATACAAGAGAGGAAGAAATCAGGGCACTGCTGGAGTCACTGCGTCTTCAAATTATTGACAACAATAGTGACAATGATGAAGGCAGTGGTGAAGATTCTTATTGCGTGAAGTACTTGCAAATGGTGCTTGAGCAGCAATGTATTACGAACGAGACAATCAAAGAGTGTGAAGAATATTTGAAAGATCACAGCAGCAATGCATACAGAGTTTTCACTGCAGTGATGAAACAGTATGGTGTGGATCAAACTACTTACTTTCAGGGTTCGATCGTCGGAAATCATTGCATGACCTTTGGAGAAAAGTCTAAGGACATCTACGGTAAAGCGGCCAAAGAATTGGAGCCCATCATTGGTGTAGACGATGAATTGAAGCGCGAATTACATGCATTTACGGATAGACTGAAATCCATCTCGGAAGTGTGGTTCAAAATCATGAGAGTGATGAAGTCAGTCGAGATTCAATCGGACGAGGCAATTAGTCACTTTCAACAGGATACTGTGACATTGCGAGATCTGATATATAAACTTGTCGTAACTGATGTTCCGATTTCTGGGTGGAAAAGGAAGTTGACAAGATCGATGAAGGCGCATCTTCTGTTTGGTCTCCATCTTTTGAAGCAGCTGCAAATGTGGGGCACTCTTGGTGGTATAGATGAACAAAACATAGAGACCTGTCATGCGATCTGGAATAAGTTATTGCGCCAGTTTGGAGCTACCCGTGGCAATGAACTCCAGAAGAAAGTGTTGAGTGAGTATCTATTTCAAACTTCACCATTTTTACATTGTGCAAAAGATCATGTGAAGAAGGAGACCAAGTCAAAACGGAAGAAGAAAACGAACAGTGGAGTCCAGAATTCTCGGCGCTGCGAAGAGGTTACTGATGTCGCATTGGTTGATAGTAATGTCGTGCTTGGTCCTTTGGCGACTAGCATCAATGACGAAGAGGCTCTCCACCAAGAACTAGTACTCACGGATGAAGTTGTTGCGGATGATGTTGCGGTAGTTAACAGTGACGGCAGCGATGATGATGCAGCCATAAAAGTGACAGAAAATGATACTATGATCAAAATTTGCAATCATCCTGGTTGTGGGAAAATGCGGCTTGCTATGGCATGGCGTATCCATCAATATGAGTGCCACGAAGTGGTTACCACCGATACCAACAGTGGTGAGGATATGAATGTTGATGGTTGATGCCAATTGGCAGGCTTAGTATATGTATAAATGTAATTGTGACTATGAGATGGTAGATTGTTGAATTAGTTGCATTTTAATTGGAGATATTCATCATGTAAGGCAGGTGGAAGAGAGACTCGTCATGGTTGTTAGCTAGAGAGATACCTTGGCTTGATGGAAAAAATGCTATCGCCAACATCGCTAAAATATCCAAAATGTAAGGCTGGTCGGGCCGTGCACCGAAGCGAAGCAGGAGGCAGGAGGAACAACACTTTCAGAGAGAGAAAGAACAAAGACACAGATAGACAGAGAAATTATCATGTGTACCGATTCCGACAAATTTTAGTCTATTGAGTTTGTCACAAACGTGACACAATATCGATGAAAATGCATGCGTCACACGAACAAATGAGAACCAACAGCTCAGGTGTAATGACGTGTTGTTGAAGTTGAAGTGACACAGACGTGGCAAAATCCAAAAAAAAAGATGCGCCGGAGGCGGAGAATGTCAGTTTTGTCATTTCCGCGAAGAAGCTTGAGACATTATCAATCACGAGAAAGACAATTTGAATTGGTAAAATTGTGCACAACACAATTCTACTAAATACTCAAGTAATTATCTAACATCACAACAAACCAGAACATCACCGTCCACCAAATACACTACGTCTACGACGTCATTGCAGAGCAACTTTATAGCCGAATTCCGTTGTAAAAAGACTACTAACAAACCAAAGTGCAATGGCCAACTACAAAATGACACAATACTCGACAGGCCCCGAGGGCCTGCGCTGAACCCGCCACAGGCACCACCACGCCACCACTCTCAGCCACATTCTGCGCACCCCTGTTTATTCCTTTGCGTTGAAACACTCTCCGTCTGCGTCACTTGTGTCTATATCTCCAACTGCTGCGACCAAGAAACACGATGCTACTGACGGTAACATTGAGGTGAAGAGTAGCCAAGGTAATGAAGTTACTTCTAACACCGAGTAAGTATTCATCTTGTACTTAAGGTCATTGCTGGCATTTTGAAATTTTTTTCGCCCCGGTGAAATTTTTTCAATTCACTCATCTTCAACTATTGTGCCATTCACTTCACTAAATACTTAGATCTGTTACTACCATCGTGGAAGGTCTCCCCGGATGGTCGAAGATTAGCATCCCTCGCAAGAATGGAGGTCGCTCTGATTCTTACTATCTTTCACCACCTGCACTTGGGTCTACACAAGTAAAATTTAATTCACTGAAGAAGGCCAAGGAATATCATCTCAGATCAACTACGATATCCAATGAAGAGAGTGATGCGTCAAGTGTTGATTCGGACAATGTTTGCAGCGATGTTAACGCTGACGCTGCGTGCAGTAGCGACGATGAGGATGAGGATCAGCCAGTTATGCCCCCTTACTCACGTAGGGCTGGAAGAAAGGAACGTTCCATTTTTGACTCGAGCGAAAGTGAAAACGAAAGCATTGACGACAATGTCAAATTTGGCGCAGCTGCAAGTACTCTTCCTGGCTACTCGTCTGATCTCAGTGACGAGTCTGAACCTGGTTATCTCGTGTACAGTTGTTCCCCTTCGAAGTCTAAAACTCCTCATCACTGCCACCTCACTTATAATCGTCGCTCAAAGGAATTTTACAACGAGAACTCTTTGGTAGAATTGAGTTCTGAAGCTGATGGTCAACCCCCAGTCAAGCATCTGATCCCTTGCATTGCTCAACTCTATGAACTCAACGAACCTCACAACATCAGGCTTACTACAGCCAAGGGACTTTTACGTGTTCTGAAAAAAGAGTTGAGGAAGCCTGTTGAGAAGACTGCTAGTGCAGTGGCGTTGACGCTGCATCAAAAGCATGCTTTGACTCAACTCATTGATGATTACAGTGGTGGGAAAGCTTTCGGATTGCGCACCACTCGCTTTCATGTCACGGTGCTATGCGCAATTTCAAAATTACTCAACAAGTCTTTCATTCTTATTTCACCACCTCTGGATGGTGAAACATCAGTTGGCGTTTTACACGTTAGCCCTTGTCAGTTCCATGATTTCGTACACAAACGTGGACCTGATTATTTTCCATCAAATGAAGAAGACGATTTATTGGAGATTTTGTGTACGAGTCATGTCCATGAGACATATTTGAATAGGGAGGTCGTTGGTGACGCGTTCGTAATCGGCGCTGAAATGAACTTCGAGTTGAACAAGGTAGATGGATTTCATGCTGCTACAAAGCTTCTTCCCGAATTTGATCTAACTAATACTGATAGTGATGACGAGGTCACCGATTCTCCTCGTATGGATCGAAAGAAGTCATTGAAAAGTGTTAGCAGCGACGGCAAAGGCGAAGTGCAAGATCCCTACGTCACACCAAAAGCGAAGAAGCCCAAATACGAGTCGAAGACACAAGAAGAGAAATCTACCTCACACGGTAGTACAGTAATCAATCCTTACAAATCATCTACCGATTTGTTGTCAGGTAAGTCAACCTCGCTCTCTGTCGCGGATAAGAGTGATAATGGTCATCACGGAACCTCTGGTAGCAACGAATTGAAGGTTGGTTGGGGTTCGTCACCACGTGCAATCGAGAAATTGAGTAAAAGCTTGAAGACCACTTCAGCTCATGCTTCTCAAAATAACAGCGGTGGTAAAGCTGTTCTTGAGGTCACTCACGGAGTAACTGATCGATCCACCGGTGAATTGGTCCATATGGCCATTTTTAGCTACCTTCCAAGCGAGTTGTGGTGGTTTAAGGGACCTCCTGTCAATACTGCGTTCGAGCTATTCTTCGCCGTCGCAGGACCCGCACCGTTGAAGCCTCCAGCATCTTGTTACAACACGTTTTCTGAGTCGTTCATTCGCAGTGCACGTCATGGCAAAAACTCTTATATGAGGAAAGGCCGTATTGTCGATGGTCAGCTTCCCTATCCTGTGAAGAAGGTCATTTTTGAGATTCGTAGTAATCCATCTGGATTTCCTTTGCAAGTCGTGGTTAAGAAATTCGAATCCAACCTAAGAAGCATGTGTAGCGACGGGAGTGTTCTAGCTGCTTATACGTTCGACCACCTCGAGTCGACTGCTCCGGGACTTCTAAGCGGTTTCCTCGACGGGAAGTTCAAAAAAAGTAGCGAGAAGAATGTTCCTTACGCTAGCGAACAGGAGCTCAAGGATTTCTTCAAACACGACATCGAACAAGCTTTCAAGCCCGGATTCGCTAGAGTTGAACTCAACATCAACTTTGACAAGTATTTTTGCGATTTCACCATTCAGCAGTTCCTAATCTCGCTTGGATACAATTCCTTCGAAGAGATGAAGGACGAAGAAAGGTCGAACCTTTACAAATACGGTCGCTTTCCTGCTTGGCAGGAAATTAGCGAGGAAGGTATCAGTGGCAGCGTGTAATGGCACTATTTTATTGCTGGGGTTGTAATTGGGGCGAATCATTTGAGGACGAGTGGTGGGGTGGACCTATGATTTGCATTAGCTTACGCTGCTCCCGGGGGTTTCGTTTTTGTTTCTATTCATTCTTACTTGTGCGTTTTAAACAAGTAATCTCACGTTCTTACACTTATCACCAATTGTCACAAGCAAATAGGACCGGTATTGATTGTGCAACTAGAGCCAGAAGAGACCACTAGGAACACGGATATCATGGTGACTAAGCTTAAGAGCTAAAGAAGTGGGCTATTCCCAAAGGTGATGAAGGAGCACCAACGTGCGACGTCATCTTGTGTGAGAGGATCAATCACGGGTTCTCACCGTGGTTGCTACTTGACACGTGTGAACAGGAAGAATGACTGTCATAACGGTATTGGGATACCAGAAGAGAGTCATATCCTGTGACATTCTCCCCCGAACTTGTGTGAACCAAAAACGAGCTGTCAAGACTGGAAAACCCATGGCAAGCCATCCGGATAAAAAACCAGTCTAACAGATAGAAACCAAAACCCAACTTGGGAAAAAAAGACCTCCAGGCAATGTCAATTTCGATCGAATCAAGGACGTAAGTTCTTTTGTGATATTAGAGCAACCAAATGTACTTTCCTTGACATCGGTTGTGTGTGCATAGGATTTGGCCAAGACGTCGTTGTTCAACGTTCAGTTTCCATTTCCAATTCGAATAATTTCTCTATACACACCCCCTGTACTCCTCAATACTATGGGGTCTTTATCAATTGTTGTAGCGCTCACTAGACTAAACTAACTGAGGCTCGTTTTTGTATCGTACAGTTCCTTTCGTGTCAACTTCAGTCGCTTGAAGAAGAGACCTCCGTTGGAGTCTCTGCTTTCGGCAGATTTAAGACTTTAAAAACGGCTAGATCAAAGCCTACGAACCAAATCAGTATTTGGGATCGCGACGCTTCGAAGTTCTTTCGAGCGTTTGGAACTATCCACCAATTTCTTTCGGCAGCGGCCATCCTGGCGACCAGAGTATAACAAGTGTCTATCTTGGACAACGCTTTACTGGCTTCGCAAGGCTGCGTTAAACGGTGTGGTACGAAGAGACCAGATTGTCTTCCGGCTGCATTCGGATTTGACGATCGGGCTGCATCAACAGGTTCACAAGTGACTCTGTTTTTGCGGCAGTAGTACTGCGGTGGGTGCATTGTAATTGTAACAAGTACATATTGCACTCCGTCCAGAGAGGTTGTATCATCTCTGTATTCTTGAATATCGTGACTTACGTGTTGGAAGAGTATCACTGGCTTCATGTGCATTCATCACTTCTGCCTAAAACGATTTAATCAAGAGTCTTGAAGAACAGGTAGAGAGTCCGCTTGAACTTCACTTGAAGTGTGAGAAGAGGAGTCACTCTATCTCGCGGATTCACCAACATCCCGTTCGAATCTTTGGTAGTGGGAAAGTCAACCACTTTGAACGAGCCGTGGAAGGTCGATCATAGTTTCACACATAATAATGGCAATTTGAATGTTGCAAAGGGGTAAGCGCATCCTGAGCTCCCTCCTCAGCCTTCTTTGGCACCTCTACCTCAATCGAATCTAATATCAGATCAGACGATAGGGCAACAACAACTGCATGCACAACTGCATAACTTCCTGATAAAATAAGCGTACTTGCATCAGTACCTGTCAGAACCTCGTTGACGTAAAGTGCGTTCTTACGATCCATCGGCCTAAGGCACAAAACGGTCGTGATATACCAGATCCCCTAAGCAAGGTCTTGGATCTTGGATTGAAGAGCTGCCGGAATCACCACAGAGGTATCTCCTTTTGCATCGTTGCATAGGCTCTGCATACATCATCTCTGTCGAAGATCATTAGAATATTTCTCGATCCCATTAGAATGTTGCGGCAGGTCCAGGAACATACGTAGCTAGCTTTGCTTCATCAACGTTTATATCAGAACACTATCTTCTACTTCCATGTCGTGTGTGACTATGCGCAGTCACAAGAGCTTACCATTTGTCTTCGTCATCTTTAGATCAGCCACTCAAAGAGCTGCTGTCTTCCCAAGTCTGCATTATAACAGCGCACTCCAATGAGCTGCTGTCGGTACCTCTTCCTTTGTAGGTGTGGCATGTGTCGTGAAGGATGACGCTGTCAAACGCTGGTAATGTATGTACTACTTTCCTTTACGCTGAAGCATCACACCCTCGACCACTGAGGATCTCAACTGAGGCAGCGCAGCCTCGCTAGCACTAGCCCCGTCGCAGTCGTAATATCTTCCCCTTGCAATTAGTTTGAGGTTGATTTGATGAACATGAGTAGAGATTGTCTCCCGGAGGGTATGGCGGCCCTCGCCCTGTCTTTAGACCGGAAGAACTCCAGGCACAAATGCCGAGAGGAGGTGATAGCACATTACTCACCCGCACTCCGACACGCGCCCTTGAACTTCTTTTCGAAGTTCAAGCTTCATCACTTCATCTCCTGTTATGCACCACGACAGGTGCCAGGCAATGAGCGTCTTCAAGAATCGATACTCCCCCAAGCCTCGCTTGAAGGCAGTAAACTCAGCCAATGCTGAACAACTCTGAAATTGGAAACGCCTTAGACATGCATCTAGTCGCTGGCGATTGATCATGGGAACGCTTCCTTGTTTGGTAAGCATCCCTCCTCCCCGTACCATATTGACCGAATTTCGAGGAGGCCCCACATGTGCCACTAAAAGCAGCGGAGCAGATCTATTGGTAGTCTTGGTACAACACACAAGAACTAAGATGGCAACCATCATCGTCGAAATAACAATTTCCAGATGGTGTATCCAAGTGTTAGTCACTTCCTGGGCATGGTAAGTGTCTTTTGCAGCATTTACTTGGAAGCCTTGAGAACTGCCTTGAGCACGCTTCTCTCTTATTTGATCATTATTACCTGCGTTGTGTACACCAAACAACAGGTCGTTCCGATAGAGTTAAACACTTTCTCATCATGTATTACAACATTTCAGTAGAAGATGTCCGGGTGCAAGTGTAGCTCCCTCGATGGCCTGCTCTGTACTGAACCCTCCATGACGCAGGCTTGGCGAGCTCTGTCCCATCTGAGTATCCAATAATCAGGTCACCGAACTATGAACGAAATTTACCATCAGCCGATGAATGTCTCAAGTGCATTGGAAGAAGGTGAACCTCCCGAAACACGGTGAGCAGTCGGCTACGGATCTCAGCCACTCTCGGACTGTAGGACGAGCATTGAGCAAGCAGCCAGCTTTCTCGCAAGTCCTCCACTAGTTGTCTTCAACAACAGCGGTTTAGAAGGACGATGTCTTGTAGTTATCATCTCGTTGTGCTGGTATGCGCCTGTTTGCGACCCTGCCTTGATTTCCGCATGTGCTTTTCCACTTGCTCGAGCAATCCTTGAACGTCCTCTCCTTCACGTGAGAAGTACATCCAGCAAGGATAGTTAAGTCGGATGCATCGAGGTGTGTGCAGGTTCCTTTTGAACACCGTAGGTAATCTGCAGCAGCATGGTTCCAACCACAATCATATTCGCCGACGCGAGATTGCGTTGTGAAAGTAGTCTTCCTTTTCTAGGCATGACCACCGTATTAGTATTGATAGAGTAGTCTCTCCTACGAGACCCACCACTCCGGATAATGTTTGAATTTGAGCTTGCGCAAGAGATTCCTTTCGACTGTCGCGTGTAAACAAGACAGAGAATCAAGGTACGAGATTCGGGACTCGGGACACTTGCCATGGACACAAAGTACCAAGGAAGTCCCCTTCCCTTCAGACTAACATCTGAATTGCTCATTAGTATTTTGGAAGATCTCTTTGGTGGAAGAAACGGCACACCAAAGGATATAATCCGATATCTAGGAGAAGCAGAGTAGACAATCGTTACTCCCCCATGACCTTGTCTTCTGAAATATGTTAGGCATGATTGCCACGTTGGCCAACCACATTTAGAGAACATGGACAATCCATGGCTGCCACAGCGGCACAGACCATTTTGGTTTGGTAATTCCAGTTCAGATTGCTCTTGAATTGTTTCTCTCATTCCTCCTCCTCCCACAATGCAAGCAAGAGGCTGGTCATCCTAGATGCACCAGTGAATAAGGATGAATTTACGCTAAATAGTTCGTCGCTGGATAGAAATGACTTGAACAGTACGCTGTGCGTAACTGAATAGACATGACCTTTCTTTGAACAGCACGCTGTGCGCAACTGAATAGACTTGATCTTTCTTTAACCAGGACGTCGCTGCACATGTTGAATCAACAGGGACAAATAAAGGGACAAATAAACACGATTTGCTTTCACAGCAATATAATTTTTATTAATTAGGGTAGGTGGTTCAATTGCACGTTCGACTTCGCCCAGTGGGGTATAATCGTCTCGTCATCCTGAGGTACTCGCTTGAGCAAGGCGTAGACTACCTCGGCAACACTGTGTAATAACCAACAATCCATCAAGGCTAAGCGGCTGCGACAATCACAATCTGTACAGAATGCGTCGACAAACATGCTCTCAATAGCTCCAGCTACATGCACTATCATGCTGTAAAGATCAAAACTCTCCACACCTTCTCAGAGGTAGACAAGAGAGTGCGTATTTTTCCAATTGCGACCAGCGTCTTATAAGGAATAAATACTTCTAAGTCTGCTAACTATATCCGCAAACTCTGTTGTTGTGAGGGTATCATCTCGCCTAACAGCAGATGACTCTCGATATGTGAGGGTTGGATGAGAGAACACTTCTCCCCCCACACGTAATTCTAATCGTAGTCCATCGCTCAACAGCTGATGTCCTTTGGATTTAGATGACCGTAGTCTTTTTATTGGAATGAAATTCCTTATTGTGATGAGCTGTGCCACGGTGCATTCTCGCCATGGGCACTTCCTCTACATGAGGAGAATCGAAATTCTTTTCTCACCTCCGATGCACTTCTGTCAACGTCGAAACACACTTCTATCGCACGCCGTCACATCTCCATGGTAGCACGAAACGCCGAGCGTTCATCGCACATCCATGTGTTGACAAAATGGATCTTCTAGAAGCCAATCGATTTTGTTGTACTAGCTCACGGTTCACAAACCCACCAATGTGGATATGCGCTGAATAATATTAATTTTTTTCTTCTCAAAGGTCGATCTTTCCCGACCGATGAAGGATTCTTTTGCTTTGCACCCAGTAAACTGGATGGAAATATTTATAAATAATGTCACAAGCAAATAGGACCGGTATTGATTGTGCAACTAGAGCCAGAAGAGACCACTAGGAACACGGATATCATGGTGACTAAGCTTAAGAGCTAAAGAAGTGGGCTATTCCCAAAGGTGATGAAGGAGCACCAACGTGCGACGTCATCTTGTGTGAGAGGATCAATCACGGGTTCTCACCGTGGTTGCTACTTGACACGTGTGAACAGGAAGAATGACTGTCATAACGGTATTGGGATACCAGAAGAGAGTCATATCCTGTGACACCAATTTATATGTTCAAAAGCTCGAAAGCACATCGTCGCGTATTTGAATGCATGGTTTCTTGCCAATACTAAACGCAATCGACAAGGTAAACATGGCATAAGTTCTCATGATGTCCAAGACCTCGCCAATGACATCATTGATCGAATCCAAGGTGGGAACGAATCATTGTCGCTCGACTTCTCTCCTTCGGGGTCCAATGCAACTATCCCTGTAACAATAAAGGCTTCCGATGTGTTGTGGTTACAGAAGATGGATCCAGATCCACTGTCACCGCACACTAAACAGCAGTGCAAGAGATTGGTCAGAAACACAATGAAGAGCTTGCAGAAGTGCTCCCGTCCCGCACCTGTTGGCTATCAAACATTTGTTACTGGCAATGAGCACTGTTTTTCATTGCCATTCTTGTCGACCAACCCTTCCCAACTCCTATCTTGCTGCGTACACTCTACTGAATTGCTAAGTTACCTTGAGGATAGTAGCGGCAGCTACTTTTTGGAACTCTCTTCGTGATACTATCGGAACAAACCCCATCATCATCAATGGCATGGATGTCAGGACGTTGTTGCCAGAGCAGTGGTTGAATGATTCGATTGTAAACTTCTGGATTAGGTTGATTGGAATACCACACACACCTTCCTGTTTATCCTCGCAAGTACATGTATTTTCAAGTCATTTTCTATCCGGTGTATTGCTGAACGGTTACTCTTCTGATCTGAGACGCTGGCTTCGCAAAATCAACATATTCTCGAAGAAGTTGTTACTGTTCCCGTTTTGTGGCTCCGGTCACTGGAGTTTGACAGCAGTTTTCAACCCATCAATGATTAAGCAGACTTCAAGACGCTGGGGCGATGCTTCGTACTCTAATGAAGTCACTTGCATGGTGCACTTTGACTCTCTCGGCACAATTACTATCCATAATGGCAGTGATATCACCTGGGCCATAAGGACAGTTTTGAATGAAGAGTGGGATCGACATTACAATACAACTCTTGATAAGACCTCACGCCCATTCTCGCATCGATGTCTACCATTATTATCACCCAAAGTTCCTCAACAGCAACAGTCGAACTCTTTTGACTGTGGCGTGTATACATGCCGCTTCGCTTTCAATGCTATCCAGCTCCTGAAAGTTCGACTTACCATGAATGACATTCACAACAAGTTGAGGACACGCTGTTTGATTTTTCTGGGGACGATATAACAAGAATGCGAGTGCAGATACATGCTCTGCTTCAAGCAATTACCGAGCACTATAAGAGACACCGAGTTACTTCAGCTGACTCAACGACGGCGACAGTTACTGATGCCCATGATGTAGCGATGAACTTGTTCGACGACGACGACGACGACGACGACGACGACGTTGTTCTTATTAAGAACGACCATTTCCATTCATCCGATGGTAGCGGGTCTGAATGGTCTGATGGCAGCGATGAATTGATGTCGGACGATGACGAACCTTTGATATATGAGTGCAGTGGTGAGTTTATTACTTTATTCCACTGTAAACATGTCATCTCTGAGCTGTCAATACCATTAGTTTATGACTATGCTCAGGAGATGTGATTGTGGCTGCCATCTGAGTTTGGAGAATATTTTGACGGGGTGAAAAAAATATTCGCGAGGAGGCGAACGCGGGCTACCCCCATCTGCGTTTGGAGAATATTTTGACGGGGTGAAAAAAATATTCGCGAGGAGGCGAACGCGGGCTACCCCCATCTGCGTTTGGAGAATATTTTGACGGGGTGAAAAAAATATTCGCGAGGAGGCGAAGCGGGCTTCCCGCCACCCTTTCTCTTTCCTGAATGTCATTACTTGTTCAATCTCTCATTATCAATCTCTCACTCTACTCTCTCCATCTCACATACACATATAACATAGGTGACACCAGTGTTATCAGACACAAAGCTACCCGGCGCAACAACGCTAACAACAACACACTTAACACATTCCTTCTGCTGGGTGATGTCATCGAATACAGGAATCCTTCTTTGAAGTCATCGACAAAAAAGGGTACGATTGTTTCAATCGGAGCGCTGTCGTCTAGGGAGAATATAATCGGCTTAGATAATGGAGATTACCTCGACAAAGGCATCCATCAAGTGCGTCGAATGTCGATCAATCATCTGGACCATGACGGACATCTTCCCAATCCCAACCCTGTCTGGAAGTGTCTGACGAAAATAATTATCATTGCACCCTACGAGGATGTGTTCTCCGACGATGAGGAGAATGATGAGGCGGAGGACTACAGATGGGATAATGAGAGCACAGCCGCAGCACCATCATTTGATGCTGGGGAGCAACAATCATCTCCAGCGCAACCCGACGAAGACCAGGCCTCCAATTTTGACGAACGTTCCAATAGCTGGACGCCGGACAACAAGCGCAAACGGACTGCTTGTGGACAGACTAAAAACTCTGATAGAGTACAGAGCAAGCGAGCAAAGCGGGAGGATGCCAAACTGGACAGGAGGAGACTGACAGAGTCATATCTTTGTTGGGCCCCTTCTGGGAAAGAGTACAACAAGGCGAAGAGGAAAGTCAACGAACTGTACGTGATGTCGCTTCAACTGGGCGTTGTCGAGAAGTTTCGCGAGAGAAAAATCCATTTGCAAAAGAGCAAGAATCAATTCATGAAACAGGAAAAGGAGTTTAGGCGGTTCTTGGTAAACAGAAAGAAAAGCGGTGCAATCTGTCTGGATATAACCGAGTCTGTGGACATCCAGTTCATGGACAATCCCAACCATGGGTTGATAGGAAGATCTAGGGAGACCTATCGCAGCAGGCTTATCAAGGAAGAGATAATTCAGTTCGAGTACAAAATGAGGACGCTGCAAGTATCTACGTGCTGTGTTTGCAGGGAGAACAAACTGATATTTCCCAAGGGAGTCGCCAAAGATTTGCCCGTTGGCCTCTCCGTGGGTGATAGTGTCTGTAGTCTTTGAAAGAAGAACAAATGCCAAGAGAGCAACAAGTACCTGAAGGAGAATCTCCAGCCAATATGGTACGAGCGTGATGGTAACGGTAACTTCAAATACGACTGCAACAATGAGAAAATAATTCGGTACGACATACCAGCGGAACTGAAATCTCTGACGATGGCAGAGAAGCTTCTGATCAGGAGATGTTCGCCTCCGATACCCTCCCACCATATTAGAAATGGAGTTTATGGCATTTACGGTCACTGTGTTACATTCCCCCAAGACATCGAGAAAATGTGTGAGGAACTGCCTCAAAAGCAGTCCAATATGGTGATATTTGTGCGTAATATGAATGACAGAGTCTCGGGAGTGCAACATACGCATCATTTCAAGGTCAATAAGGAAAAGGTTCTGAAGGCATTGAGGTGGCTGAAGGTTCATCATGTTGGATACAAGAATATTTCAATTAACTCTTCGAACATGGACTGGATCAAAAATGGGTCTGTGTATGACGTGGCGACAAGTTACGTTATACAGGCGAAGAAATCAAGTCGTGACGGGGTGCGAGAAGCATCAGAAACAGTGTCATCGAACCAATGCGATGGCAATGACAATGATGACGGAAATGAGTTGACCTGTTCGACCGTCCATCCCAATACGAGGACCAGGGTTCCCACGAAGGAGCAAGGAGACATTATCAGATCACTCGAAGAAGCAGCGAAGGAGTCCAATCAGAAGTATGACACTCTTGACTTCCCCCCAGTGGACAACACGAAGCCGCTATGGTGCGTATTGTCTTTACTTCTTTTTCGTTAGTTCATCTTTTTTGTCTTCCACTGACTATGCTTACTCGCTCGTCTTACATTTTCATCAACTTTCTTGCAGCGAATTTGACTCCAGTGAGCAAATCTTCGTTAACGCCTATCCGTGGTTGTTCCCTGGAGGCATAGGAGACGTTTACGACCGAAGACGTGGAAAGGTTAAATCATTGGTTGATTGGGCCCAACACCTTATGCACTACCATGACGGTAGATTTTTGAACGATCAAATGTTGGTACTGTACATCTTTAACATGCTACAGCGTCACGTGAATAACTCGCAGGGGAACTATTTCTACAAAAGTGACAACTTTCTCGGGAGGGATCCGCCAACGGTGGAACAATTGCAGGCACAGATGAGGAGGGGGGATTTCTCCTACCTCGGCAAATTGAAGTACTTGGCGAGAAATATTCGTGGTTGTGACAGTTTCTGGAGGGGCAAGACATCAGAGCTCGAGTCTTGGATTGACTATCATATTGGAAGAGGTCACGGGCCGCCTACTCACTTCATCACTTTGAGTTGCGCTGAGAACTGGTGGCCGGATCTGAGGAGGATTATGGTTGAACTTGAGAGGCAGGCGGGCAATCATAGTCATGCACAGAAACTAGTCGAGGATGATTTCGCAGCAATGTGTGCCTCGGCGAAACGCTACAACTTGTTCGTGAACGACTTCTTCATGAAACGGGCCAAGATATTCTTGGATACCGTCGCGAAGAATGCTATGGGCATCAAACACTACTGGGCTCGAGTCGAATTTGCCCCGGGCAGAGGACAAATTCATCTGCATCTCCTCGGTATAGGGAGGAACAAGTCATACCTCTACGATTTCTATCGTGCGGGTACTGAGGAGGAAAAGGCGAAAGTAATGGAAAAATATGCAACGTCTGTGCTTGACATGACATCCGATGTCGAAGTAGATGAGACACACAAAACAGACACATCGTCTGATTCAGTGTCTCCCTTGAAGAGCCGGTTTTGTGAAAGCATAAGCTACCAAGAAGATGCAAGGATGCTCTGTCAGGAATGCATGGTTCATAAGTGCGACAATTACTGTCTGGGTGACAATTTGCAATCAACGCGTAGACAGTGCCGTTTCGAATATGGCAAGGAGATATTCTCTCTAGAGAGATAAATAGGGAGGTGCTTACAAGCATAAGCGGGATAACGTTGAGCCAAGTTCACTTCCTTCGGCGGCTTACCACTCATTTGAGGCAGGAAGACCACGCAGACACTGTTGGCGCCTGAAGGCATTCAACATCCTCGGTGGTCGCTTTCGCCATGGGACAAGCGTTGAACATCGAATGGATCTCCACAGGATGGCTGTCGATGCAATTGTTGGAGTTATCCAGTACGATTATGAGAATGGTCCCCTCCTTTTGATGTCTGTTGATCTTTTGATTTCCAGGTCTTCCAGAGTTGTAGTTGTATCCTCATAAAATTATGAAACGCCTATCGTCCTCAGCCAATCGATTACATTAAATTAAGTTTGAAACGTTTTCCTTTCACGTCTTGTTGCAAAGTCAACACAACGCCATCATGCTCTCTCAAGGAGAGAGATGGATATGGATAAGTGTTGGCTACTGGATACTGGATATTGGATACTAGATACTGAATGGATACTGAATGGATACTGGATACTGGATACTAATGGATGTACGTACATGGATTATTCGCCAAACCTATTCACTACAAAGTCTACATACAGTATCCAGGATCTTGCAGTAGCGCCAAGCTCTCACATAATAACATCATGGTAGCAGTGAAACACCTCGCATCACCGGCAGCCATTCCTCGTCTTCCAGAAAGCGAGAACCGCATTTTTGTATTTGCCATGAATCTCATATTCAAATGTATTTAATTTGAATATCAATATCAGTAATGATGGACACATGTGTCCATCGTTGGCGGTGATGGTGTTGCTGTGAAAGAGAAATTGGAACAGCTCGGCTCAACCGATAGCAAGAGTATGAGAGAAAAATCGGCTAAGTCAAAGTCACTACTACACAAACACAGACACACATACACAGACACACTTGACAGAGAAATATCGTACCTCATAATCATAATCATAATCATATGGTATACTTGTTTCAGTCTGTATGTCTATTTGTCTGTCTTCTACTTCTAAGTTTATGCTTCTGCTTATGGACAAATACAAGTATTCCAAGTCCAAGACAAGTGCCGTCATTGCACTGTTAAAATGCAGATGCCCATTTTGATTTTGATTCATCTCTATTTCTTTCCATTCTGACTCTTAGGAACATCCTGGTCATCTGAATCTGACTCATCATCAGATGATGATTCGTCCTCATCAGACGATTCATCTACAGGAGCTTTTTTCGGCTTGTAATCATACTTCATCACAGAACCTTTCGCTTCTTCATCCGAATCGTCTCCAAACATTGTATCTGCAAGTTTTCTATAATCAACCTTGCTGCGACTTCGCTTTCCTCTCACAATGTTGGAAGTATCAAGAGCCCCCATATCTTTTGATTTCGAATCATTCGATTGATCATTGCCACTCGAATCACCATCTTTTGCGGCGGCAGTAGAAGGAGGGAAAGTAAACCTCCTCCTCTTGCTGCGACGGAGTCCCTCATTTCCATCCGAGGAGGCATCACTGTCTGACTCTTCCGATGACGAACCGATAGAGAGGGCATCGAGTTCATCCCTCCCAATCTTCTCTTTGAGCAACTTCTTCTCTTCATACATATCTTCAGCGGCTGAAGAATTGCCGTCACTATCTTCTTCAACTGGGCCATCGATATCGAAGTCTTCGTCCTCCTCCTCGTCATCATCATCTTGTGCAGCAAGGGCATCTTCATCCACCATATCACTTTCAATACCTGCAGCAGCACGTCCAATGCCAAACGTCTCTCTTATGAATAGCGTCGTTTCATCATCCTTTATGCCATCTTTGAATTTTTGTGCCACACGCAGCTCCACCTCTGCTTCGGGAAACACATCTTCTGCCGTCTCCCACTCACTGTGTCCTCGTCTCCTCATGATTTCATCCCAATCATGCTCCCAATCATCTAGAAGATATTCACGCTGGGCGTAGTGGACAAGATTTGCATGGGCTGTACAAAGAGGACAAAACCACGCTTCATCTTCCCCAGCAGCCTCAACTTCCTCCAAGGTCACTTTTGGTTCCAAGCACTGCATATGGTAGGCACGGTAGCACCCAATTCCATCACACAGAAGCATATCATTGTCGTCCGTGGCTCCCCCGCCATGACAACAAGAGCACTTGAGATCATCCAGAGAAACTCCCGAAGAATCTGATTTCACAGAAGCATCCTCTGCTTCCACCCGAGCTTCTCCAGTGCGAGGTTCAAATCGACGACGATGAAGGTCTCCCTCAGGGAATAAATGATGAAGCAATGCTTTGCCATCCTTCATCTCATCAGGGTTGAAATGTGCTGCCTCTTCAGGGGATGATTGACTCAAATACCATTGCATTAGCTCGCTCACTGCATCAATACAACCGGTTGCGTCTTCACTCTTGGTATTCACGTGATGCGGTGCGCATCTGATGCTTTCTTCCAATGCTACAATCAAATCCTTGATTCGAAGCTTATTTTGGGCAATCCTCATTACACATTGCGTCAACTCCTGAGGGAGTCCCCCGATGTTTTGAATCCGTTCTGCGAGTGCCTTCCTCGATCGGCTAGTTTCAGTGAAGCTGCGGAGGGAATGTTCGGAATTTCGAATATTGGACAGTGCGGCATTGATGACTTTCTCTGCCTTTGTCGTGAGATCCTCCTTCATAATTTTGGCTTTGAGTGAGCCGGTCACATTTTCAAATTCGTGTTCGAGTGATGCAATGCCAGACTTTGATGGAGACATCATCGCCGGCGGAACGTTAGTGATGACTGCCTTCTCCTTCTCCTCCTCCTCTCCGACCATACGTTCTACCTCATCTTTCGGCTGAGGAATATCACAGCGAAACATGACATTGAGTTCTTGGTCAGTAAAGATTCTAGCATCCGAGCCATTCTTCGCATTATTAAACCCCTTGCCCTTCTGCTTCAAGTACTCCTGATCGCGATATCGGCAAATTAGACACCTCCATGGACCTCTCGGTACCGCAAATACTGGAATGAAGTGACATCGCTGGTGGTATGCCCTTTCGCATTGATAAAGTTGTTGTTGTTGTTGTTGTCCATTGCTACTACTACCTCCTCTCCTTCGTTTCCCAGCATGGGCTGGTCCATCACATAGAATGAGTCCATTACGAGGATTGTGAAAACGGCGTGGGAGTTGAAATGGTGGTTTCTCCTCATCATTGTCGGAAGTGCCATCGTCATCTTCACTGCTTTTGGCACCATTATTTGCTCCTTCATCGCTAACAATGCCGACCGTAATGTCATTCTTACTCAGATTGTCCTTGGCCTCTCTATTCGTTTCCTTCTCCGGACAATCGTCATCGTCTAATCCCTCACTCTTCAAATTTCCCTTCGTAATGACATTCTTACTCAGATTGTCCTTGGCCTCTCTATTCGTTTCCTTCTCCGGACAATCGTCATCTTCTAATCCCTCACTCTTCAAATTTCCCTTCTTTACCTCACCATTATTATTTGATTCGTCCAAAGTATTATCCTCTCCTTCTAAAGAAGAGTGACATTCAACTTCTTCGAATCCATCAAGCTTCATCTTCTGCTGCTGCTGCTGCTCCACCTTCTGCTGCTGCTCATCACAATCCTTCTCGGGTAAAAAGAAATCAGCATCACTAAAATCAACACCACATTTGCAAAGACAACAAACGACATTATCATAATTCGATTCTTCATCCTCCTCATCATCACAGGTAGTAGTAGTGTTTGCCGTCAATTCTTCCATACTAACACTACCACTACCACCACCACCACCACCTACACCTACACGCATCTTTTTCTTCTTACTGGGTGGACTAAATCCCTCTCGTTTACCACCTTTCCAACCCTGACAAGAAGTACATCGATTTCGTGAGGGTGGGTTGAGAGTTGTACAACGGGTACATTCCCATTGTTGTTGTTGTCCTCCACTACTGCTACTCCCATTGGGCATTTTTTCACTCTTTCGCTTCTTCTTCTTCTTCGTCGTCGTCGTCGCCTTTTTCTTACCACCGGTACCACCAACCGAAGCAGCATCCTCATACAATGTCAATGCATCCTCTTGCATCGCCAACAATTTTTGAGTTGGTTTCAATTGTCGTGGTCGTCGTGCAATGGCACTTTTACGTGGACCTTGTTGTTGTTGTTGTTGTTGTTGTTTGGATGATGAAGACGAAGAAGAGGTTAGTGCCTTGGTAATACTTGCACCACTACCACTAATACCCCTGGTTTCATGATCATGACGGTAGCACTTCCCACGTGCAAAGAGGGCACGTGTACATCCTGGATAATTGCAGTGTCCCTTCTTCTTCTTTCTCTTTTTTCCACTGACGGAGGATGAGGATGGTTGATCCTCAGCGGGGGATGCTGATGCTGATGCTGATGCTGATGCTACTGCTATTGATGCGTTCTTCTCCCTCTTCTTCTTCTTTGTTGTTATTGTTGGTTTCATCATTGCAGCCTTGGGGGGAGAAGATTTCCTACTACTACTACTACTACTACGAGCAGCAGCAGCAGGGGAAGAAGCTCCACCACTTCCTTCTCCAGCACCACCATCTCAATACTACGACGCTTTTTTGCCTCAGGTATCATGACGATAGCACATACCACGAGCAAATAATGCACGTATACATCCCGGATAACTTACAATGTTTCAATCCACTCTTTGGTTTCTTTGTAGTAGTAGTAGTAGTTGATACTTCCAATTCACTACTACTACTACTACTCTTGCGTTTTTTCTTCTTATTTCCAACCAATGATGATGATGAAGTTGACGGATGATTTCCTATTGTATTAGCTAGCAGAATGTGCTGACATCTTCTTATCCTCCTCCTCATCATCATCATCTTCAGAGCGTTGTTGTTGTTGTTGCTGCTGCTGTTGTGCCTCATGATCATGACGATAACACTTCCCACGAGCAAATAAGGCACGTGTACATCCTGGATAATTACAATGTTTCAATCCACTTGATTTCTTCTTTTTTGCCAATGATGATGCGGTGGTGGTGGATGATGATGATGATGTCGTAGTAGTCTTTGCGGAGGAGGATGATGGTGGTGTAGTAGCAGTAGTTGATTCGGTACGTTTCACCTTGGATTGTTTGGAGGATGATGATGTTGTAGCCTTTGTTTTTTTCTTGTCATTACTACCGCTACTACTGCCACTACTACTACTACTACTTTGTTGCTTCTTGTTCCCTTCCTCCTCCTTGACAGATTTCCTACCACCACCACCACCGCTACTACTACTACCATTATTTTTTGTCTCTTGATCATGACGATAGCAATGCCCACGTGCAAATAATGCACGTGTGCACCCCGGATAATTACAGTGTCCCTTCTTCTTCTTACTTGATGTAGTGGTAGTGGTAGCGACGGGCGTGGTTGATGTTGGGGGAGTTTCATTGTTTGAATTTGTAGCAGATTTGTTATTGGCGGCAGTGGTGGCGGCGGCGACAGTGGTGGAAGTAGTAGCGGTAGTAGTAGCGGAGGCTGTGGCAGTGGTGGTTGTCGAATTCAATGGTGGTGGTGGATCATGATGGTCATCATCGTCATTGTCTGAAAATTGAATTTGTTCCCCATCCGGAGGTTTCTCATCATCGTCATCGTCATTATTATTGTTGTTGTTGTTGTTGTTATCAGTGGTGGAATTTGGACTGCTGCCCTTGCTGGGGCTGAAGAGATTGAGAAATCTGGAGCCGAGTCCCATGGTGTGCTTTTTGGTTTCTATTTTTTGGATATCCTTGGTGGATGCAAGCAAGAAGTTTGGACCGCTTGAATGTTATTTATGGCGGGATGCTGATATGGACAAGAAGTTTGTAGTACTACTGGTGGATAGAGGGCCAGATATTTTGATCAAGGGGCAATGATGCTGAGAGTCTTGTTAGCTGCGCTCTCTAGAGAGAACTCGCTGAAAAATGACCAGTGGAGCGTGGAGCGAGATGGCAGAATAGCGTATGCTGATTACGCGCTCTGATCGGGATGATCGGAACTATTCTTGTCAAATACTTACTATCTTCTTTTAGAACGACATGGGCATGAAAACTAATGACGACGAGTAGTAGGAGTATAAGTACGCCAAAGACGCACGTGGTCTTGGCTCCGTGACATCATCATCTTCTTGCGCTCGCTTCGCTTGTGGCGTGGTGCAAGGGTAAATAAGCAGGGTTGGCGACGACGGTTCCCGCCAAAATTTTACCTAGTAAAAAAGCTGAGTACCGTTACCGTCTCGTCAGCAAGTTCGATTGAGAAAGTCAGTGCCGGTCCGAAAATGATGATCCGCACCACCACGCCGCGCCGGCTGGCGCCGGCCGTGATCAGGCAAGGCAACCATGGTCGACGTTGCCGCCGCTGAATTAGACCAAGTTAACAGCCGTATTATGGGGTGATTGGTGGCTGACGGTTACTATGGATTATTATGTTGGTGTCGAAGCCCTCGCCGCTGCAAAATCCCCTGAGGGAAGGCAGCATTGAGGCAATATTAAGCGCCGCCCACTGAACAGTGCTCATTGAACGTCGCAAGGAGCGTTTCTGCTTAATCCAAGCACGATAACACAGACATAATAATCCATAGTAATGATCAGCCACCGATCGACCGATATTACGGTTATTAACTTGGTCTATTTCAGCGGCGGCAACGCTGACCATGGTTGCCGGCAGAGAGTGTTCAATTTGAGCTTTCAATGACGGAGATCGGGCAGGGCAACCGAGACTCAATGAAAGGAAGCGAGACTCAATTATAGGGATCTCAAAGTCGTAACGAAACTTTTACTTAGGAAAATTTGATGCCGCTTTCTGATCACTGCTGATCATAGGGGCGATACGTCGGAACAAGTGAAAGATCGCTAAATTTGAGTACCTACTTGCTGACGAGATGGTAAATTGATTTTGAAATTTAGCAAAACGACGCCAACCCTGCTTATTTACCCTTGGCGTGGTGTCGGTGGTCGGTGATTGGTGGTGCGAAGAAGAGCGAGAAGGTTTGTACCAGCTGCTGGCGCGCCAAATTAATTTGACCCATCATCTCCACCAATAAATGACCGAAAAGTGCAACAAGCAACAAAAAATGGGATAAAAAACGGCAATTTTTTGCAGCGCAGTAGTGAAGGACTCAACGACCACATTCTGAAGGGTTACGTAACCTATCTTTGAGCCAGCTGCCTGATTTGCTTTTTGCTATATACTGACTTGCTGTCATGTCGGACGAGGGCGATAATAATTTTGTTAGTTACATCTACAGGGGTGTGGAGGGCGAATATATTATCCATTTTCCTGATAACGCAACTCATGTCTTTGTTCATGAAGACGTCACAGTCGTTCTGAGAAATGCATTCTGCCAGCATCCTAACATCGTTGAAGTAATTTGTCATGATAAAGTCGTAAAGATTGAAGAAATGGCATTCTGTCAGTGCCCTTCGTTGAGACGAGTAATCATGCCGGGTGTTAAAATTGTTGAGAGGGAGGCATTCTGTGATTGTGATGTCCTGACGGATGTGGAATGTGGCAAGCTGGAAATAATTGGTGAAAATGCATTCGGTTGGAGTAACTTGAGGAGCATCAACCTCCCATCCTGCCACGATCGTTGAAGAGGGAGTATTTTGTTGCTGTACGGCCCTGACGGATGTGAAGTTTGGTAACAAATTGGAAAGAATTGATGAGGGGACATTCAGTAACTGCGACTCTCTGGAACGAATCACCATCCCGTTGAAAGATGGATTGATTGATGCTGATGATGCATTTCGACGGTGTGAGAATTTGAAGCACGTTGATCTGATTGAGGGAGACCTACACGAAACCATCGCTGCATTACATTTGAAGGAATGGAGAAATGATATGAACGAAGAAATTTTTTCAATCGATAGAATTCTTCCCGATACACCTGCAGGCAACGGAATCTTTGAGGACGGAGAAAAGGCCCGGGCGATACGAGGGTGGATTAGAACTGTTCTCCGCAAAATTGTTCACTACCAAGCCGAGCATCAACGCATAATGGATGTGGCTGCAGATACACTCGAGGTTGCTGTACCTCGAGATATTATGATGAATAATGTTCTCCCTTTTCTCGACTTACCACTACACACGGTCGAATGAGAATATCATCATGAAAGAAGAAGACAATGTTGTTGACAAAGAGGAAGTAGAGGTAGAAGTAGAACGGGAGCAACACGACACGGGTACAACACGTTATGAAGAAAGGTGATGCTTCGAGCGGCAGCAACATGGGGACACAAAAGACAGCGCGTTTCACATAGAGCATTTTAGCAGCTATATGAAAGTAATCTACTATCTACACTCTCTCTGGAGAGAATTCAACTTGCAAACCTCCTGATTTCATGTTTCATCAGGTAGGTAGAAGTATTCTCTTGATCTTTCTACACAGTACACATCCACACTCACTTGTGGATCGGCAAGCTCCATCAATGAAAGTTGAAACGTCTTCTCGGCGAGTGTCGACCGGACGGCCGGCCGGCCGCACCCTACATAGGATCTTCAGACACCTGTTTGAGTCACTTGGAGGACTCAGCAGAGGACTCCCGCCCATGTATGTATGACATGACAGAAGAGCTAGCCGGCCGGCGGCGCCAGTTTAGTGCTTGGCTGGCGCGCCAAATTTCCCACCAACAAGATAGATGCTTCAGTGACTCAGACAGGTGTCTGAAGATCCTAGTGGACCAACCACAACATGCGAAAACAATGGAAATGGGATAAAACGGCAATATGCAGCGCAGTAGTGATGGATCAAACAACCACCACGGTATTGTACTCTGAAGGGTCTCTGGCCGTGCTTGTCTTGCTACAGTTGTTCCATGATGGCTGCCGAGGGCGAAAATAACTTCATTATACGAAGATACATCTACAGGGGTGTGGAGGGCGAAATTATTCCCGATGATGTAACTCATGTCACAATGCATGAACTCGCGACAGTCGTCCGCACTCGGGCATTCTGGAGGCGTCCTAGCATCATTGAAGTCATTTGTCATGATAAGGTCGAAAGGATTGAAATGCAGGCATTCTGGAGATGCCCTCGCTTGAGACGAGTAATCATGCCGGGCGTCACAAATATTGAGGATCATGCATTCTATTATTGTTACGCCCTGGCGGATGTTGAATGCGGCAAGCTGGAGATAATCGGAGCGTGTGCATTCGGCGGTTGCAAATCTTTGACTAATATCACACTGCCATCCGCCAGGATCGTTCAGCTGGGCGCGTTCACTGACTGTCATGCCCTGATGGACGTAAAATTTGGTGGCAAATTGGAAAGCATCGGGGAAAGAGCATTCCTTGGCTGCAAATCTCTGACGGAGGCGAAATTTGGTAGCAAGCTGGAAAGAATTGAGAACGCGGCATTCTGTCATTGCTGCTCTCTGGAACGAATCACCATCCCGCTGAAAGATGGATTGATTAATGCTGATGGTACATTTCAAAAGTGTGAGAATTTGAAGCACGTTGATCTGGTTGAAAGAGCAGCACTACACGAAACCATCGCTGCTTTACATTTGGAGGAGTGGAGAAATGACATGCACAAAGAAATTGATTCAATAAACCAGATTCTTCCTGATACACCTGCAGGCAACGGAATGTTTGGTTTACATGATATCGGGGGAAAGGCCTTGGCGATACGAGGATGGATCAGATCAGTTCTCAGCGAATTTGATCACTACAAAGCAAGGCACCAAGTTATATTGAACGAGGCTGCAACCACACTCCAGAATTTTTTACCTCGCGATATTGTGATAAATAGTGTCCTCCCTTTCCTCGACATACCACCACACACGTTCAAAGTGGAGGAGGATCCGGAAGATGATGAAGACGATAGTGACGACGAGGAACTGATGATGATTAATGGATATCTTCACCACACACATTTGAATGAGTAGAAAGATGATGAAGTGAAAGATGAAGGTGGTGCCAACTAGGAGGAGGAAGAAGAGCAGGGTGATGACGAGAGTTCCCGTGATGATTTTGACATTCATCACGGATATGGTACGACACGTTTGAAGGAGAGGATACCTGATCAATATCTAACACGACGATAGACAAAAGGACTGTGGAAATGGATATCTCTAGAGATCAATTAATTTTGTAACTAATCTGTTCTAGCTAAAAGATCTCAGTCAGGATGCTATTTCAAAATTTCGTCCTGACTCTTGATCATTCTATACAATGACTAATGAATTACTCTTCGCTCTTCACTCCCTCAGTCCAACAGCAATTCGATGACAATTCACCGACACCAGTTGGACTAGACGTACTCTCCCCATCAGCGCCATGCTTTCCAAGGGCAAGGGGGGCGAAACAGCTGTTATCTATCGCAAGTCCCTCCAAAGTGTTATCACCTTCTTCCTCCTCCTTATTCAAGCCACCTTCATAAAAAGTCCTCGCAGGGTCATTAATCGCACAATGAACATCCGTAATAATCGATTGATCCAACGGATTCCCAAACAGATCCAAATTCCGTATCCCCTCATTCAATTCCAGCGCCTCTACCAACTCATCTCCACCCTCATCCCCAATTCTATTATATACAAAAATCAAATTTCTCAATGAGTTATTTTCTCTCAACAAGTCAGCAAACGCCTTGGCACCCTCGTCCCCAATCTTGTTACCCCACAGATTCAAAGTTTCCAGCGCCTCATTCTTCAAAAGTGCCTCTGCCAACGCCTTGCCACCCTCATCCTCTATATTATTATCCCACAAATTCATCGTTTTAAGTGTCGTATTCCCCTCTAACCCAGCAGCCAATGCCTTCGCCGTGGCACAATCAATCTCGCACTCATTCAATATAACCGTTTCAATGCTCCTATTTTCTCGTAACGCCAGCGCCAACTCGGCCGCATGCTCCTCTGTCAATTTATTCTCATACAAATGAAGCGTTTTTATCGTACACCGCTCGGACTTTAGTGCAGTGGTGAATTCTGTGACTGTGAGTGAGAAGTAGTGGAGTTGGAGGCGTTCGACGGTGCAGGAGGAGTCGGTGAGGGCTGTGGCGATTACTTTCATGTCTCCTTCGATGGTGTAGCCGCCGTCGATGTCGATTTCTTTGGAGTGGATTATGAAGGTGGCGTCGAAGGGGGATAGGCTGCGGCCTGTTAGTCGCTTCATTTTGTTGGTGCTTATATAGCGGTGGTTGACAGTGTAGTGGTGGTGTCTGTTAGCAAGAGATAGATGGCAATGACAGTGGATGCCATGGATGTTGAGTTTCGCAATCAAAATTTTTTGAAAAAACAGAACGCAACGGCGAAATCTCCCGCCCTTCTCGCCGGAAATGCCAACGGAGAGGAAAGCACTATCGTAGTGGTACTCTTTTGTAGTTAGGAATTGAGTAATGCTTACGAAGGTACGGTACTAAAGAGAAAATCAAAAAATAAAAAATACATCAAATGAAAATGGGAAAAGGGAAAAGGGGAATCCATAAGGCTCGGCTGGGCTGGGGAACGATGGTCGTCGGAGCATGCCGGTACAATAGTGATAAAGGGCTCCAACAGACTATCAAATATCCTGGAAGGGCAAATTGAAGAAACAAGCTATCATCTTCTGTTCCATCATCATGTCGGAAGTGACAAATAATCATTTTGTTAGGTACATGCGTGCTAAAGCCAGGAGTACATCTACAATCTACAGGGGAGGACGTTTTCACTTCCCACGTAATGCAACTAGCGTCATTGTCATCGTGCATGAAGACGTCACAGTCATTCCAGAAGATGCATTCTCTAATCATCCTAACATCATTGAAGTTATCTGTCATGATAAAGTCGAAAAGATTGAAAGATACGCGTTCAATGGCTGCACTTCCTTGATGCGAGTAATCATGCCGGGTGTCATAATTATTGAGGCAAGTGCATTCCGTCAATGTAGATCACTAATGGTTGTAAAATGCGACAAACTGGAAATAATTGGAAGTCTGGTATTTGATACGTGCAAATCTTTAGGGAGCATCAACGTTCAATCCGTAAAACGTGTTGAGGCAAATCCATTCTATGGCTGTTGCGCCCTGCGGGAACTGAACTTTAGTAGCAAGCTGGAGGATATGGAGGATTATCCATTCGATGATTGCTTTTCTCTTGAACGAATCACCATTCCATTGAAAGATGGCCTGATTTCTACGGCTGCTATATTTAATGGGTGTAGAAATTTGAAGTACGTTGATGTGGTTGAGAGAGCGGTGCTACGAGAAACTGTTGTCGCTTTACAATTAGAGGAATGGAGGAATGATATGAATGAACTAATTTACTCAATCAATACGATTCTTCCCAATACACCTGCTGGTGATTGGGATATTGGTGAGGGGGGGAAGGCCCAGGCGATACGAATGTGGATTAGATCAGTTCTCCGCAAAATTGTTCACTACAAAGCAGAGCATCAACGTATATTGGACGAGGCTGCGACTACACTCCAACGTGCTTTACCTCGTGATATTATGATGAATAATGTCATGCCTTTTCTTGCATTGCCATCGCATACGTTTGACGGAGAAAATGGTGAACGAAGTCGAAGCAGATGTTGGTGACGACGAAGAGGATATGGAGGGATAGGGAATAGCCGATGTTGAAGTGTATGGTGGATCCTACGAGGGATGCTGACGACTCGAAGAAGATGATGACGAAGAAGGGAAGGAAGATGGGGAAGGTGATAAGAATGTATTCTACTAAGACTTGCATTTGGATTACAGTTACAGACCACTGGGAATGCGATCTTGAAGCAGCGTCTATTCATCTTTTGCATTTTGCCTTTGCGTTGCCCTCTAACACAGATAGACGATATTCCCAACAGCTGTCACTACTGCGAAGTTGACTGTAACAGAAAAGGGATTTGGCCTTACCTTTGTCGCGGGGACTTGTTATTATTCAATTCAAGCAAATCGTCATCTTACTCGAGATTTATCATTGCTTTGGTTGATGATGAGCGAGCAGCACATCCTCGATTTTGACGTAAGCTTCGAATGAAGGCTCCGTTCGCATCTGAATCCGCCTTTGAAAAAGCTGTAATCATTCCTTGATCACTAATCAAGGGATAAGCACGTTTTAATCCAACAACATGTTTCCTCCTTGTTTGTATAACTGCATCCACAGGACACGTCTTTTTCACCCTTCGATGCAGCCTGCCTCAAGAGGCCAACTATATCTGTTTTGTACTTCTCGAGAACCTCCTCAAATTCAGTTTGTACCGTTGAGTTGCCTCCGCGATATTTTCGACGTTTTGGCTGCCTTCATCGTCGGTCGTATCATTCGATGCAATAGCAACACCGTTTGTGATGCGACGACGCTTCTTGGAAGGTAGTTCCTCTCTTTTTGGCCCTTGTTCTCCACTTCTTTTCGCTTCTGCAGTCTCTGTTGTCAAATCCACCAAATCCACCGCTTTAGAATACTTTAGCCTCTCACTCAATGAGTCAACTCGTGAAGTCAAATGGCTATTCTTCGAGGAGAGATCTTCATTCATCTTCTTCAAGTTGGACTCCACGGCAGCCATTTCAGCATTTTGCGCAGATAACTGCTCCACTTGACGTTCCATCTCATCTGAGGATTCGCGCAGCTTCTCATTGCTTGATATATGATCCAACAGCTCTTCATGTTTCTTCTTCAACTCTGTCTCTTTGGTGTCTATTTCTGCCACTAAGGCTTCTAATTGTTTGCGCTGAATCAAGATCTCTTCATCCTTCGTCTTGAGTAGGTCGTGTGTCCTCTTCAACTCTGCATCCTTGAGGACTTCACGGGATTTCATGCGAGCAATATCAACAGTGAATTTATCCACTAGCTGCTTGCTCTGTTTCTGTCCCATCACCACCTTCGCCTCCAACTCATTGTTCATCACAACCAAATGGTTCTTCAACGATAGCTCCGCCTCTTTGGCAATTGCTTTGTTTTCCGCTGCAACCCTGGCCGCTTCAATTTGATCTAACTCCTTTTTGTGAAGATTTAACATCTCTTCACATTTTACCTTGAGCTCTGCTGCTTTGACAAGTCGCTGAAACCTTGGCCTTCTCCATTTGTTCTAGCTGCTTGTTTAGATTCAAGATCTCGTCATCTTTCATCTTCAGCTCTGCGTCTTTGGCGGCAACTCTGGCTGCCGCTAGGACAGTTTCAGAAGATAATTTGTCGTGCAATTGTTGTATCATACGCTTATGTTCCGCTCTAATTTCGTTCACTTCACTCTCATAATGAGCCAACTGCTTCCGTTGGACCAAAATCTGTTCCTCCTTCCTCCGTATCACCGCATCTTTGGCAGCTAATTCATCTCGAGCCTCATCCCGAGTTGTGGATAGGTCATTGAGTTGCTGCATCATGAGTTTCCTCTCTGCTATAAGTGCATCAATTTCTATTTTTTGTTGTTGTTGTTCCGACATGTTTGTATCTTCGGCTGTTGTCCTGCTTGCCCCATCATGATTGGTCTTATTGCGTGTCACAGATGATGATGATTCTATTCGGAAAGCAGGAGAACTTGCACTTTTCGGTGACTTTTCTATCAACTCTTCTTCTTTACACCCATCCTTTTCGACTACACTACAATCTACAATCTCTTTCGGACAACTCTCCTTGACTACATCTACAAACTCCTCCCCCTCCTTCTCCTCCTTTTCATCAAGATTATTCCTCCTCAAAGAAATGATTTGCAATAATGATGCACCACCGTCATCAACCCCACTCTTCTTTACATCCATCAACGCCTTCACCCCCTCCTTGCCAATACAATTATCATTCAAATACAACTTCCTCACAACACGATTCACCTTCAACCCCTCCGCCAACGCTATTGCCCCCACGTTCCCAATATGATTATCATTCAGACTAATCGTTTGAATTGTCGAATTCTCTTTTAGAATTGAGGCTAGGGCAATGGCACCGTTGTCATCACATTGAGATTGTCGTAAGTTTAGAAACCGTATCGTGGTATTTTGTGAGAGAGCAGTGAGGAATTTGACGTTTTGGAATACGGTGGCGCTGTCGTCTAGTTGGAGTGTTTGTAATGTTGTTGTGGTTTGGAGTACGGTTGTGAGTATTTCCAAGTTGTGGTGGTTGTTGGTGGAGGAGGAGCTACCAAGTCGGATGATGTTCTTTGTGGTGAGGCTTTGGATATCTTTTTGTGTTAGTTTACCATTGCCGTTGATGAATGTCATTTTCGATTGGTGCCTTGTGGGAGTTGGTAGGTGCGCTACGGTTGCTTCTTCATATTCAATGTTTGATTGGCAACAACGACCGCATGATCCTAACCACTACGATGATGATAATGTGATGTATTCAACCCCATGCAAAACTCCTGTATTTTACAGCTGTCTTCAGCTCATCGCGGATCCCCGTAGAATTTAATTCCTACAGTGAAAACATACCATTGACTCGACTCATCTCCCATCTCCCATCAAAAACACAAAATACAACATCTTCACCATGATGGTAATATTTCACTACATAGTCCGGTAGCAGCAGCTCGCAACAGAAATACAAAACAACAAATTCATCCTTTGGCAACAAACAGAAATAATATCGGCTTCATATTCGGTACATATCTTAGTCTTTTACCCAACCACTGCTGAGAAACTCTTGCCACCGTCACGTCCCAAAAATCGTGTACGTCTCGTTCCATCGCCACCCTTCGAAGACTTATTTTAGGCCATAAAGAACACAATAATGCAGTGAGATCATCCCTGACTTAGCGGTGATATGAAATATATGAGTATATATGTAATCGAGGAGTAAAAAACGCCGGCCTTGAGGATGCAACAAAAATTATGTTACACAAGTTGCGTTGTCGATGATAAATGCAATTTTTGAGTATTTACCTCTTTTGGAGTATAGCACCGCCGCAGCAAATCGATCATGGAATGAATGAAGAATGATTTCATTCGCTACGCTACCACCGATGATGAATATGATCTTGATTGCTTGGTTCTATTTTGTAAGCTTTATGAGGTTACATCATGATGATGAATGTGTAGTGATGTATTATGACGAGACACAACAACTCTGATTAAAAGAGGAACAATAACAAACCCAGCACCCATCAAACAACAATCCATAGGTGTGATGTGATCGACAAGCAATGCAATTATATATCTTACCAAGTTGATGGAACATATTTTTGTGTCGCCAGAATCCATTGCAAGTACAAACCCAATGAATTTTAGGCATCAACAGTTACATGAATGACTCAAAAGACAGAAGTACTACAGCAGCACCATACTACGAATGCAAATGAAGAAAACAACACGCGACAAGATATAGACATCTATGAATTTGGTGGCCTTGTGACGTTATTATTTCAGAACGTATGAATGATAGTACTCATCGCATGCTGTTTAAAGATAATATTATGTTGTATATATGGATCGAAGTGGAAATGTAATGAGTTTCTCCAAGCTGTTGGTATCACTCAATTTAAATATCACATTACCATTGTATTACTCTTCATTATCGGCATATCATTTCTAAACAGTTTCACAGTCCACTTCTCTTTGAGCGCATGTTTGCTGGTTGCTTCGTCCAGAATAGATTCATCTCCAAGTCTTGCTCACATGCCGTGAATTGTTGCAAGTCGCCCACATTGATCGCCTAATGACAAGTCTTATCTCGTAGAGCCTCGTGTATCTTTCATAAATGAATCAGGATGGTCTGCAGTAATATCAATGCCGCCGGCAATGAATTATATTATTAAATTGAAGCATAACATCTGGACTTGATTCCAATTCGCGAGCGTAGAGTCATCTCTATAGCTAAATTCCTCTATGCTGATCAAAACATCAATTGACCGCTAGTCTTAACCGCTAGTCTTATTACTTTATTTATCACAGACTTCCACAATTTATTGGTACATAGATCTGCCTCTATCCGAGAATGCCTCCTCCAACAATAATCGTCATTGACTGTCGTACCAACAAAGAGGCTACGCTCAAGACTTCTGAAGATTAGCAATTGTGTTGTCAGCTGCACAAGCACGATAATGTTATACTGTTATCGGCTGATGAGGTGTCCAACTTGATCTGCTGTATCAGCAGTGTTGGGGCGTTGATTCTTCAGTACTATGTGAGACTATCGCGACGGAGATGAATATTTTGACTGGCTATCTTCCTCGTATTTCTGCCGCCAAAACCTGCTGATCAAGGCAGAGATCACGAAATCATGACTCGCCATAGTAATAGGACGTCGTCTACCGAGTTGAGAGCACAATATATGTATGAAGACTCGCCATACTCCATTGATGTTGTTATGTGGTTGTCGCTGGAGGTGATGTTGATGTGTGCTTCAGATTTTTTATCACCGTCACCCATGTTTGAGGTTCTTCGCCATCCCAAAAGGTTTAATCAAATCTAAACATATATTTGAACTCAATTAGTGCATAGGGATGGCGAAGAATCCGACACCTCATGTGTAGGAGGCGCCGGAATTTGGCCATGGTTGTCATCATTTTGTGTGGAGAGGTGCTCGATGAGTGATGAGTTAAGGGAAATCGGCCCAAGTGATTTTCATAAGACTCATTACGTCATTTGTACCAAACCAACGTAGGAATTCGGAAGTTGAATGAAAGTCCGCAATCTCGTGAAGACAGCTGTACCTCGATGCAGGTGAGTTAGTGGTGTATTCAGGTAGAGCGGTACTGAACTGTCGAACGGAAATTTCTAAAGTGCATTGGGCCTTTGCAAAATCTCATTTCACGACTAGCGGCCCTTGCTGCGTGAGAAGACAACACGCACAACATGCAGTAATAGGTACTTTTATGAGTAGGTAGGCAGGTCGAAGTCAATTAACTTTGATATTTCGGTCTTCTCACCTCTAGAGAGTCTAGAGAGAGATGAAATGACAGCAGAGTGTATGAACTTGCAATAGAGCCTTCGGTCACAATCATGCTTAGGCTGTTCGGCACGAGGCATTGCCTTGCGACCAAGGTTTGCGACCACATCTACTTATCTCATCATGTCAAACTTGGAGGCTGATTCACGTTTCACGACGAAAAGTGTCTGAACGGTTCTCAAGTTTTGTCTTAGTGCAGCGATTAAATTTTGTAAACCCGAGCGGTTAAAGTTGTACCTGAGAAAATTCACGTCTAGAACGTACGTATGGACGGTTCCTACGTTGATGTGAGGGCTGATGCTACGTGGGAACAGAAACTAAATCCACTTTTATTATTTTTAATCCGGTACTTGTCAAAATACACGAGGGCCTAATGTATCGATTCCTACGCATGTGGGTGTATTCTGCACTCGCTAAAATACAGCGAGTTTGTACATAGGATTGAGTACACAATTACGCGCCCCGCTTTTCCTCCTCGGGCCCTAGAGGCCCTCATGCAGAAAGCAGTGCACGTAATTATAGCACTTTGATGGATGGACGGCGGGCCGGCGGACATTGATGTTGTGATTTGTGATGTTGTGATGGATGTTTTTGTCGCAATTTTTCGTCTTTCTTACCGGTACGGTACTTACCTACCAAAGCTAATACCGGTTAAACGTCGACAAGACCGCTCACCACTCAAAGATTTTTTTGTATTCTCGCGTTCGCTTCGACGAGAAGATTGACATCAACACTCCACAATATCGACAAGTCCAAATTCCCAAACCCCTCCAACATGGCTCACCAAGCATTCACTAGAACCCCATCAAACATCCTAAGTAGAACGAGCCGACTCAATTTGGAAATCAAAACAACGAAACTATCACTACGGGGGATCCTACAAAAGCCCTGACCCAAGCACCTATTACACACAAATATTCGGGAGAACGATTTGCAAGGCAAACGGCTCAGCAGGACTAGCTGCCATTCAAGCACTCTATGAGAGCAACAATGGCCCGACCACCACATCATCGCTCAATGATGACCAAATTTCATATTTATTACACAGTACAGGTGGCAGATCTATATCACAAAGAAGTACCTCTCAGTCGACTCAAGAGTCTTCTCAGCCATCTACAGATACTTTTCTTGTTTACAATACCAGTGATACGTAGTTTACCGTAGCACAGAAATAACCTAAAGCCCCACCTACCTAGAGAGCAAACCAACAACAATACATAAGTACAACCTTGCCAAAGGTCTCGCACACCTCTACGATACTACTTGCGCTTGGACAGCGCTCACCAGCACAAGAAGACAAAAACAAAATTATAGTGAAGCTATCCGCATCAAAAATGGTGCTGACTCTAATCAAATCACGGCTGCGAAGAGCCACCTCCTTATGTATTCACCTCGGTAATCGGCGCTGGGATCGTCGTGGGAGGAATATCGACACAGCCCGTCATGTCTCTCTTCTGTGGATCGATATCCTCCACAACCGCATGGGTAGGGGGTGTTTTCATAAAAAGGGATAGATAAGGGTTAAAATAGAGTACTAATTCCAACGTATTTTTGATTACCGGAGACGTTTCGAAGCGGTTCTTAAATTTTTTTGTGGAGGTGTACAGACAGACCGAAACTCCATTTCATTCGACAAAGTTGTCGATGGCATGCTCATCGGGAACAAGGCAGCCGGCCTTGCATATCAAAAGTATTAAATTATACTAGCGTTTCAAACGAAAGCCAGATTGTAGTGACATCCCAAATACACTGTGGGATGTCACTACAAAGGCCGATTTTGGAAAATTCCCCGAACGAACGAGTATTATCACTACGCAACAACCACCGTGACGATGAAATTTGTGCTGCCCGGATTGATCGTCCTCTACACCAATACTATCGCCACCCCTCCCATATTAAACTGATCGGATGTCATCTATATGATGCTTACAACGTTGCTGTGCGTTTCTGGATTCAGAATCGCCCCAGAACTCAATAAATAACACTCCAGGCACTTGTCGAGATAGGTCGGTCGGCACAACATTTCGGGGGGAGAATTCAATTATTGGAACCTAAGTTATGCACAAAGCAATCAACTTCACATCATCCGTCTCCTTTAGGCTATGTAAGTCGATTGTTATGCGGGTTGTGGATGATATTGCATAGAGCGGACATGATATTGGAGTATCTTTCACGAATTTATTCCACAAAGAATTGCCCAAAACGTGCATTATTCGACAATCTAGTGAAGAGGGGCGTATAATACCCAAATGAGCGCATCTACTATTAATTTGGGCTATGGTGGGTGCCTGGTTCAGTTGGTAATGGACAAAATTGATGATTACCATGGCATCAGCTCTTTATACTTTTCGGGCGCAATCATCAAAATTCATCAATTTTCATGCGGCATTTTTCGATTTGCAGGCACGAACTACATCCATCGGATCTCAATGCCCAAAACAGCTTTGTATATACCATGGCTAGAGGGGTCCGTCTTTATATTGTTGTTCTACCAGAATAGGAGGAGATATACGCAATCCTACCCTCTCCACTAGCGCAGATGAGAACTCGACGCATGCTGATAGATCCCTGTACTTTGGGATTGCTACGGATAATTCAACCTCATTCCACCACATGACATCCTTCTATAGGTTATATGAAGTGATGTGAAGCAGCTTATTACGGTATGTAGTCTATGATGTAAGAGACATAGCCCCATAACACAAAAATTCGATTATTTTGGAGAGCTAAATTTGACACCCAAATTTGCAAATATTACAAGAGACAATCAATGCGTGACACATAGATCCGCGCAAACAATGCCTGTATATATACATCGAGAGTAGTTGCTGTTCTTTTCGTTATTAATAATCATCTCGTCATGCTATTGCAGAATATACGAGCGAAAATTCATGAGAGTCGATTCGGATGCATGCTTCGCTCACGGAATATATCACTGCTATGAAGACCAGGACGGGCACTCCAGCCTTTGCGAATCCACCTTATATATCATTAGAAAGAGGTTGTGTGCTGACTTGGGTGTATTACGTCTCAAGGGGGATGATATGCTCCATCTTCATGGTGATGACATGATATTGTGGCCACTTGCCAGCTCATTCTACATGATTACAGTGCAGGAACATGAATGAATAGCCCAAAATTTTATCAAATATCATTGTATATACACTGGTACATGAGTTCCGCATATAGTTTACATCATGAGATGAGTATTATCTGTGGTAAGCGACGATATAAGGGCAAAGATACCATGGTTGAAGCCATTTTTGGTCTTGTGAGATCTGATGATGGATGGCGCCATTATTTTCATAACCGGTTGGTATCCTCCTACAATAGGCATATTTAATTCCAACGTAGGGTGTGTGAATGTCCAATACCAGATGAGTGATTTTCTTGTAATTGTATCTATAGCTGTCTCATCTCCTCGACTCCGTCAAATTGATTCCTACGTATAATGTCATACAAGATAGATAACGGCACTCCCTTTCCGCCGAAATTAGAAAAATAAAATATTTCACAAAAAATCCCGCCTCTTTTGCTCCATGCACGATTTCGCAGCAAAAACATCATCACACATCATGAGGAAGTGAACCAAAACACCATGTTGATGGCATAGCGGTAAAAATCGTATCTCCTGAAGTACACAGATTTGCATTTCGTGCTATATAACTGTATGCAGCTGAAGCTATGAGGAAACTTACTGGCTAGGCCACGTAATGCACTTTTTGGTACCCCATCTAAGCGTCACATGAGAAAAAGTCAACCAGAAGAAGCCGAATCTCCCGATGTGTCGTCCGATACTACGCCTGTAACACCTCGGAGATCGTCCTCTCCCCGCCAATTATCACCGCTACTTCTACATATAGACATCTAGTGTCGGTGTGGTTCATTGTTAGTGACTTCATATGGCCATAGCATCCGTCGGGCACCAACATTGCTGCTACACATCACATCATCAATTACAAACAAATGTCACCCATTTCGTTGTTCTATTCCGACCTCTAATCATGACGAGACAACTAAACACGACAAATGAGCTCTCAATAATATGTAAGGATCGCTTTGTACCGTGAAGTTGACAATTGAGATCGATTTCACTGCCTACACCACCATCGGCGAACTCAGCCTTGGTATCACCATCGCCCAACACATGGCCATTCCTCGAACAAATTCCAATGGATTCGTTATTCAAATCAACATCACCATCTGACAACAATGACACAACAACTATTGTATTTGATTGAAGAGATAAGGTCGTAGTTGGGTGACTTAAAGCTCGATTAGGGTGGAATAGTTGCACATTTTGTCTCCGAAGAAGGCTATTGTTACGGCGCTACATTGCTCTGAATTGATCGGAGTGGAATCTTCAACGACTTGTTAAGGCCCTTTGGTTTCAATGAAGTAATGTTCGACGGATAGAGCTGCATATGATCACTACTGACATCATTGGAATGCACAAAGTGATTCTCTTGTAGTAGATGGATGTGCATACAGAAGTGTTTGTGTTGAATGACAAGGATCTGTGGGCCTCATAAATTATTATTACCGCATTAAAAAGATGCAAACATTCTTTTCATAACTCTACAAGCGTTATTTTAGCAGTGTTTGGTGTCGTTAGTGCCGAAATATTTGTTATAACACCATCGTTCATTGCTCATGAGAGTTGAGGATACACATTCATGTGCACAAATTGGCTTTTATTTTACATCATTTGTAAAAATTAGTACATATAAAGTTGCTACATGCAATCATATGTGTCTATATAAACGTCTCGAGCATTGTATCTTTTATATAACGGCACCACGCTCAGTACAGTACGCTACTCGGGCGGAAATCCCATGGTGGTGATGTGCTCGATGATCGTTGGCGCCACTTTGGTACCGCTTCTTGGACGATTCCTACGTAGACAAAAAATCCACGTCATGGAGTCAAGGAGATGAGACAGCTATATTGATATCTTCGACCATGGTGGTGCTATGAACATAATTCTTCCTATATCACTTCTAATACCCTTAGGTATGCATAATCACTTGGTCCATGTTTTTTGGCAGCATAAAAAATTCAGAAAGTTATGAAAACACCCCCTAGCATGGGCCATTTCACTCGGTGCCTTTTACTACATATGCCAACCATGTTATTGGTCTACCGAGTAGCTACCTCATTGGGTCCTCCCTGGCATGTGCTGCATGTGGAGTTGTAGGATCACCGCTCTTTCTCTTTCTGATGAAATCAATCTTTGGGCCAAAGCAACCGGATCCAAAGGTGAAAATGGTGAAACCAAATGATGAAGCTAGGGGGGCATTTCATAACTTTCTGAATTTTTTATGCTGCCAAAAAACATCGACCAAGTGATTATGCATACCTAAGGGTATTAGAAGTGATATAGGAAGAATTATGTTCATAGCACCACCATGGTCGAAGATATCAATAGATACAATTACAAGAAAATCACTCATCTGGTATTGGACATTCACACACCCTATGTTGGAATTAAATATGCCTATTGTAGGAGGATACCAACCGGTTATGAAAATAATGGCGCCATCCATCATCAGATCTCACAAGACCAAAAATGGCTCTAACCATGGTATCTTTGCCCCTATATCGTCGCTTACCACAGATAATACTCATCTCATGATGTAAACTATATGCGGAACTCATGTACCAGTGTATATGCAATGATATTTGATAAAATTTTGGGCTATTCATTCGTGTTCCTACACTGTAATCATGTAGAATGAGCTGGCAAGTGGCCACAATATCATGTCATCACCATGAAGATGGAGCATATCATCCCCCTTGAGACGTAATGCACCCAAGTCAGCACACAACCTCTTTCTAATGATATATAAGGTGGATTCGCAAAGGCTGGAGTGCCCGTTCTGGTCTTCATAGCAGTGATATATTCCGTGAGCGAAGCATGACATCCGAATCGACTCTCATGAATTTTCGCTCGTATATTCTGCAATAGCATGACGGGATGATTATTAATAACGAATAGAACGGCAACTACTCTCGACGTATATATATAGACACTGTTTGCGCGGATCTATGTCACACGTATTGATTGTCCCTTTTAATATTTGCAAATTTAGGTGTGAAATTTAGCTCTCCAAAATAATCGAATTTTTATGTTATGGGGCTATGTCTCTTACATCATAGACTACACACCATAAGAAACTGCTTCGCATCACTTCATATAACCTATAGAAGGATGTCATGTGGTGGAATGAGGTTGAATTATCCGTAGCAATCCCAAAGTACACGGATCTGTCAGCATGCGTTAAGTTCTCATCTGCGCTAGTGGAGAGGGTAGGATTGCGTATATCTCCTCCTATTCTGATAGAACAACAATGTAAAGACATCCTCCTCTAGCCATTATATATACGAAGCTGTTTTGGGCATTGAGATCTGATGGTTGTAGTTCGTGCCTGCAAAACGAAAAATGCCGCACGAAAATTGATGGATTTTTATGATTGCGCCCGTAATGTATAAAGAGCTGATGCCATGGTAATCATCAATTTCGTCCATTACCAACTGAACCAGGCACCCACCATAGCCCATACTAACAGTAGGTGCGGCTCATTTGGGTATTATCCGCCCCTCTTCACTAGATTGTCGAATAATGCACGTTTAGAGCAATTCTTTGTGGAATAAATTCGTGAGAGATACTCCAATATCATGTCCGCTCTATGCAATATCATCCACAAACCGCATAACAACCGACGTATATAGCCTAAAGGAGGCGGATGATGTGAAGTTGATTGCTTTGTGCATAACTTGTGTTCCAATAATTGAATTCTCCCCCCGAAATGTTGTGCCGACCGACCGATGTCAACACGTGCCTGGAGTGTTATTTATTGAGTTCTGGGGCGATTCTGAATCCAGAAACGGACAACAACGTGGTAAACAACCAATAGAGGGGATCTGATCAGGTTAATATGGGAGGGGTGACGATTGTATTGGTGTAGAGGACGATCATTCGGGCGGCACAATTTTCATCGTCATGGTGAAGTGTAATTTTCTAAAAATACTGTTCCGTTCGGGGAATTTTCAAAAATCGGCCACCGTGGTCCACCCACACAGTGTATTTAGAAGTGGACTACGGTCCGTCTTTCTTTTCAAAAGCTAGTATAATTCAATACTTTGGCAAAGATAGGCCGGCAGCATTAATCCCGACGAGCATGCCATCGAGAAATGGTGCGTTCGGAAAGGGCGCCCCCTAAACGGTGCATAAGTAATAAAATCCAAGCTTCGTTCAAAGCTTGAGCTTTTGCGCTCTACACACGAGACGCATTTTTTTCTACAATCACACAAAAATCCGTAATTGTGTCTCTGCGCTCTGAAACGCTCGTACACACGAGAATACAAGAGAGAACACACGAGATGACACTCATCTAAGCAGGACCTAAAAAGATACTAAACAGTCACACTTTTCTCACAACGACTCATCACACAATCACAATGTTACCATGACAGCACTATCGATACCACAAGTACAATGCCTTTAACACCGGCAACCTTACGTCTACCAAACCCAAAATATTGTATTTAGACCAATTTTCAACGCAGAATCCAATGGTCCCATCAATTTGTACCGATATTAAGTGTGTGACGACGTATTGCTCACTAAATAGTACGTTTCCGTATTTCGACCGAGCGTCAAATGGTCAATACGGGTCATTTATTCCATGTTATCATTCAACCAATGGGTCATTACCCTCATATATCCTTCATATAACTATCCTATAGGAGTTGCAAATGTTTTTGGTGAGGAGTCATCCATATTACTCTCATTATTTACCTACTGAACGCACATCACCGGCACCCCACAATATGTTGCAAGGGTCTTAGATGATCCCAAATAATATGATACCAGCACCTATGCCACAATATCTCATTATTCAATGATATTTCAACCGTTATATGGAGAAATAACACTGTGGATGAGCTGATCTGAGGTGATACAGGACAACAATGTAACTCTTTGGATTGTGATTGCAGGGTATGGCTGATAAATTTGTTGCATAGTTATACTCTTTACGAAGTAATCTAGCCATCATGACATTATGAAGCCATTCTCCATGATGGCGAAGCGCATATGATCAGTTGGTGTTTAACATTATTGGAGTGAGTGACAGTTTGTGCATGTTCTTTGGAATTATTTGATCTGGACAACAATACACAATTCAACTATAATGAGCTGACATTCTTTGTATATAGATGGAGGACACCAAACTATTGTCCCCCCTCGCTCTCAATAGTGTAAATCCAAACTCTTTCGCTTGGTATATCGTCTCTTTCCGTTTTATTGCGTCATTAACCACCCAACACATGTGTGGATAGCATGATCACCTCCTCCAAAATAGGTAGATAACACGGATAATTTTGGTAGAAACAGTTTTTGAGAGCCAGCCTGAGCGGCAAATCAAAGATGATTATTGTGTTGATCATTGGGGGTAGCGGTGTCAGTAAAAGAGCGGCAACACACCATTAAATATAACGATGACATCGTCGGCAGCATCGTCCGAGCACAGGCGAGTCGGTCTAATATAACGTATCAAATGAGGCCTACGACCGCCCAATAATTCTACAATGTTGCAGATACCTTCCTTACATATCACAAGACGATTTACGCCACGGCTTGCATTGATTTGTTGCGTTATCCGCCTTACATTTCATGTGCATAAATAATAAATGCTTCGATCGATGTCCTCATTTTCGACACAAAACGCTATATTTTGAATAATACCCCACCTACAACGCCGACCGGCAGCTCTAACGGAAGCTCATAACATAGGCAAACGCATTGTGGCCGGAGGTTGTGGTGGCTGGTCAGCTAGGGGTGTAGAAGTGCCATGATGGGAGGGCATAGGGGGTGTTTGATAGATTCGTGTGGCCGTACAAAATTGTACAAAATCTCGTGTGAGCTGGCCACATCTCACACGAGATCTCGTGTGGCCACACGAATCCGTCTGAGACGTTCATCGGGGAAATGTGCAACAAAATGACAATTCGTACAGTGATTCCCGGTAATGTTAGGTAAATGTGCAAAAAGGCATAAATTCGTCTCGTGTGTAGAGCGCAAAGACTGCCCCTTTTAGTCGAGCGAGCGAAGCAGAGCTTACCGGTCATTTCGCTTGAAATTCCTGTCCGTCCGTCCGTCGTGGACAAAAATCAAACCCTCTGACATTTTTGGGGGGAATATCGGAAGGCCAACCCAAAATCAAACCACCTGAAATTTGGCGCGACATCAGTCCGAAGAGAAATGAGAAATGAGAAGATGGAATAGAGAATTCAGTCACCGTCTCATTAAAGCAGAGACATAGGAGTACTTAATAGCTGTAATAAGCTCATCACCGTTTACACAAGTTGTGTCTTTACGAAGCTTGAGCTGCTGCGTACAATATATGCATGATATAAAAAAGAGGGCACCTCTTTTCAATTTTGAGGTTCAGCCCTGCCTTGGCCGCGAAAGACACGCGCGTCCACAAAATAAAAAACAACACGCGTCCAACAAAAAACAACACGCGAACCCTCAGGGTGAACCAGAGTTCAGATCAGGAACACAAGGGTGAACCAGTTCAGAAATGAAAATAACACCAGCCTGAACCGTTTCATCAGAAATTGGTCTCACTTCACCTCCAAAATCACCTTGCCATAATTTTTTGCAACGAACAACGTCAAGTCAAAAGATCTAACATGAAAGTCCAACTCTTCGCTTCCGCAGCACTTATGCTACTCAGCGCCATCCCCGGTGCTCTCTCTGCCGATGCCGATGCCCATGCCAAGGTAAGCTCTTTCTTCTTGCTATTACTCTCTTACTGTGGCTGCTGCTAGCTCTAGCTGGCGCCATCTAGCAAGGACACATATCCATTCTAGGACTGGTTCGTTTTCTTTACCTTTACATTTATACATGCTTGCAAGAAGTTCCTCACCCTTTTGCTTTCGTTCGTCGATGTCGATGCTGTTCTTTTCTCTGTAGCACCGCCATCTCAAAGAAGGAAACTTTGAGGAGATGAAGTCACCCTCCGCACAGGAGTTGATCTCTCTGCGTGGAGCTTTGTCTGCCGATGCCTTCGCCGCATCAGCAGATGATACCAGAGTATGTATAATGTGCGGAGATTATCTTTGCTGCACGGCGAAGGATGCCGCTGCCTTTGCCGCCGCAGCAGCAGCAGATGCTGATGCTACCATTATTGCAAGCGTCGAAAAAGACGCCGCAGCAGCTGCAGCTCAAGATGCCGTTGCCATCGAGTGTAAAAGTGGATGCGATGGTCGGTGCTGCAAGGTGAAGTTGCACGATGTGTTCTGGCAGACATCCACCTCTGCCGATGCCGCAGCCTTTGCCGCATCAGCAGATGATGCCAGAGAATGCCGTCTTTGCGGAGATGGATTTTGCTGCATGGCGAAGGATGCCGCCGATGCCGCTGCCTTCGCCGCCGCAGCAGAAGCAGATGCTGATGCTACCATTATTGCAAGCGTTAAAAAGACGCCGCAGCAGCTGCAGCTCAAGATGACGTTGCCATCGAGTGTAAATGTGGATGTGATGGTCGGTGCTGCAAGGTGAATTTGCGCGATGTGTTCTGGCAGACATCCACCTCTGCCGATGCCGCAGCCTTTGCCGCAGCAGCAGAAGATGCCTATGGGCGCAGCTAATTCGCTGCCGTAGTAGGAATCCGGGTGTGGATGATTGGAAGAATCATGGTCATGGTGTTGGAGAAAGGAGGAGGGGGATGGGATAACTATGGCGCAGAGTTAGTAGGAGTACTTGCTTATTCTGCACCATCACAGGAACCGCACTGCTCCTATGTAGGTGTAGGATTCTATAATATAATCTCTCTCTAGAGAGCTGTTTATCTAAGTCAAAGATTTACTGAGGGGTCGACAGGTAGGACTTGATTTTCATTCGTCAATTTGTTTCACTCGTGCATGCCGATGATAGGAGTACATACCGGTACGGTACTTACCTACCAAAGTTAATACCGGTTACACGTCGACAAGACCGCTCACCACTCAAAGATTTATTTGTATTCTCGCGTTCGCTTTGACGAGAAGATTGCTTGACATCAACCAACAGAGAACAGAGAGCAAGCCAACAACAATTATTGACTCTAATCAAATCACGGCTGCGAAGAGCCACCTCCTTATTCACCTCGGTAATCGGCGCTGGGATCGTCGTGGGAGGAATATCGACACAGCCCGTCATGTCTCTCTTCTGTGGATCGATATCCTCCACAACCGCATGGACCATGCATTTCACTCTGTGCCTTTTACTATGCCAACTATGTTGTTGGTCTACCGAGTAGCTACCTCATTGGGTCCTCCCTGGCTGTGCTGCATGTGGAGTTGTAGGATCACCGCTCTTTCTGATGAAATCAATCTTTGGGCCAAAGCAACCGGAGCCAAAGGTGAAAATGGTGAAACCAAATGATGAAGCATCGGTAAAACCAAAGAAAAGTTGGGCAGCCACGATCTTAAAGGCAATCACTCGTCCTTTCCTTCGCTTGATATTTTTGGTGCTCGCCATTTTGGACACTGTCATCCACTCATCAATTTTAGAGAAGAGGGGGGGAACAAAAGCGGAAAGAAGCTGGTTCTGGAATCAGTTGTATGAAAAGGATGAAACGTATTATAATTATGGGTGCAGAATGACTATCCGGACGAATTGTGGATTCATATCAATGGAATTCTTAACGACGCTGATGCTGCAAAAGTTACTTGTAAGGTGATTTATGAAATGTTTGGCAGGCCTTGTAAACTTCTTCATAATCCAACAGATGGACCTGTCCTTGATCTGTTGGAGTGCTTTATGGGTAAAACTGGATTGCTGAGGCTTGGATGTACTGGACCACGAAAGCTGTTACGGAACATCCTTCGTGAGGAGATGAAAAAAGATTACAAGAAGATTGTGTTGATTGCACATAGTCAGGGCACCATCATTACAGGGAATGTGATTGCTGACTTTAACGATATGATTGAGGACAAGGAGAAGTATTCTGCCGAGGAAAGAGAAGATATCCAGAAAAATGTGAGCAAGCTTGAGGTTTACCTTTTTGCTGGCGCTGCTCATTATGTATCTGGGAAGTATGTGAGTCATCTCGAATGCCTCTCCAACCGTGGAGATGTCGTCGCAGTTCTCGGTCACATCTTTCCCAACATCTTTAAAGGTATTTGGAGAAACACGAGGGGTAATGGAATCCGTTATGAGCATTGTAAGGATCTTGCTGAATACTCGAACTGGGGCCACACTTGTACGGATCACTACTTTGCCCCAATGGAGAAAGGATCGTTTTCCGAGAGCAAGCTTGTTACTGACTATTGGTTGAAGAATCCCGAGAGAAAGAATAAAACTGAGATGTCCCCGTTGGTTTCAACATAATTTCAGAAGTATCTAGATACATCATAATGAATCAACTAGAGAGAGCTGTTTATCTTAGTCAAAGATTTACCGAGGGGTCGACAGGACTTGATTTTCATGCGTCAATTTGTTTCACTCAGTGCATGCCGATGATAGGAGTACATGGACGTCGAAATCAAAGCTATAGGCTGCTGAATAATTCTTCATTCGACTCGACATTCTTTCAGTTTCATTTCAGTCATCAACTCACTTTTACACAGGTCGGAGCTGATTCTTCGGCAAATCCCACCGGAACTTTATCAACTCATCACTAAAGCATTCATGATACTGTTCTACCAACGATTCATTGCAATTTCCCTCTATTCGTTTCCCCTTTAATTTCGTCCCTGTACCTGTACCCGGTAACAGTGTGGCATGTGATACCTTGCTCTGAGTCTGAGTTCTTCCATTGCCTGTTCTAGATTTCGGTGTAGATATAACATGAATGTGTGCTCCTCGATTCCTCTTTCTTCCAAGGTATTCGTTCGTTTCACGACCCCATCTTGAAATCGATCTAGGTACACTCGACTGTATTTTCGAATATCGATTTCCATTTGAAAGTGTTGACACTTATCATTATCATCGCAAGCCCAATGTTCCTTAGCAGAACGACATCGACATCCTTCTTCACCTGCTTGATCATATTGTTGTTTGATTGCCGATTTGACCCAGTCATCATAGGTGCAGAATGGAAAGAGATGGATATATTCGACATGCTGTGCCGTTGCTGCTGTAGCTGTTGCGTCCAAATCTGATTCTTCAATTTCCGCTGTTATGTTATTTCTGGTGGTGGTTCGGAAAGGGCGCCCCCTAACCGTAGGCCGGTCAAAAATGGGCGGCAAAATGGGCGCAAAAAAGCCCAAATCAAGAGCATTAGTTCAGAGGGTTTCAGTGGACTTATAGCTAGTGCCGGCACATTAAATTTTGTCTAATACCATCGCCTAAAATGTTTGGGCTCATATTCGGTCACTGCAGTGCTATAAGTGCCTTTGCTAGGGCATGACATGACCATGATCGATGTCTTCTTCCGTTCGTCAAAATGGTCTCAAATTTTTGCGCCCAAATGGGCGCAAAAAATATTTATTGGATTCCTACGTTGATATTCTACCATGGACAAGATGGGTGTCCTTTCGTTTTTTCCCGCCAAATAGGTCCTGGTTCCTCATTTAAAAATTGCTGAGCGAAAGCTTGCTTCTTCGATTCGAACGAATGCCAATTGACTCCAATTGACTGCCACTTGAGCCAATCTGCGTCTATGTGGATAAGGGTAAGGAGAAGATGACTTCAGATACTGGTGAAAGAGTCCGCTTTCATGGCCACCTAGCGTTGGCCAGGGAGATCTTCGCTAAGAGACAGATCCTGCTTCCATCCGCGTTCGTCCAAGTAGATTGGGTCAACGTGAACAAGGCTTTACACGAGGTCCCGCGGCTTTTCCAACTATGGGCATGCAAGCAAGTTCACGACATAGCCGGCACCAACTTGCGGTTACACAGATGTGATCCTAATCACTCTCCTTTGTGTCCTTCTTGTCTGGATGCACAGGAGTCATGCGCTCACGTCTTAATGTGTGAAGAAGAGGATAGGGTAAAATGTTTTCAGATGTCAGCGGATAATTTACAGTCCTGGTTACAGTCGGTGGGGACATGTGAAGTGCTGGAAAAGTATATCATGAGTTTCGTGAGGGCTCGGAATGGCAAAAGCTTTATGGACTGCATTGCTAGCGATCATGACCCGATACTGCGGAAGTTGGCACGTTCACAAGATAAGATTGGATGGCGGCGGTTTATGGAAGGAATGATATCCAAGGAGTTCTGTGCGATTCAAGAGACACATCGTCGTCTGGAGGGCAGCTATCTTTCGGGCGCAAAATGGGCACAGAGCTTCTCAATCAAGCTGATGGAGATGAAGATGACCCATGGACAGTGGCTGGTGAGGAATTTCTTGATTCATGATAAAATTTCGGGTATGCTTGCGTTAGAGAGGAAGGAGGAGCTACAAATAGCTATAGAGGAGCAGCAAGAGATGGGCTTAGAAGGGCTTGGAGAGGAGGATAAATATTTGATGGAAATCAATCTCGATGATCTCGAAACAACTTTTGGTGAACATCAGGCTTATTGGCTGCTTTCAGTAAAAGCGGCACGTGAAGCCTTCTTGATACGTCGCCAGCGGGCTCAGGCAGCACTTCGACGCGGTCAAAACAACCACGGATAGAGATGGGTATATGCTTATACTCTCGTGCAAATACTTGTATTTGTATATCTGGCCTGTATACAGGCTTATTGACATACACGTCAATATATCCCGGGCTTTTAAACGAGCTGTGGTAGGAGAGACAACCCTCTCCCGTGGTTCCGACTGCGACGCTGTTTGGTTCTGCCCTCGGCGTATGAAGACTCCAATTGTTGGTTCAATGATGTCTAGGTAGCGATAATGCAACATTTACCTAATTTCCTAAGTGATATGATACAATTGACTGCCTTTCGACGCAATAGATGTCGCCCTTATCGCTCGAATTCACCGAAACCCGACGGTTTCCGCCTCTACATAACCATGAGAGACGAATTCATCCCTTTGGCCCATTCGATAACGCCGACATCAATTTAATCTAGCAGTGCACCATGAGCTCTTTTCGAGGCAAAATCGAGCCTCTGTACAAAACGCTAACAAATCGTTTTGGCGGGAAATAGAAAGGACACCCATCTTGTCCATTATTCTACCCTTCACTCTGGCCTCTTTTTCCTCCTCGCCTCCAATTCTGAGCTCAACAGGATGCTCTCCATGATGACCTCTGCTCCTACACCCCTAACGCCACACACGAAACGCATTATTATCCCAAAGCTAATATCATTGGCTGTTTAATTCCATTAGGGCTTGCTATGAATCGTTGTCTATGAAGAGAAATAATACTCACCATTAGGTGCATAAAATCATCATATTACACTCAATTCTACTCTACTTTGGCCATGTCAGGAGTGATACACTTCACAATACACTTCCATTTCACTCAGTACATATAAAAAAGGGTTTTGGGGCATCTTTGGCTACTTGAAATGATTAATTGCTCTCTATTTTATTGATTGTGTGCCCTCTGGTGATTGTTATGAAGTTACTTCTCTGACATAGTGTTTGGGAGAGGTATAAGTCATTATCTGCCAGGAATATCACACCATTTGCCAATTATTATATTGTTGGGACGAGGGGTGATGTTTGGTGGCTCCATTGCATCGATTGCTGCCCCCCCCACAGCGGCCAAGTTGGTGATCAGCATGCACTCCAAACACATGCCGGTGCGCAGCGAGTACGTGATAATCTCGACTTTATGGGCAATATAGCGGCTACCAAGTCACCATTACTTCGTCATAGGTATAGTATCGGTTATTATTGTGTGGTGGCATCGTATTTGCGTCGGTGTACTGTAAATATATGAGGTCGGCTCTGGTATTTTTTTTGTAGGAGGGGTGGCCTCGTAAGTAGAACCATACTAATTCCTCTATGTAACGCAAAATGTCCAGCGTTTCAAATTTACTGTCCGCAAAGATAAGTATGTAGGATTCTATAATCTCTCTCTAGAGAGAGCTGTTTATCTAAGTCTAAGTCAAAGATTCACTGAGGGGTCGACAGGACTTGATTTTAATTCGTCAATTTGTTTCACTCAGTGCATGCCGATGATAGGAGTACGTACGTCGTAATCAAAGCTATTGGCTGCTGAATAATTCTTCATTCGACTCGACACTCTTTCAGTTTCAGTTCAGTCATCCACTCACTTTTATACGGGTCGGAGCTGACTTGAGTCTTCGGCAAATCCCACCGGAACTCCATCAACTCATCACTACAGCATTCATACTGATACTGTTCTACCAACGATTCATTGCTATTTCCCTCTATTCGTTTTTTGTACCTGGTCTTGGTACACCACGGATTCAAACTCAGCACACCGAGAGCAGCTAAAGGTGGGATACCCCCATGGCAGAATAGAACTAACAAAATAATCTATCTATCTAACAATTGGCGTTTATTGGATATGGTAACACTACAGATCGCCCAGCCCATGCATTGGCGTTTGAGATTTTGTCAGCTTCAACATTTCTTACGTTGTTTCTTGTAACTACGAAAACAAAACGTGCTGCCGACTCCGATACCATACTTACAAGACACAGAAAATAATGCTGAAGCTTCTTTGGTGACATCATCTGTCCATCACCACTCACTAGAAACCTCCGACCGACCACCCTATCACCCTGGTCCAGCGGCTTCTTAAGGTCTCTTCGCCTTTTACCATTTCCCCTCATAATTATATGTGATTATTTGTTACCTACAAGTACTACCTACTGAACACATCACCAAACCATTTTTGTTAGCCACTCATCACACAAAATCCACAATCCATCGCCACCATGGCGATACTTCGCCGCACGCTAGTACCTCAGGGAGTGGTCGGCTACCCGGATCGATCATGCTAAATCGTCTCTAAATCGTCTTTAGAATCGATTTAGGCCAGTCGATCCGGGTACATAGTCAATATTGAGAGAGCTAGAGAGTGTTTTCAGCAGCAGTGTCGTGTGTTGTGGAAATCAATGGGGTCAACAGTACCGACGCTCTTTCTAGGTGAATTTCTTCATCGACGGTGCCGAGAGCACATCCTACCGGTGAATGATTTGTAACATGGGATCTCCGCGGCCAAAGAGACGTACCGCTACCCTGATCCGCTTCGAGAACTCCTTCGACACGGAGATATTTTATGTCTGAAATAAATATCATATCGCCACTTCAACATGCGCTAGTACCTCAGGAAGTGGTGAATTACATGGACTTGACACATTAAACCGTCTCTTGTGCTTCTTTTGAATCGATTAGACCTATCAAGTCCATCTAATTTGTAAGAATTGAGCGATGTAGAGAATATTTTCAGCAGCAGTGTCGTGTGTTGGGTAAAAAAAGATCTTGCTGTGGATTGTCACCCTCTAGACCAACGCCTACCTCAAGAGCAGTGCCGATAGCGCATCCATCATGCGACCATCATCACCGAAATGGAAAAGGGCAATAGTAACATCAACAGAGTCAATCGTAGTTATCTACTTGATGCATATCAGAAATTAGAATTAAGATGCTGCAGCGAAGGGAGGTCGGTTTACTCAACAATCAACAACAGGCATCCTTGATGAATTCGTCACTCTATGTGCTTGTGTTAGCATCTGTTGTTATCACAGGGAAAGACCCTCAGAAAGACAATAAATATTATAGACGTAGGTGAGATTGTATAGTGCATCCCTTAACAGTTGTGCCATCAAAAGAATCTAGCTCCAAGAGAGGCATATGTTTTAGAAGAGGGAAGAGCTCAATAGAGTGTTGAGTCTTTATCGTGACTTCATGTCATTGCAAAGACGATTCATTACACATGGTTACAAAATAATGTTCATTAGTATTAATACCGTAATCAAAGGTTGTACCCAAGAGGTTAGTTAACGGTTTTACAATGACTTAGACACTGAAATCTCACACACTCTTATTCCATGGTATGGAAGACGATGGCTGTTAATGGTACTGTTTTGCACTCTCGTACATATTATCATGCTGCGTGGGTGTCAAGGGACGGAAGTGACGGAAGTCATGATGAAAAGTAGTTCTGGTAGCTCATCTATGTAGTCTGCCCTCGGGGGCATGCCCGCAAGTTTCTCTAAAATGGAGACAAAAAGGTAAAACAGAAAAAAGATGTTATGAAGCAATATCTCGATTTTGGACCAGGGTGCTATAAAGGCCGTGCGCCGCGCCAAAATCTTCGTTTTTTGGAACCGGAGCCTTTTTTCAATTTTTTTTGTTAGTGAAATGCTCTAGCTTTGGGCCACAATGACCAAAATTATATTTTGGGGAGTTGCCGACTATGCTTTTCCAGTATCACCATCCTTTTGTCGACCATAATGGGGGTTCTATACATGTGTTGGCTGTAAAATAATTCCAATGCTCCGCTGAGAAATGCATGTGAGAGTCCACTAGCTTTTTTGCTGCACAAATTTGGCAGGCCATCAGCCATCAAAGCTAGTACCAAGCTAGAGAGCACCTTCAAATGCATATCTCGACGAAAATATAAGGCTTCACCACCTGCCCCTCAGTATATATACTCTCATAATAGTCACCTAAAGGATAGTATCTCGGGACAAGCATGTAAACCACTTCCCTGAAACTTAATTTTGGCCACCATGGCCCAAAGCTAGAGCATTTCACTAACAAAAAAATTGCGGGAAAGGCTCCGGTTCCAAAAAATCGACGCGCACGGCCTTCATGTACTTTGTATCGTACCACCAAGCCATTATCAACCTATGACAATCATGGGCTATGACAATCTCATCTTCCTCGACAAACCAATCAACGCCAACCTAAAATGCGCCATCTGCTTCAACATCTGCAAAGACGCCACCACAGCTTGCAGCGCAGGTCACACATTCTGTGCCGAATGTCTCCAACGTTGCACAGCCACTAATACTGCCGGGAATAACAAGTGTCCCACGTGTCGAGCGGATAGGATTAGTATAGCGAATCGACCTTTGAGGGGTATGATTCATGATTTACGTGTGAGATGTGGGGAGGGGGGTAGCGAGGAGGAGGAGGGTAGTGTTCAACATGTGAAGAAGAAGTCTCGTACGGATGAAACATCAAGCGGTGGAGATGATGCAGCGGCATTGGATAACGATAAGAATATCAATTCAAGCGGCTGCAATTGGGAAGGGACATTAGGTGATTGGCGTGATACCCATCAAAACGAATGTCCATTTGTTCTTGTGCCCTGTCCCGATAAATGTGGCAAGCAAGTTCGCCGAATGGATATGGAGGAGCACAAGACGACGGAGTGTCCCATGCGCAAAGTGGAATGTGGATTATGCCATGCAATGATCAAAAATGGGGATATGGAGAGGCACAAACGGTACAAGTGTCCGAAGAAAATGGTACAGTGCGACTTTTGTAAGAAAGAGATGACTCGTGAGGAGCTGGGTGAATATGGAAGTAAACCAAAGGAGAGGTTTGATGCTCATCCTATTTTGCATGACGAGCGGACTAGAATGACAGGTCATTATGCAGTATGCCCTAAAATGCTGCTTTGGTGTGAATTTGACTGTTGTATGTCCCAATTCAAGAGAGAGGATGCTGCCAAACATTACGCAAAGAATGCTCAGAGACATGCTGCAATCGTGAATGAACAAATTGAAAATTTGGAAAACTGGGATCGTGTTCGAATGAGTTGGATTATTCCTCGTCGAAAATTGGTGAGTAGGAATACTGCATTTCTACGCAGCAAAGTGCTATCCGGGGTGACGCAGTATGAGTTATATCTAACGCTGCATCTCCGTGGACCGGAGGATCCGATCAAAGTTGCACTCTGCTCGGATTCGATGAGTTGCTGCCCCACAAAGAATTATACTACTCTGAAAGGGTTCGAATTCACAGTAAACGAAAACGAGAATCCTTTTTTTGCCAGAACCTATGCGATCGCTGATTTCAAGGAAGAAATTAAGGTCCCATTTGAGGATGGAGAGAGAGGTGTGTTTAAGTTCAGCTCTAAACTGAAGAAAGAGATCTATCCCGACAGTGAAGATGAGGATCAAGATCCTGAACCTGTAGATGACTTCACTCTTTCCGATATGTTTGAGTACATGAACATGCGTGGTCATAACAGCGACGGGGTGATGATTTCTGCACTTTTCTACATTCGAAAATATAGGGATGTTTATCTTTCATGTGATGATGATGAATGATTGACTTGAGTGTGGCGAGTCAGGAGAGAGGCGAGCGTGCAGAAAGGAGATTGATACACTTTTAAGCGCAGAGCATGCACGGGCACATCTCGTGTCGCTCTGTGCTCTTTTAGTAAAATCCAAGTGGAGGGATACTTAATTATGTAACAGAAATTTTAACAGCGCAGAGTCTTGGTATTAATTACCATGCTATTTCGAATAATGATGTATCTCGTCTCGTTTACCTTGGTATCCTGTCCCTTCACTCAAGTGAGGTGTGGAATTTGCAATCATTTCAAATTATTTGCCTCTCCGCTTCCTTCTTCATCATGTGATCTTCAATGAACTCTTTCTCCATTTATTGGCCCTCCACATCATCGATGTCAACCTCATCTTATCATCCTGCTTCGTGATCCTACCTCTCCCTGAAAGGCTACAAGGTGCGTGGTACTTCTACCATGAACATGTAATAATCAAGTAAGCATGAGCTTGACTCTGAACTGATGGGGATGGGCTTGAGGTCGTGCTGTTAGTATCCTCGATCTCCCTACTTCCAATCGATGCTATTGATAGATTAGATAGGAGATAAAAGATAATGATTAGAGTATTTCCGTACTCTACTTGTATCTACGTACGTGTAATCTAACACCCCCCCACAATTCGATATCACGTAGTCGATATCGGATTGTACCAAATAGCATCTCTATCCTTTCAATAAAGGACAAAGGAAGTCCACTTTACAATGAGTGACGTGACCAAGTTGTCTCCAACATCATTGGGGTAATCAAGGGTTGTTTTTGTAACTGAATCATCTGGGTTACCCCGGTCGATCCCAGGATTCCACTGGCTACCATACAGACCCATTTGATCGCCTGAATGCATTAAGGTAACGGGAATATCAGCCACTAGGTAACCTTCGTCAATCATAAACGACCACGGTTTTGCCTGCACTCCAGAGTTAGTTCCAATAATATTCTGCTGATCCACATCGTTCATCTTAGGTCCAATACATTTCCTCTGCTCAACATCGGTTGTCTTAGTTCCAATACAGTTCCGCTGCTTAACATCGGTTGTTTGAGTTCCAATACGTTTCCTCTGCTCAACTTCAGTTGTCTTAGTTTCAACACAATTCCACTGCTCAATTTCAATTTTGTTAGTTCCAATACGAGTCCTCTGCGCGCTATCATTCAGCACTATATCCGCTGCTGTAACCTCAGTCGGTTCAAGCTTCATGGAGCTCTCTTCTTCATCAGTATTGTATTCGTCCTCAACCTTCGGTTCAAGCTTCATGGAACTCTCTTCTTCATCAGTATTGTATTCGTCCTCAACCTTCGGTTCAAGCTTCATGAAACTCTCTTCTTCATCAGTATTGTATTCGTCCTCAACCTCAAATGCAATATGATTTCGCTGAGTTGCTGCTAAAAAAATCTTCCCCGCTGTTTCCAGGTCGTGTTGGAGTTGTGGAAGAGTTTCTACTAATTCCTCATACTCGTCACTGTCTTCATAATTAAATGGTTCATACTGAGTAGATTGCTCAGAGTCGTCAAAGGTGTTAATAAGAGTATCCAAGTTGTGTAGCATGTTATCATGGGCTGCGTACACATCGTCGGCGTCCTCGACTGGTAAGTACCTAATTGATGTTGTTTGCTTTGTAGGAGGTGTGTCACTGATAAATGTTGGTGAATCTACACGTAGTGTATTAACGGTGCGACGCTGTTTGGTTCTGCCCTCGGCGTATGAAGACTCCAATTGTTGGTTCAATGATGTCTAGGTAGCGATAATGCAACATTTACCTAATTTCCTAAGTGATATGATATGTTGTTGCTCCGTTAATAATATTGTCATGGCATGTACCTTGTGGAGGTGTGGCAATGACAATTTTGTTTAATAGCGTTTCGTGTAGCACAGAACGTCTCATTCCCTTAGACGATCACTCACTTCTCACCAATCTTTATCCTTGTTATGTATCCTTACCATGTAATTATATTATTAGTTGATGTTATCGCAGTAGTACTGATTAGTTTGTATATTACGTAATCATTAACGTAGTGTGAGAAACGAATCGGTTTATCAGACAGCCATTCTCACGGCTGTATCTACGATGGCAGCGTTCGAAAAGAATAGAATACGGGGAGAAAATGATGACAATATTTATTCTATTCTCCGACGGGGAGGAACGCGGACATAATAAGTATGAGGAAATGGAACCAGTTCACTGAGGTTATATTTGACTGGGAGGAGCGATAAGAATTTGCCGAGGAATGCGGGAGGCAAGAAGGAAAGAGATTCGATATCGATATAATGAATTGCCGAGGACGCCGGCATAATAATTGGCCCCCCAGTAAGGACACCTGGGATATCAACAACCATCGCCGAGGAATGCCGGCGATAAATAAATCGGCCCTGCTGGGGAGGAATGCCCCCGTCTGCATAAAAGGAATTGGCCCAAACTAACTATTGACGGATAGGCACCACTAGAGACGTGGAGCTGGAAACAGAAATCGAACGTAGAAACATATTAAGAACCCAGATCACCTAGGAGAGGTGCAGAAGGTTAGAAACATATTAGAACCCAGATCACCTAGGAGAGGTGCAGAAGGTTAGAACCCAGATCACCTAGAAGAGGTGCAGAAGGTTAGAAACATATTAAGAACCCAGATCACCTAGGAGAGGTGCAGAAGGTTAGAACCCAGATCACCTAGAAGAGGTGCAGAAGGTTAGAAACATATTAAGAACCCAGATCACCTAGGAGAGGTGCAGAAGGTTAGAACCCAGATCACCTAGAAGAGGTGCAGAAGGTTAGAAACATATTAAGAACCCAGATCACCTAGGAGAGGTGCAGAAGGTTAGAACCCAGATCACCTAGAAGAGGTGCAGAAGGTTAGAAAAGTTAGAAAATAGATAGGAAATAGAAACCCAGGAAAGAAATACTGCAAGGAGCCAGTATAGACCCTGCAAGGAGCCAAGGGCGACGGACGGAAATTGCTGCAAGGAGCCAGCGATAACACGAGAAATTAGGTACTGCAAGGAGCCAGCAGATAGGGAATATTAAAGAATATCGCTGCAAGGAGCCAGCAGAATCACGGAAGGAATAGGGATACCAGAGAGTATTAACGATGTAACAGTCAATGGCAAAGTGCCGACACATTCTTGGAGAGATAAAGGAAAAGTAAACGTAAGTGGCAAAGTGCCACCGCGTCGTCGTTGGAGATAGAAAAGAAAGAAAAATACCACCAGGAGGTGGGGCCAGTAGAGCCTATCGTCTTCGAAAAGAAAGAGAAATACCACTAGAATAGGAAGGTAATGAAATAGATCACCGAGTAAGTGAGGCGAACACCCGAAGGAGAGCATAAATAGTAGTAGTCACGGCCGGAGTGCCTGTAATGTTGGTAAATGAAAAAGAATAGGGACCGTGATTGACCAGGAAGAGAGATAGAAACATTTCGTATGAGAGACGACAAGAGAGCTGAAAAGGCCAGAGTAATAGACGAAAACTAATGTGCACCCAGAAGATAGGGTCACCGTTAACTATGTGATATTAGTTAGATTAGAGTGGACGCACCTCTGACGAAAGCTGAGGGGAGATACTCTAGAAGGAGAGATGTCGAACACGATAATCAACGTGAAGTCTTTGATATCCAGGGAGACAGTCCGATAGAGGACAACTGCCGTATTCGAGGAGTAGAATACCGAAGAAAATTGAGCAGGACTAAGAGACAGATGAATAGCAAGAACAGCGGTTAACCAACAGATGCACATAAACTCTGAGAGATCGTAGAGATCTGACTTATCGGACCAGAACGAGAGTGCTCACGGTAATGAACACGGGCTGGTAATATAATAGGTTGCACGTCACGGATGTCAAGTACACTATCCAAAACCTCATGGAGAGATCTGACATGGAATCGGAGACAAGATACTATGAGATATACAAGCATCCCTGCTTGATATACAAGCATCCCTGCTTGAGAATGAGATCAAACGTTAAACCACGACAAGTATGAATAAAAATCCTTTTGAGGGCATAAATGCGAGAATAGTATTCGGGACTGCTCTGCATGAGAAGCCGATTGCAAATGGAAGCCGGGAAGAGGTTGATCTCAAGACATGAATATAAGCAATGTGAAACTGAAACACAAGATGAATGCTTGAACGCTTACAGTTAGAGCAAAGCTATGACATTTAAGGTCATGGCATTTTGAGCCGACCGGCGTGATTGTTACTCTGATGATATGTAGCGCAAGTACCTTGGCACAATTCGTGTGAACATCCCTTCATCTTAGGTCAAACCAGATCAGTGAATGGCATCCCGGGTATATTGAGTACAGGACATCCGCAGACAGAGCTCCGTGATGTTGCGTGGAAGATGGGGAGAGAATGGCACAGAGTGTGTCATCTAACAACTCCTCCTCCAGGAAGGGAGAGGGAGAGAAAGAGAGAAATGGACAGCACTTGCTGTAAAAATAAGGAATAGGTGGCAACTCGATCATAACAAGAATAACGGCTTGTCAACAAGTACTTGATAGGGAGTAGCTTCATGCCATGTGATGAGACAGGGACAAAGACAAATTCCATGATGTTGTACATACAATATACCTTGGGATCAGCGTACAGAAGATCGTAGCAACAGAGTTGGTTACCCTGGAACTTTATGACGGAGCAAATATTAGATGCGTGTAATGGTGCACGGGCATTCAAAGTGAATCGGAAGCGAACACAAATATTAACAATCGACAAACATTCTTATTTTGAATCGCAGGCTTGATGTGGTTGAGATGTCAAGAAATAGGAAGACCTCGTCTTGGCAAAAGATCCCTCAGTATAAGCGTAGCAAATATATAGTACAAGCTATATCGCTTTGATAACAGCGGGCGCGAATACAAGCTGTAGTCTATGACAATGTGTAAGAGACAAGAAATTGGATGTAGCCAGAACAACACGACCGCGGACGTTATTATCCATCATGATGAGCCGAGGAGGTAGTTTGAAGAACGGACCGCAGACAAGGACGTTACTATCCATCATGATGAGCGGATGATAATCTAATCCGAATTGATGGAGAAACGCCCTGCGGCAAAGGGGAAACAAAGCTGAAGAGAATAGATAGATGGAGAAACGCCCTGCGGACAAGGGACGAACAAATGTACGAGAATAAGGGACGAACAAATGTAAGAGCCGTGACTACCAAGGCATAACGAAATACTCCATAGCATCTGACCAATGAGGAGTCCAGAGTGAAGGACGATTGAACAGCATGGTGAAAACAATGCGCACTGAACTGGAGACGGGTTGACATCCAAGACCGGGAGACACTCGATATGATCAAGAATAGGGGCAGCAATACCTCGTGTAGACCAATAATTGAATGTCAAGCAGGGGAGAATATTGATACTTGACATTCCCAAGATGGCACAGAAGAGGCAGATAAAAGAGATGACACAGACGAGGCACATAAACGAGACAGAGAAGAAGAGGCAGATAAAAGAGACAGAGAAGAAGAGGCAGATAAAAGAGATGGCATAGACGAGGCAGATAAGAGAGACAGAGACCAATGTGACAAGGAACTGCCCTCATAACAGTTGCTAATGATGCTCACGCTAATCATAGTGCAAGACGTGAAGGTACATATGACACTACTGATGAATGTGGATTAAACGCCAGATGTCAAGCTAGGAAGAACGCGATGCACGTCTTATCACCCGACATAATGGCAGAGGAAATCAACGAGGTAGTACAGACCAAGATATCGGCAGAAGAGCGCAAATGAAGAAATGATATTGAAGAACGCCTTGGGCCTTGGTCGGGTCGAATGGAAGCAACATGAGAAAGATTGGATGACCCACAGAGCGGCTATATAGCATCAAGTTGACCTTGTATCGTGATAACTATGGTGTGAACACAGTGATACCTTACATGGGCATAATTGCGCTAGCAGAGCAGAGCAAAACATTTCCGACAAGCCGACTCGATAGCTTAGTGATTATTGTCAGTGAGTTTCATGAAACTAGGACGTTAAGACCACGCGTAGGACCCGCAGTTGAGGTGACTGCTGACAATACTTGAGAGCAATTGCATGACAAGCACTGCGGGAGCGCCCTAACACATTTGGAGACGATTCTAGATGCATCGACAACAAGCCTTCTTAGTATGAGACGACAACAACAACTAGACTTTGCATCGACCTACTTGTAGTAGGACACTCAGACTAGGGATCGCAAATTCATATTATCAAACGATACTGGAGCTGCAAATGAGTTTGAATATATCAGGCGAGACCAATCTCAAACAGCACGAGAAGGTCTGACAGAGTACGGGGTGCCATCGATAGGTTATCGCGGACGGTTAGACGCCGATTGTGGTAGACGGAGTAAAGCCACCACAGACTTCATGAGACTGATTCGACCAATCACCAACTCGACCAACAAAAGACTCGGCATACGGGGAGAATATGAGTGATATACCTCGCTCGTGATGCTGAAACACGAGATATAGGCCAGGCTAATGCGAGTTGAACTAGAGGCGCACTGGACAATTTGATGCACAAATGTTAATGACTGGAACGAGGCGATACGACCGACTTAAACGAGGCGATATAACCACGACAACAAGAGACCGACTTAAAGATGTAGAGATATGCGAGCGGTGATGAGGCAATAGCAGGAGAGCCAACACCAACATACCAAGGAAGTCACACGCTGACTCTGGGAGCACGACATCCCACATGTTACACAAGCAATACAGGCGACACATATCGGAACATAGAAGAGGTTGCGAGGAAATGATTCCTTGAACAGCCAGACGCATCATTGCCGCGAATAGAACATCCAGGCGCATCAAGGTTTGGGCTCATAAAACAGCACAGATACAGATCCAGATCTGTCACCCACGGGACAATGCCTACCTCATCTACATAACTGCCATTAGACGTACCGGCCACGGATTTTTGTATGGGCAACGCACGCTTGAATTTAAGTGAGAACGTGGCTCGAAGCTAGAATCACTTGAGATAGTGAAGATAAAGGGAATGAAGTGAAGATTCGTCACTATGCGCAACATGATTTACAACGTACAGAACTATGCTTGCCAAAGGTGTATACAGGATGAAGAGTCACTCTCAAGACACGCGATTAGGGACACCATCCATCGTCCATTATGAGATAATATTGGTCGACGTAGATGACATCCTACCAAGAACCAAGAACCCGAACGAGGTGATGATTAAGCTCTGAGAAAATAACAAACGACCTCGGGCAGGAAGAAGGACATGGCAAGAGCCTCTGAGACAACACGATGAATGAGAAGTAGGAGAGAGAACTCAATCAATTAAGTATCCAGAACGATAGAACTAGACACCGGACTACAGCGGTGAAAGAGGTAAAGATACCAGCAACTCATTTCTGTACGACGATCAATTTTGACTTGGACCGTCTCTACGATGTGGTCAAAGCATCTCGTGACACTCGGGCATACAGAACCGAGATGCATATGAGGAGTTACATTGAAAGGATGCACTCGGGCATACAGAACCGCGATGCATATGAGGAGTTACTTTAAAAGGATGTACATTGAAAGGTATTTACGTTTACGGGGAGACCGTAGAGGCTAGTGAAGATTGATCCAGCCGGTATGTAGGGATCATTTTGACCGCACTTCGTCTTGGACACCTCGAAAGCTGTTTACGGAATTATACGTTACCTGGATAGGTATCCAGATAGGAGACTTGCTATGTCTACAATGCATGTCGAAGAAGCCCCAAAGCATAGCACAGATTGGAAGGATTTTTACGGGAGACGATTGAGGAAGACCCAGCGGAAATACCAGTTCCGTTGGGAGAGAAGGCGAGGATCAGAATCTTATCGTTCAATAAACAAGAAGCAGAGTACGGTTGAATTTACAAATCTTGGAGCCGACACCGAGATGGTAACGATGCGCTTCGCGAGAGGTTTGACAGTTGCACTGAAGATCAACCTAAAGATGTTCGCTGTACCAACTGACTGAGCACATTCGCGGTACCAATTGACTGAACACCTGATTTCTTTTGTGACAATGACAGTATGGTGAAGGTTACGAATACTCCAACATCCGCTACAAAACTCAGTCAGACACCTTATCATCAAGGGGGAGTACACCGCAACAGGAACTTTACAATGTCGATAATACCTCCTGGACGGAGCCAACTACTCGGACACACTCAAGAAGATATCACCTTTATACAAGAGGATTCAACTTTATATTACCCAAATCAGTGCACGATAGTGGATGAGAAGATTTCCAATGAGACTTAGCTTTATGAATCGCAAGCGTAAGCTTACAATTCACGGGGAGCGTTTCGTGTAGCACAGAACGTCTCATTCCCTTAGACGATCACTCACTTCTCACCAATCTTTATCCTTGTTATGTATCCTTACCATGTAATTATATTATTAGTTGATGTTATCGCAGTAGTACTGATTAGTTTGTATATTACGTAATCATTAACGTAGTGTGAGAAACGAATCGATAGCGCATGAGTTGCGCCGCCAACAAATTCGTTGGTTGCCAAATTCACAAATGGAATTATGGCATAAATGAACTTCATTGTTGGTGATTGTATAGGCTCTATAACCTGTTAGTATCCTCGATCTCCCTACTTCCAATCGATGCTATTGATAGATTAGATAGGAGATAAAAGATAATGATTAGAGTATTTCCGTACTCTACTTGTATCTACGTACGTGTAATCTAACACGTGCAGTGTTTCACATAGGCAGTATGGGAAGGATGGCCGTGGTTGCACTCCTCTGTTGTTTGCTCACGGTGCCAAGGAATCGGCCTTCATTTTTTGTTGCAGCGGAGTCGGCTGCTCCAGAAACATCGCTGCAACCGACACTTGCTCCATCGATAGGTGCACCGACAGCAACATCTAATCTCAAGCTCAAGTGCTGGTGTATCGGCACAGACAGCAGCCCCAGAATCTTCATCTCCAACTAGCAAGCCTATACATTATATTATTCAGATCTTTCGAAAATCAGAACTCTGAGGCTGATGTGTCGTCTATCGAGAAGAAGGTGACGCCAAAGCAGTCTGCTATATCAATAGATATTCATCAAAATCGGGTGAATCTGCAGAAACAACAAAAAGTTCGATATCTGTAGAGGGCAACATTCGACAACGTTGCCTCAGCTCCAACGTCCCTGCCTACCACAAGATTAGCAATGCGTATCAAGAGGCGTTGGGGGGCTTTGTGGAGTGTCTCTTCAATCGACTTCACCTTCTTCGGAATCGATTGAGCCAAGTAAGTCGATTGAGCCATTATGGTAGAAAAGGCTTGCCCAGACAATAGATAGTAAGCTTATTAGAGATAACTATTTCTAGTACAACAGAGAAGTGTCGGTCGATAGGATGCAGATAGATAGATTATTTTCACTTCTTAATGCGTTTTGCTTTTGCATACCTAAAACAAAGTACGTGGGAGTCACAATTTCTGTCGCACAGGTATGCAGTCGTGCAAGCGAGAAAGAGAAAGAAGAAAGAACATTTTTCGGTCGTGTTTCATTCCCTCGAGCGAGGAGCGAGGTGCACCATATTTTCATTCATGTTGCATGTTGCACTTGCTCAAAAGATTCTTAATCGTTGCACAGAATATATCATCGTACTGCTGCTCTATCATGTCCAACGTGGGCGATAATAATTTCGTTAGATACATCTACAGGGGTGAAGAGGGTGAAGTTATTCCTCGTCATGCCACTCATATCATCGTGCATGAAGATGTCACAGTCGTCCGTGCGCGGGCATTCTATGAGCATTTTAACATCCTTGAAGTCGTCTGTCATAATAAAGTCGAAAAGATTGAGAATCATGCATTCTATTGGTGCCCGCACTTGAGACGAGTAATCATGCCAGGCGTCACAATTATTGAGGATTTGGCATTCACTGATTGTTTCGATTTGACGGATGTAGAATGTGGCAAGCTGGAAAGAATTGGAGAGTGCGCATTTTGGGACTGCTCATCTTTGGGGAGCATCCACCTGCCGTCCGCCGAAGTTGTTGAAGAGAGAGCATTTGATGGATGCAGAGCGCTGGCTAGTGTGAAATTCAATAGCAAGATGGAAAGACTTGATTTTAGGGCATTTGGTAGCTGCTTCTCTCTGGAACGAATCACCATCCCATTGAAGGAATGGGACGGCATGATTGCGGATAGCATATTCCAGGGCTGTGAAAATTTGGAGCACGTTGATCTAGTTGAGAGAGCATTACTACACGAAACTATCGCCGCTTTACAATTGGGGGATTGGAGAAATGATATGAATGAAGAAATCAATTCAATCAATCAGATTCTTCCCGATACAATTGCTGGCGATGATTATGATGATGATTACGGTGATCATATTGTGGGTGGGAAAGCCCGGGCGATAAGAAGGTGGATTAGATCAGTTCTTTTCAAATTAGCGCATTACAAAGGAGAGCATCAACGCGTACTGGATGAGGCTGTAACTACACTCCTGCCAGCTTTACCTTGCGATATTGTGAAGAAAAATATCCTCCCTCTTCTTGAATTGCCATCATACTAGCTGCTTTCTCATTTGAAGGGGGGGATCACGAAGATGAAGATTGAAATTGAAGACCATAGCAAAGGGGAAGAATAGGAGGTGAGGCGATCCGTCTGTCAGCTCTTTAGAAAAGAGGGGAGGAGGAGGAGAAGCACTGAAAAAGAAAGAGGTGAACAAGACAGAGGGGAGGGGGGTTATGGGACTAACTGCACCTCTCTAATAACATTCATATTTAGTACAACATTTCTATCTATCGCCTCACCATCGAGTAATGCCTACTCCGTCCCCTGAATGACATACTCATGATTACAGCACCTTTATCTATTCCCCAATACCATTCAATCCATATCATGTGCTGTTGCAGCCACAGCTCGGTTTACAAACGGCCCAGCCTCAATCGTCGACGATCGACAAAGTGGATGAGGCATACCCAAAGCCTTGGAAACATCCTCCGAAGCAGCCGCTGCTTTCTCAGCCCCAACTCCATCTGCCCCACCAGTCAAAAACTTGGATGAAGCCGCCTCAACAATCTGCACTCCTCCACCATTGGAAGGATTCTGCAACCCCTGAATCCATTCCACCGCCGAACTTGTCCTGCCATGTGATGACCTTCTACTACGTCGTGCCGATCGATGGTTATGATGATTACTACGTCGGACACGACGATCTTGACGAGTCTCATACTCTGCATCATCCATCGATTGTGTTGCATCAATCATAAGAGCAGGATTATTTGACCACGACTCTACAACATTGAGAACAACTGGAGGTCCTCCTCCTCCTCCACCACCCTGATAACTCTCAACGTCCGACGATGAATCGAATGTGTTTGAACGTGGATTAATCGTAATGCCCTGCATACGTTCCATGAACGAATTTGACGGGGCAATGGCTGGAATATTAGACGAGGAACTAGTTTGTCCCTCACTACTACTATTCAAATGTCTCAACCCATGCAATGAACCACTCAACATCCTTTCCTCCTGCTGCAACTGCTGTCCCCCCTCACTAATCCTACCACTACTCAAATGTCTCAAATACTGTCGTCTCCTCAAGGAACCAATACTTCCCCCACCATTCGTACTCCAACTAGCCTCAGTATCCAAATCATCCTCTTCATCCAAATAAAAACTCCCCTCCCACGTAGACTCATCCTCATCATAACTAAATGTACGTGAATACATTTCATAACTTGCCAATGAGTCCGATCGATGAACTGCATTGGCAAGTCGAATGGATGGGATGGAGTAATCACGATCATCGAGGGGGAATGGGTGGAGGAATTCTTCGGGATCTTGATTTGGTGGAAGGTTGGTAATCATTGTTGTTGTTGTAGATGGTTCTTCTTCTTCTTCTTCTGCTTTGGCGGGTGTTACGACTGTAGGATGCAACAACAATGATGATGAAGTAGTAGTAGTAGTAGTAGCAGCAGCAGCGCCGCCACCCCCCTCCGCACAACTTCTCAAGGGACTTTGTGAAGGAGTACGAGTAGTAGTAGTAGTAGTAACCGTATTCCTCGGAGACTTGAAAATAGCATCCAATTCCTTGGTATCGGCCATTTCAGTAACACCATGTTGACTACGTCCACTTGGTTCATATGGCTTGGGACTTCCAATAATGAATGATGCTGCTTTTGGTTGATGATGATGGTTAGTGTTCTCAACCCTTGTTTCACTACTCATGAGTGGACGACGTGATGATGGTGAGGAGTGAATCATCACATCACCCAATAAAGAAGAAGAAGGAGTTGGACGACCCTCCTCCTCTACTACTTCTTCACCACCACCACCACCACCAAGTTCTCCTCGTTGGACAGTAGCAACTTGACTCTTGTATTGCAAACTCCCCTGAAACGAAAAAAATTTCCGTTCCGGTTTCAATTCAATCGGTGCCAAAAACAATCCGTTATTCCCACCCTCCTTGGTCTTTTTTTTGACATGACGTTCGGATGCAGAAGTGGGTAGTACTACTACCCCTCCTCGTTTGTTGTTGGTGGAACTACGATTTGATGATTCATCTTCCATAAAGGTGGAATCATCATCATCATCATCATCTTCGGTATTACTGTAAATTCCTGGAAGGGAAGAGTCTTGGATGGACATCTCCAGAGGAGTTGGTGAGAAATTCAACACCCCCCCTTCAGTTTCTTGGGAAGGTGGAGGGATAGTACCGGCAGACACACCACCATCCAATAATCCCCCACCACCACTCAAGATGGAAGTAGCTGTAGGAGGTGTAGTATTACTTGATCTTGGTGGACTAGTCGCCGGAAAGAATCCAGTAGAAGAAGAACGCAAACTCCTTCCACCTTTGGACGAAGTAGTAGTATTAGTAGTGTTGGAGGAAGAACTTCGACGAGGGGGAAGTGGTCTACGTTGTTGAAGTACGCCCCTGTTCATTCCACCCCCAATGTTCCCAACACCCCCACCGATACCGCCAACACCGCTGATACCACCAACAGCTCCTCCAGCTCCAGCAACAGCGCCACCGTCGATATAACTCACATTTCTCATAATCGGAGTCAAATCATTATTGATGATGCTCCCGCCCCCGGCAATATTCAATCCTACCAACCCATCATTATTATCATTTGGAGTGCTTGGTAGATAATAATTGGTAGTACTATTGTTGGATTCATCAATGGTGGGTGTGGATGGAGCAAGGTGGGGAGAAGTGGAGTGTTGTTGTTGTTTCGTTGGGGATGTTGGGGGAGAAGAAGTTTCCATTTTTTGGGTCGTGGTGGAGGTGGTGGGGGGTGGTGGTGATGCGGGAGGTGTTTCCATTGTTTGGTTGTCGTTGTTGTTGTTGCTCATTTTATTAGTCACTGTTGGTGGTGGTTGACTATATGTTGTGTTCGTAGGGAATGTAGAAGTTGGTTCGAGAGCTGTGTTTTTGAAGAATGAAATTGAAAACGAGTATGGTGAGTGCAATTGCATATACGGGTCTTAAGAGGTGAAAATGTGCACAGTGTATAATTTCCTGTGCTGCTGACTGCTGTAGAGCGAGCACATCAATGCACTCTAGATGCTCATCACACATATGCATTGTGCAATGCCTCTCGGTGGACAATATATTCACGACGATGTGCAAAACACCAAAAGTTGGAACGAGAAGCCCTACCAAAGAACATATCCATATCCACACAACTTACCTTTGTTGTTACTCTAAACTACTCTTTATAAATAATGATAATTCACCAGATCTGTCTAAGTATTGTAGTATCCAGCTCGTCAATCAATTAATGAGCAGCACTGCCAATGCGATGATCAATGCCTCAATATCAATGCTACACAACTACACAAGCCTTCGCAATTGTGTATTGCCAACTTTAGTGATCTTTGGCCGCTCATCGGATGTCAAAATTACACGATGGCCACCAAATTCGGCCATCACGACTGGGTAACATTTGATGTAGTAATTCCTTTGTGGATTGGGGGAGGTGTCATGTGGAAAGTGAGGACTTTGCTGGATTTTTTGGTAGGAGTTCCGATGGTAGAGGTGGGAGGGTGCAGTGAGAAAATAGTTGATTTACGAAATTCAGCCCACTCAAAGACTTCGAAAGAGCTCTCGACTTGGGACCTATCTGCCGCGAACTAAATCCCCCCGGGGGGTCGAAACATTTTGGTTAGTCTGCTCTAGAGGGGGGTCTAACTACATAGTGAATGCTAGTAGAAATCGCGAGGGGGGTCTAAATATTTTGGCTAGGCTGTGATTTGGAGGGGGGGTCTAAGCTGACCAGGGGGGTTAAAGTTCGCGGCAGGTCCCTTGTACTCATTGGACATTGGGTCAGTTCTCTTCTTCATTCAGGCAAGCTACCAGAAAGTGTGAAGGTTCTGGTGCGTGGTGTGAAGAATTGATAAATAAATCATACTTACGTGGTGTGAAGAATTGAGAATTGAATCTTATCTCGAACACATTCTCTCTGAGTTGGAGGAGGCACTGTCTCCTCTCTCTATCTAGTTGGCCATTAACATCACAATCACAGCTTTCATCGTACCGTCATTGTAATATCAGTACATAAATTATCTTGGCATTCCATCATGGCGGCCGTGCGTGGGCGATAATAATTTCATTAGATATAGATACATTTACGGAGGAGAAGATGGCGAACATATCCCTCGTCACTAACGCATGTTACTGTGCATGAAGACGTCACAGCCATCCTTGCAGGGGGGCATTCTGGTGTCATTGTATAACATCGTTGAAGTCATCTTCCATGATAGAGTCAAAAAAAGATTGAAGTAGAAGCATTCTATGGCTGCACTTCCTTGAGACGAGTAATCATGCCGGGTGTCAGAATTAAGGCTTGTAGAGCCCTGACAGATGTAGAATGCGGCAAGCTGAAAACAATTAAAGATTGGGCATTCCAAAACTGCAAATCTTTGAGAAGCATCAGCCTGCCGTGCGTCGAAAGTGTTCAGCAGCATGCATTCTCTTCTTGTATAGCCCTGACAGACGTGAAATTTGGTAACAAGCTGGAAAGAATTGAGAGGGAGGCATTCGGTGGCTGTTCTTCTCTTGAACGAATCACCATCCCATTGAAAGATCGTATTATTCGTGATGATAGCATATTCGCAGGTTGTGTTGCTTTGAAAATCACGTCGATCTGTTTGAGGGAGCACTACATGTAACTATCGCCGCTTTACATTTGGACAAGTGGCGAAATGATATGAATAGAAATATTGGTGCAATCAATCAAATTCTCCTCCGTACACCTGCAGGCACCGGATTGGCTTACAATGCGGGGGGGAAGGCCAGGCTTTGGTGATCGAAGGTGGATTGGATCGCTTTGTGACAAAATGGATCGTTACAAAGTTGAACATCAACGCATATTGGATGAGGCTGCAGATACACTCGAGGTTGGTTTACCTCGCGATATTGTGATGAAGAATATCCTTCCTTTTCTCGTATTACCATCATAAAAATGTTTGATGTAGTAGAGAAGGTAGAGTGATGAGGAGGAAGAGTAGGTCAGTCGGTTGATAGCACTCACTTGGGGAGGTAGACGACTCGTAATCTTTGCTCCTCACTTATCTCTCTTGTGGGATGTTCGAGGGCAAAGAGATGCCACTGCCTCGTTAGTAAGAGACATTATTATTTGGATTTGGCAGCACGTAGTAAGAAACATCGTGAGAACCATGGACACTAAATCTAAATCATCGCCTCTATTCTACTTGTGTCGATTCTATAAGATTACATCATTTTTACAGTGCTTACGCTTACGATATGGTTTCGAACAGGGTGACTTGCAATTCCATAAAGGGGGTTCAGAAGTGTACAATAGAAACAGTTGCTCTGATGAACAGGTGGATCAGTGTCATTTGCATTTGTCCATCCTAAATGCATAGTGGGGTAAATCTATATAGGCTGAAAACAACTTACACATCATGACGTGCAAACTCAATATTGATTGAGAAGAACTGCACCAAAGAATGTCGCTCGTGGCAACTCGCAACTCACCCGTACTTAGGTAAAATACTGATACCCGGGCAACGTTTTCAGGCTGTGGGGTGCAAGTCAGAAGATCACGGAGGGGTGTAAGTCAGGTCACATGAGGTCACGAAAAGTCCAAGTCAGAACCACGGAGGAATAGTACATTGGCGATGGTCTCCACGCAATATTTGTCGCCAAGAGCGTGATATGACAGATCACGGTACATTGTAAAAGCTGTCACAGGTGATGGTAGCAAAGACAATGATAGCACATAGGCAACTTGCTTTGTATCGGACGCTGCACTGCTATCCACTGCAAGTCAAAACCTATATATATTCTTAACAGCATGCTGAATCTGTCTCTGAAGTGGTGTGGATGGATTCGCCGTCTGGAAGCGTGAGGAGCACGGAGCGCACATCATGTGATGAAAGACATAATGATCGTCGCTCGACATCAATGAGAACATACACGGCGAACGACGTTGCCGTCTCTACCACCGAGAAAAGGCACAAGCAATGAAGCATATTCATTGTATTCATCAATGGATGCGTCGAGACTTTTGTGTCTTGTGCATCCAACACACTTGTTGGATGTTACGGAAGCGGGCACATCTCATAGCAAAATGCATCCACACGCAACAAGCAGCATCTTCTATGAACACCAACACCAACAATATAAGAGAATAGTATATTTATGCTATTTGGAGTCTTGGTGGCGACGGGGAAGGTTCAAGAGCGTACTATACCGATGCATAATATTTGAGCGATGAAAGCAATACACATACTATTCAATTCTTGACGGGCAGCAGTGTACAACTCATTGAAGAGTCAACAGCAAACAGAGTCTCCATTCGCGGCAATAGATTAGAGGATCATGCAAGCCAATTGCAGGCGATGCTGATAGAAATGTAACAAAGTTCAAGCCTTACTACAGCAGTTTGAGTCCCTGTTGGATGCGAAATACTGCGCAAACTCCTCTTTTATCGACTCTTGCTTTGGGTATTAAATCTAGTCGTAGACTCTAGTTGAATTACATGATACTTCAGTCACCTATTCGAGAAGAATGGTGACGATTCATTGCATTCTGTGATAGAATTGTTGCAGATGAGCTGCGACCACGAACTTTCCTCCTCTTTTTCTCTCCTCTTTCTCGCCCCCAACTCAGGCGAAGCCCACAGCCTGAGAAAAATGCCGATACCCGCGATAACAATCCAATAATAAGTATTCACCTCTTCTATCAATTATATTTAGCTGTATCGTACTGCCAATGCGTTCGTCAATCTCAATCGACAACCAACACAAAGAAGTCGTGCACATACAAGCCCTCGTGGATCGTGGATAAATAGATGTCAAACTACACATCTATCACGCCACCAAATTCGGCCGTCGCGACTGGGAGTTATTTTTTGATATTGATTCCCACGTTGAAATGAGATCCGTCATTGGAGAGATTTCGGAAGAAGGTCAACCAAGCCACGTTCAGCCTCGTTCAGCCCACTCATCCGCTCTAATCTAATACATAGCAAGGGTTGGGGAGGAACAAATCTATGTATTCAGCCGTTTTATTCACGGAGCTTATTATTGAAATTATTGAATAGGATCTTATCCATTTATTTATTGTACCGATCTTGAGCAAGTAGCATTCATCTCTGGTCGAAAAGGCACTGTCATCTCCTAGCCGGCCAAACATCATCTTCCATCGTACCGTCGTTGTAAAATCTACACAAACATCTTGGTGCTTCATCATGGCAGACGAGGGCGATAATAATTTCGTGAGATACATCTACAGAGGAGAAGATGGCGAAAGAATTCCTTATCTTGCAACTCATGTCACCGTCCATGAAGACGTCACAGTCGTTCTGAGAAATGCATTCTTTATGCATCAAAACATAATTGAAATTATTTGCCACGATAAAGTCAAAAAGATTGAAAAAGAGGCATTCTGGTGCTGCCCGCGCTTGAGACGAGTAACCATGCCGGGTGTTAAAATTGTTGGGCGGTGTGCATTCATGGGTTGTAATGCCCTGGCGGAGGTTGAATGCGGCAAGCTGGAAAGAATTGAAGGACAGGCATTCCAAAACTGCAAATCATTGAGGAGCATCAACCTCCCATCTGCCGAGATCGTTGAGTTGGAGGCATTCAGAGATTGCAAAGCCCTGACAGACGTGAAATTTGGAAACAAGCTGGAAAGAATCATTAGGATGGCATTCAGGAACTGCAATTCCCTGGAACGAATCACCATCCCATTGAAAGATGACATGATTTTAGATGGTAACATTTTCTCAGGTTGCGCTGCTTTGAATCACGTTGGTCTGGTTGAGGGAGCAGCACTGCACAAAATTGTAGCCGCTTTACAATTGGAGGCATGGAGAATTGCGATGAATAGAGAAATTGATTCTATCAACCAAATTCTGCCCAGGACACGTGTAGGCAACGGAATGTATGTTGACGTGGAAAAGGCTCGGGCGATACAAGAGTGGATTAGATCGCTTTGTTACAAAATGGATCTCCTCGAATCTAAACATCAACGCATATTGGATGAGGCTGCAGATACACTCAAGGTTGCTTTACCTCGCGATATTGTGATGAAGAATGTCCTTCCTTTTCTCGAATTGCCCTTTAATGGTTGAAGTGGAAGAGAAGTTAGGACGGCCAGGAGGAAGAGTAGGTCAGTCGGTTGATAGCTCTCACTTGGAGAGGTAAATAATTGACCTGTAATCTGTGCTCCTCACTTATCTCTCTTTTGAGATGCCATGAGACTCGTTAGTGAGAGACGTTATTATTATTTGACAACTAGTAAGAGATATTGTGAGGACCCTGGGGACTAAATCATCGTCTCTATGCTACTTGTGTCAATTCTATACATAAGTTACATCATTTACAGTGAATACGCTTATGATATGGTTTTGTGGGGAACAATGTGACTTGCAATTCCAACTTTGCTGCGATGGCTGTACTGTGGATCAGTGTCATTTGCACTTTGTCCGTCCTACGATGCTTAGAGTAAACCTCTGCTCAAACTCAAAATTGATAAGTAGAGAACTCTATCAAAGAATATCGCTCGAGGCAACAACTCACCCTTGCTGTATGAAATACTGATACCCGCAATGATAATCCAATAATGAGTATCCACCTCGCTGTACTGCCAATGCCTTTGTCAATCTCAATCAACAATCAGTACAGACATGATGTCAAATAATAATGTCAAACCACCAAAATCGGCCGTCACGACTGGGAGTTTTTTTGATATTGATTCCTACGTGGAGAGAAAGCCGTCATTGGAAGATTTCGGGAGAAGATCCGTCCGCCCGCCCGCCCGCAGATCGATCCACGAATCAGCCACTGTGCTCGACATGATTTCCAGTGCATAAGCGCAAGCACGGAATCTGGGGCTACAGTCGATAGATCCACGAATCAGTCCACCCCGTCCATGCTCCGCCATAATAAGTGCACAAGCGCTAGTTACAAGTTACAAGCACATCATAGCGTTAGGGTTGGGGGGAACAATATCTATCCAGCCGTTTTCTTCAAGTGGAGCAGAGAAGGAATAATAAGATGTCCAGAAATTGAGTAGTATATTATTCTACCGTATCTTGAGCAAGTAGCATTCATCTCTGTTGGAAAAGGCACTGTCAATCTCCTAGCCGGCCAAACATCATCATCAGCTTCTTCTTTCATCATACCGTCATCGTAATCTACACAAAACATCTCGGCGCTTCATCATCATGGCGGACGTGGGCGATAATAATTTCGTGAGATACATCTACAGAGGAGAAGATGGCGAAAGAATTCCTCTTCACGTAACGCATGTCACCGTCCATGAACTCGCCACAGCTGTCCTTGCAGGGGCATTCGAAAAGATTGAACAAGAGGCATTCTATTGTTGCCCTTCCTTGAGACGAGTAATCATGCCGGGTGTCACAATTGTTGAGGAGTATGCATTCTATGGTACTGCCCTGACAGATGTGGAATGCGGCAAGCTAGAAAGAATTGAAGAAGCGGCATTCGAAAACTGCACATCATTGAGGACCATCAATCTACCATCTGCCGAGATCGTTGAGTACAATGCATTCAGAAATTGTATAGACCTGACGGGCGTGAAGTTTGGAAACAAGCTGGAAAGAATTGAGAAGGAGGCATTTGGTGGCTGTTCTTCTCTTAACGAATCACCGTCTCTTTGAAAGAAGATATCTTTGAAGATGATACTATATTCTCCGGTTGCGTTGCTTTGAATCATATAGATCTGGCTCAGGGAGTACTACAAGAAACTATGGCCGCATTACAATTGGACAAGTGGAGAATTGCTTTGAGTAGAGATATTGATTCAATCAATCAGATTCTTCCCAATACACGTGCAGGCAACGAATTCTGGGAAAAGACCGAGATAATACAAAGGTGGATTGGATCGCTTTGTGACAAAATTGATCTCTACAAAGCTGCGCATCAACGCATATTGGATGAGGCTGCAGATACTTACACTCAAGGTTGCTTTACCTCGCGATATTGTGATAAAGAATGTCCTTCCTTTTCTCGAATTACCATCATGAATGTTTGGAGTGGAAGAGAAAAGTAAAGCGACAAGGAGGAAGAGTACATCAGGTTTGACAACGCTCTCTTGTTACAATACATAAAACTATATTATCAACAATGATCAACCCACGAGACGCATATATCAATTGAGAAGTGAAAGGTTTTGTTCGTTTTTTGCCCTCACTGTCCTCGGTTGTTAAGAGACAATCAGAAACACTATCATCGATCCCATGAACGAATTGAACCATCGTTCAAAGCATACCGCTTTCGTTTTCAAAGACGTCGTTCTCGGAGCCTCTCAAGGAGTTCCTCTCTGGTGCACCCCTGCTCCTGCCCCAGCTTCATCACTTGAAACACACCACAATCTTTAGAATGATACCTTTTGTGAGATTTCTGGCATTCGTCACTGCAATACATGGGCGCCTTGGAGCTATCTTTGCAGTCAGCACAAACAGTAAGAACAGCTGGCTGCTGACGACGACAGTTAGCACATGTACTAGATGGAGTCTGTAAACCCCATTCCCAATACCACACCGTATCATCACTAGAATCATATTTCCATTTCCCCCTACTGTATAAGAAACCTGCAAAGTAGACATTTGCATGATTGAAATCAACGCGGCCACCGACTTGAAGACATTTGTAGAAACCTGATTCTCTTTCAATGCCAATCATCTTCTTTTGTTTCTTTGTCAATTTGGGGTCTTCTTTGAGCTTGCTGCGTAACGATTCGCCACTCACTGTCTCACCCGCAGCTGAACCCAACTCTCTCAAAGCATTCTCAATCCGTTGAGTCCAGAAGCCCTTGAATTGACATGCATTATCAAAAGCTTGCCACATAGAAATCGGTTTGTCGCAGACGGGACAGCCTGCGCGGGGTCCGAACCCCCCAACACCATACCTCTTACCATCTGAGTTGAGGTCCCGCCCAACTTGAGCAAGGCAATCCGAGTGAACCAGATGATCACACATCATCTCCGCGACCGCTTTGGCTCCGACACCATTTTTATCAAAGAGTTGTTCGGAACAGACCGGGCACTCGTTGCTAGGGTTAAAGCTGTAATCCGTGGTAGTATTTGTGCATCCATCCGATGATCCCACCTTTTGCTTTTTAGGGGGAGGTGCTGCCGTCTCTTGTTCTTTGTTGCTGCTGCTCATTTTAGTAGAATTGTTAGATGTTTGATATATTGTAGGTGGATGTGGAGCTGTGTTTTGAAGTATGAAATTGGTACAAATGCAAGGGGAAAGGGTGTCAATAAGAGGCAAGTGTGCAGCGTATATTACATTGCTGTGCTGACTGTACAGTGAAGCAGCATATTTGCACTTTGCTCATGTACACTCTCGGTTGACAATAAACGACGATCAAACTCATGAGTTGGAAGAGAACCCTACCAAAGAAGATCATGACGACGACTTACCCGTTACATAAAAATCATTCACGAGGTCTCTCTCACTTAAACTATATCCAGCACTTTTATCAGATGTACAGTATACTGCCAATGTGTTCATCAGTGTCAATAAACACAAGTACTACTTACAAGCCTTCGCTCGAGAGGTAGGGAGGATTATCGAGGCCATCGGAGGCCATCGGAGGCCATCGGCCATCTCTATCTTCGGCGGATGTTAACAAGTTGCAAAAAAGTGACGCTTGGCGATATTTTTGGTATTGATTCCTACGTTGAATAAGGATCTTTGGAGAGAAGAATTTTTGAGAAGGCGGCAGGCAATGGCAATTGGCAATCAACCTGCAATTCATCTCTTGCTACAATCAACACTGTTTGCATAGCGTATTAGTCATCAGTGCAAGTAGCAAGGCAAGAGAAGCAATATCTATGCAATCCAGCCTTTTTAACGTGGAGCCAAGAAGGAATTATATGTCCAGAAAGTGAATTGAATCTTCATCCTACATCCAACCGTATCTTTTGAGGAATTCATCTCTGGTCTGAAAAAGGCACTGGGGGGGGGGGTTGACCGCACGTTGTAATATCCAGTTTTGAAAATATCTTGGTGCTTTATCATGTCGGACGAGGGCGATAATAATTTCGTGAGATACATCTACAGGGGAGAAGATGGCGAACAAATCCCTCTTCATGCCACTCATGTCATCGTGCATGAACTCACCACAGACGTCCGTGCGTATGCATTCTTTGAGCATCAAAATATCGTTGAAGTCGTCTGTCATAATAAAGTCGAAAAGATTGAAGAATGGGCATTCTATTGTTGCCCTTCCTTGAGACGAGTAACCATGCCGGGTGTCACAATTATTGAGTATCATGCATTCCTTGAGTGTGAAGCCCTGACAGATGTTGAATGTGGCAAGTTGGAAAGAATTCGAGGAGGGGCATTCAGTCTCTGCAATTCTTTGAGGAGCATCAACCTGCCATCCGCCGAAATCGTTAAGGATTGTGCCTTTAATTGTTGTGATGCTCTGACAGACGTGAAATTTGGTAGCAAGCTTGAAAGAATTGAGGGGAGGGCATTTAATGGCTGCGACTTTCTTGAACGAATCACCATACCATTGAAAGAAGATATTTTTGATGATTATGATATTTTCTCAGGTTGTGTTGCTTTGAATCGTATAGATCTGGCTGAGGGAGTACTACTTAAAACTGTCTCCGCTTTACATTTCGACTCGTGGCGAAATGATATGAATAGAGAAATTGATTCGATCAATCAGATTCTTCCCAATACACCTGCAGGCAACGGAATGTTTGATGACGGGGAAAAGTCCGAAGTGATACAAGAATGGATTAGTTCAGTTCTTGCCGAAATTTTTCGCTACAAAGCAGAGCATCAACGTGTACTCGCTGAGGCTGCAGATACACTTGAGCGTGCTTTACCACGCGATATTGTGATAAAGAATGTCCTCTCTTTTCTCACATTGCCATCTTAAATGTTTGAAGGGATGATCGAGATTGTAAAGTTGAGGAGGTAGGGGAACCTAGTCTTGGAAGAAGAGGGAGGGGACTTGCCATGTCAGCTCCTGTGGGGGGTTCCAGAGAGCAAAAGTATGTAACAATGAAAGACACCGTATGCTACATCTCAATTTCTTAATGGTGCTCTATGCTTCATACATATCCGTCTCTTCTATCAGAAATACAGCTTACTGTCAAATCATCATTTTATCCATTTAATACATAATCATCTTAAGCCGGTCAAAAACTGCAAGAAAGTGACGCTTGGCGTTATTTTCAATATTGATTCCTATGTTGAAATGATGATTTGTCATTGATGGAAGAGATAGATGGTTTCCATATTCCATAGGTTTCCATTCTACCTCGAACCACGCTACCCTCGAACGTCGAGCGAGGCGACCATTTTCACTTGCTATCTCACTGCTCACTGTTTGTGATAAGATAAGCAGCATACGTGGAACTTCTTATCTGTCATCAATGCAAGTGAATGCAAGTGAAAGTAGCAAGGCAAGAGAAGCAATATCTATGCAGTACAGCCGTTTCAACGTGGAGCTGAGGAGGAATGATTTGTCCAGAAAGTGAATTGAAATGCTACATTATACTACTATATCTTTTGAGGAATAATTTATCTCTGTCTGAAAGGCACTATTGGGTGGAATGCTCGTTGTAATATCCAGTACTAAATATCTTGGCGTTTCATCATGTCGGACGTTGGCGATAATAATTTTGTTAGATACATCTACAGGGGCGAAGAGGACGAACATATCTCTCTTCATGCAACCCATGACATTGTGCATGAATTCACCACAGTCGTCCTTGCGCGGTCATTCTTAGATCATCGCAACATCATTGAATTAATCTGTCATGATAGGGTCGAAAAGATTGAACGAGAGGCATTCAGTAATTGCCCATCGTTGAGGCAAGTTATCATGCCGGGCGTCACAATTGCTGAGGAGGATGCATTCTATTGTTGTGATGCCCTGACGAATGTCGAATGTGGCAAGCTGAAAATAGTTGGAGGAGGGGCATTCTTTGCCTGCGGATCTTTAACGAGCATCAATCTGCCATCTGCCGAGATCGTTGAGGCTTGTGCTTTCAATTGTTGTGACCATCTGACAGACGTGAAATTTGGTAGCAAGCTTGAAAGAATTGAGGGGAGGGCATTTAGTGGCTGCGACTTTCTTGAACGAATCACCATACCATTGAAAGAAGATATTTTTAATGATGATGATATTTTTTCAGGTTGTGCTTCTTTGAATCATATTGATCTGGTTGAGGGAGTACTACAAGAAACTATGGCCGCATTACAATTGGACAAGTGGAGAATTGCTTTGAGTAGAGATATTGATTCAATCAATCAGATTCTTCCCAATACACGTGCAGGCAACGGAATCTTTGATGACGGGAAAAGTCTGAGACAATACAAGAATGGATTGGAATGGTTTGTGACAAAATTGATCTCTACAAAGCTGCACATCAACGTGTGTTGGGAGTGGCTGCAGATACACTTGAGGTTGCTTTACCTCGCGATATTGTGATGAAGAATGTCCTTTCATTTCTCATATTGCCATCATAATCGTTTCAAAGGGAGATCATCGTGATAATTGTTATTGAGTTTAGAAGGGAAGCCTAGAGTGTTGTGGAATCTATCTAAGAGATGAGGAGGAGTAGGAAGAGGGGAAAGATGAAGTCCTGTCCGTGGGACATGCCTTGTCTGCTCCTCTCCTGTGGCTGGGGGATTCTCTAGAGAGAGCAAAAGTATGTAACAATGAAACACACCGTAAGCTACATCTCAATTTCTTAGAATACAGCAGCAATATATATATCAACAACAGAAGCAAGCACAAGTGCAACCATCTAACATTCCCCTTCGCACACAAACTCAATAGATTCGAAGGCAGCCTCCGTATATTCACAAGATGAATAATCACCACTGAATACTTCCGATGACACAGCCAAACCAACATAGACTGTGTCCGTCATGTGGATGTCAACTTGTAGGTCGAGGCCAATATCAAAATCAGACTCACAAACTTCCCCCGGTAATTGTGGATCATAGGCATAGGTTGCAGTAAAGCGGTTGCCATTTCGTGTCAAAGTAATCCATAGACACTCCACATCAGGACTACCGTCCGCTCCCATAAAATAATCTCCACCATATTCCTTTCGCCATGACCATTCTGCCTGAGCCTGCGGCTTGTGCGAGATGAATACATTGGCTGCAAGTGGATGCAAACTCTGACGAACTGCGAGGCCTACTCTACCAAACGTGAGTTGATAAGAAGAATTTTCCTCTTCACCATCATAGCATTTGACTCCACATGTACGAGACTTGATCGAAAAGTTGGTACTTGTCACCTTTTTATAGGCAAAGTGTTGTGTGTCGCCACATTCTGGGTCAAATGGTGGATCATCCCCCCCATCGATAAGAGTGTAGCAATCGCACCCACATCTTGTTGTCTCGCCTGGCTTTAATTCATGGAGTAGAGTGTCACCAATATCTTTACTACCATCAACGATGAAGCGTCCGACGTTTGGATCGACGCATTCGGACCGCTCACACTTTGAGGCTTTTGCTTCTGCTTTGGTCGCTTTGGAGGATGCCTTTGAAGCTTTAGTTTTGGTAGTCTTTGAGGATGTTGCGTAGCTCATCGACTGCACAACAAAAACAAATACATATGATAAAATATAGAAACAATTGAATATATACGTCTAATTTACAAGTGTAAAGAGTCATCGAATTTTATAGTATGTACAGATACTCACGATGCTTCCATTTCCATCGCCACCATAGGCATAGGCGCAGGAGCTATAGCTAAAGCTATAAGATGATACAGCGTCGTCAACCTTGAGCTCTCGCTTGAGGAAAGAGGGCGCCGAGGCGACTGATTCATCATCGGCTGTGTTGGTGGTGGTAGCGGCAGCGGCGACAATGGAATAGAAAATTGATGCAACTTTGGCTGCTTTGTTGAGGGACATCATCGTCGATTGTTGCCTACTCTAAGTAGTCTACTTGGGTCAGTATTATGGTCCGGTTAAGCTGGTGAATAGGCAGCGCAGGTAAGTACATTGCTGCTTCTTCACGATGTACTCCTAAGTAAGTACTTACATAGTAACGGACATGATTCAAATTCAAAGCATCCAAGACTACTTACTTATCCAAGAGCTAATTGAGTGAGAAGCGAGATTCAAATTCAAAGCATTTTGATCTTGGAGAAAAGAGAAAAGCGAACCAATGGGGTCTTTTCTTTGAATAGAGAAATTTATTGAATCAATCAGATTTTGGAGTTCTACAGTACCTTACCGACTTATTTACAAGTGCAGGCAACGGAATCTTTGATGACGGCCGGGGAAAAGTCCGAATCGATACAATAATGGATTGGAATGGTTTGTGACAAAATTGATCTCTACAAAGCTGACATGAATAAGGCTGCAGATACACTTGAGGTTGCTTTACCTCGCGATATTGTGATGAAGAATGTCCTTTCTTTTCTCATATTGATATTGCCATCATAATCATTTCAAAGGGAGATCATCGTGATAATTGTTATTGAGTTTAGAAGGGAAGCCTCTAGAGTCTTGTGGAAGCTATCTAAGAGATGAGGAGGAGTAGGATGAGGGGTAACATGAAGCGACAATAATGAAGAGAGAGGGGACTTGCCATGTCAGCTCCTCTCCTGTGGCTGGGGGCTTCTCTAGAGAGCGAAATATGTAACAATGTAAGACACTAAATTTATACTTATCTCAATTTCTTAGAATACAGCATCAATATATATCTCAACAACAGAAGCAAGCACAAGTACAATCATCTAACATTTCCCTTCGCACACAAACTCAATAGATTCGAAATCAGCCTCCGTATATTCACAATAGGAATAATCACCACTGGATACTTCCGATGACACAGCCAAACCAACATAGACTGTGTCCGTCATGTCAATGTCAACAACTATTTCTTCGACTCCAGTGCCACCCTCAGACTCACAAACTTCCCCCGGTAATTGTGGATCATAGGCATAGGTTGCAGTAAAGCGGTTGCCATTTCGTGTCAAAGTAATCCATAGACACTCTACATCAGGACTACCGTGCGCTCCCATAAAATAATCTCCATTATATTCCTTTCGCCATGACCATTCTGCGTTATTCCGCGGCTTGTGCGAAATGAACACATTGGCTGCAAGTGGATGCAAACTTTGACGAACCGCGAGGCCTACTCTACCAAACGTGAGTTGATAAGGAGATACTTCTTCTTCTTCACCATCATAGCATTTGACTCCACATGTACGAGACTTGATCGAAAAGTTGGTACTTGTCACCTTTTTATAGGCAAAATGTTGTGTGTCGCCACATTCTGGGTCGAATGGTGGATCGTCCCCCCCATCTATTAGAGTGTAGCAATCGCACCCACACCTCGTTGTCTCGCCTGGCTTTAATTCATGGAGTAGAGTGTCACCAATATCTTTACTTCCGTCAACGATGAAGCGTCCGACGTTTGGATCGACGCATTCGGACCGGCGCTCACACTTTGTGGCTTTTGCTTCTGCTTTGGTCGCTTTGGAGGATGCCTTTGAAGCTTTAGTTTTGGCAGTCTTTGAGGATGTTGCGTAGCTCATCGACTTCATGACAAACACATACATATGTATGATATAGAAACAATTGAATATAAAAGGAAGTGCCGAAGTGAGTTGATACGCTGAATTTGCAAATGAATGAATATTATAAAGTATATGTACAGATACTCACGATGCTTCCATTTCCATCGCCACCATAGGCGCAAGAGCGATAGCTAAAGCTATAAGATGATACAGCGTCGTCAACCCTGAGCTCTCGCTTGAGAAAAGAGGGCGCCGAGGCAACTGATTCTGATTCATCATCGGCTGTGTTGGTGGTGGTAGCGGCAGCGGCAGCGGCGACAATGGAGAAGAAGATTGACGCAACTTTGAGGGACATGATCATCGTCGATTGTTGCCTATCAGTATCAGTCTACTTGGGTCAGTATTATGGTCCGGTTGAGCTGGTGAATAGGCAGGCAGGTATTGATGAAAGGCAGTTGACTGTAAGTATGTATGAGAAGCATGTTCAAAGCATCCATTTGTGATCATGAATGAAGTCAGATTCAAATAATTCAAAGCATTCTGATCTTGGAGAAAAGCGAACCAAAAGAGGGTCTTTTTGTGAATGAAACCGTCAAGGCCCAACCCCAACCAAGTTTTGATACCAGACGACTACGAGCAGCCTGAAAACGAAGGGCCTGCTAGGTCGTAAGAAGGCAGGTACGTTATTCGATCAATCTTGCTGACGCAGCCAGGTTCGCACTAAAACGTACCTGATCTTCAACTTTCTACAATGCAAATGTCTCACTTTTTTATCGTGCACAGAAATAACCGAAAGCCCACTACATACAACATACCCACCTCGATCGAGCTGGCCAACTGCCTGTTGGAAGAATAAAGGACCGGTATGATGACGAGGAGAGGAGTACATGGAACCATCTAGAGAGAGGAGAGAGGTGCGTTGCTTGCTTTAGCTTGATTTTCGAGTGTAGAGACATTACAACATGATAGATGTTATGTGCCCTCCACGAATGTTTTGTAAACTCGTGTGTGTGTTTGCTGTTGTGGTCGGTCGGTCGGCCGATAAACTGCACGCAATCAAATCAATTTTGGTAGTTGGCTTGTTCTCGTTATGTTTGGTGTAATTGCTGCGCTGAAAAGGGCATTTTTATCGTTGTTTATGTATTTTTTGCTAAAACCCATCATATCCTTCGCTTTTTTAAAATTTATATAATTTCTACACAGGCAAATAAATTGATGAAATGATTCAATCATTGTAAGAAAACGAAATCATACATTATAACAATATCAATATCATCATCAGCATCATGTCGGCATTCACAAATAATACAAATCGCAACAACAAACGGAAATCCCCTCCCGAAACAACAGCTACTTTACAAAGTTACAATCACTGGGTGGCTCAATTATCAGCTACTGCAGCTGCAACGAATACTAATCATGATTCTACATCCACCACTACTACTACTACTACTTTGATGTCTCCTCCACGATTTCCACCACCGTCGCAGCAACATCATCAACATCCACATTTACAACCACCACATTATCAGCAACAACCACATGGACGAATCATGACACAACAGCAACAACAATTTAGAGGAATGGCTGTGACAACCAATCATCATCCTCAACCACAACCACAACAACAGCAATATCCACAATTATTCACCTCCAATACTACTAATCCACAATTACAACAACCACAACATTTGGGTGCTCCTGCTGCTGTGTATGCTCCTCCCACAATAACTACAACAGTTGTTGATGGTAATAATGCCGCTTCGACTAATAATACTACCAATACTGCAATAATTCATCCGTCATTTAGCTACCTCTCCATAACCACCAACAACAACCACCAAAATAATACTACCACCAACAACAAACATCATGGTCTGCCACCACCACCACCACATCATCATCATCTGCACCATCCTCCACAAGCACTAACTGCACAACAAATAGCGGCATTACGAGCACTCAATGGGGGGAATGAACCAAGTGCGTTTCAAATTGTAGAGTTTTTGAATCTAGTGAATACCAATGGTGGTGTTGGTGTGAATGGTGGTGTTGGTGGTGTGAATGGAGTGACTACTACTACTGTGAATGGGGGAGAAATGCTACGTGGAGCAGCAAATGGTGGTGGTGTTTCAAATGTTGGATATATCAATCATACAAATTATTTGTCCTTGGGTGGTAGTACTGAGAATGAATTGTCTTCCGTAGCTGCAACTGCTACTACTACTGCTACTACTGATGGAAGTACTGCAGCAGCAGCAGTGGGAGGGGCAACAAAAAAACAACGTATTCCACCACCACCACCACAACAACAACAACAACAACATACACCACCACCACCACAACCACAACAACATCCTCTAAATCTCTTTACCACCGGAACAACCCTCTCAAACTACAATTCGAAAATTCCCACCTCTTCCGGAATACAACCTATCAAATCCAAAATAGTCTTGTCGAATATAACACGACGTATATTGAATGAATGTACGTATTTGTGTTTATTGCCCAATGAGGGATTTATTATGGAACAACAACAACAACAACAGAGTCGAAAGGAGGAGGAGGGGAGGGGTAGACGTGTCAACAATACCAAGTTGAAATCGACCAATCAATGGTTGAGAAGTGTGGTGACGTTGGTATATTCCTTGTTGAATTTGGAATCACCCAATCCAGTTGGATGGAATGATGATGATACGGATGATGATGATGATAAATCTACTACTACTACTACTACTACTACTACTCCTGATGCGGAGGATGATGATTGGATCATCAAGGGAATACAGTCGAAACTACACGGACCACAACCATGGCAATGTACACGTCCCTTCATTGCCAATGCAGTCTATCAACTATTAGAATCGGAGGGGTACACCAATTGGTTGACAAGTGATCATCGATGGAAGGCAATGGAGGTAATGGTACGACCTGTCATTCTACGGAGTTTGATTGCTTGGAAGCCACATGTATTTGGATGTCAAGAAGAGGGTAGTAGTGGTGTTACTGTATTGGTGGAACGATATTCGAAATTCATTTGGGAAAAGTTTCGATTGGAGAGATTGGGTACGATTGTGGATTGTAATGAGGCTTTGGTACCACCTCGGATTGAGTTTGTGTATATTTGTCAAGTGGCATGTAGTAGTTGTTCGGATTGGAAGGAGATTATTTTGGAAAGAAAGAACAAGTCATCATCAGCAGCAGTTGCAGTAGCAGCAGCAGCTGAGGTGGTGGAGTTGGTGGCAGATGATAATGATAATGGTGGTGGAGGGGAGGAGAATGATGATAGAATGGATACTACTTCCACATCTGTCGAAGTAAGTCCTGATTCGGTACCACTATGTCTACCCGTTGGACAAGAAGGGGGTGGTGGTGGTGCCAACGACGGAAACTTTCAATGGGAATCCAAATGGAATTGTGATTATTGTTCAGCATCATTTTTGAATTATGATCAAGCAACAATTCATGAAACAGAGTGCAAGGCGAAGAAGAAGAAGAAGAAGAAGTCGCAGGCAGCAGCAGCAGCGGCAGAAGAAGAAGCAGAGAATAGTGGAAATAATAATGTCGTTGTTGAGAACAATGATGTAGAATATGCCATTGAAGAGAAGTGGAAGTGTGATCATTGTACGGAATCTTTTCCGACGTATGATGAAGCTGTTGCGCATGAAAATGACTGTCAGGCGAAGAAGAAGAAGAAATCGTCACAGGCGGCAGAGGCAGAGGTGGTAATTGATGATGAGAGCAAATCACAGGAAATAATATCCGAGACGGTACAACAACAACATCATGATGGTGGAAATAATGTCGTTGAGAACAGTGTAGAGTATGCCCTCGAAGAGAAGTGGGAGTGTGAGCATTGTTCCGCATCTTTTCCGACGTATGATGAAGCTGTTGCACATGAAAATGAATGCAAGGCGAAAAAATCACATGCGGCAACAGAGGTGGTGATTGATGATGACGACAGCAAAGTAGTAGAGGAGAGTAGTCCTGGGACGAAAGAGAGCAATAATGGCGAGGCGGCCGACGTTGCACATGTAAATGAATGTCAGGCGACATCATCACTGACGGCGGCAAAAGCAGCCAAGGATAACGACAGCAAATCGAGGGAAAGTCCTGCGATGAAAGCGTGCAATGATGGCGACGTTGGGCATGAAAATGATTGCCAGGCGGAGCCACTGACGGTAGAAACAGCGAAGGATGACGACGACAGCAAATCGAGGGAACGTGCTGAGACGAAAGAGAGCAATGATGACGACGTCATGCATGTAAATGAATGTCAGGCGAAGTCACTGACGGCAGAAGCAGCTGTCCATGACGAAGCGAGGGAAAGTCTGGAGACGAAAGAAAGCAATAATGGTGATGTTACATATCAAAATGGAAGTCAGTCGAAGTCACAAGCGGTAGAAGCAGTGATTGACGATGATGAAAGCAAACCAAAGACTAGTCCTGAGACGAAAGAGAGTAAAGATGGCGAGGCCGATATTGATGTTGAGAGCAATGTAGAGGATGTCCTTGAAGATAAATGGAAATGTGATTACTGTTCAGCATCCTTCTCTTTGTATGATGAAGCTGTTGCACACGAAAATGAATGCAAGACGAAGTCAGAAGCGGCAGAAGAAGCAGCGATTGATGATGAAAGCAAAGCAAAGACTAGTCTTGAGACGAAAGAGATTAATGATGGCGAGGCCGACGTTGAAGTTGAGAACAATACAGAGAATGTAATTGAAGAGAAATGGAAGTGCGATTCCTGTTCAGCATCCTTCTCTGTGTACGATGAAGCTATTGCACACGAAAATGAATGCAAGGCTGAACCGCAGGAAGTGGTGGAAAAGAAAGTGGACGAGATCTTGGGTATGAACGAAATTATTGACGAAGCGGCAAATCAAAGCAGCGTTGAGGGTGGAGGGGGATTTATTTTGGAAGAGAAATGGAAGTGCGATTACTGTCCAGCATCATTCTCTGTGTATGATGAAGCTGTTGCACATGAAAATGAATGCAAGGCCAAAATGCAATCAGCAGCGGCTGCTGATGCCACTACTGACGTAGAATTTCAATCCAATGATGAGTGTGTCGAGAAGAGAGTAGAAGATGCAATGGAGGAACAGTGGCAGTGCGATTATTGCAAGGCACGTTTCAGTGTATTTGATGAGGCAGCCGCACACGAGGCAGAATGCAAGCGTCTGTCGGAAGCGGCAACTTCCTTGCCTGAAAATAGCAGTATACCAGAGAGAGATGCAGAGATATTACCTGGACACTCAGAGATTCTTGATGTTGAAAGTGGTACGGAATTTTTCACTTCCAATGAGCTCCGGTCGAGTATGTTGCAAACATTAGAATTATTGCATTACGAGTATTTTCCTCTGATGAGTGGTGGGGATGAGAAACTGGGCGAAGTGTGTGAGAAAGTATTGAAATGTATGCACTCCGTCACTCCTCTTACCAACGGGAATGTTGCTATATCAAAAAGGGAAGTTGAGCGTGTCTTGAACCATCTTGAGCACCAATCAGGTTACCTCTCATCTTTGAATGGACTTTTCCGAGTGCGAGTAAACACAACAGCTCTACTGGATGACAGCAGCCCAATGTCACCGGCCCAAGCCGTGAGATGTATGTCGTCGGAGCCTGAAGATACGGAAGAGGTTGTTGTGACTTATGGCTTGAACTCTGACGGAGATCAAGTTATTATGGCTGCGAGTTCGCCTGAGGAAGTAGCCGCCAGCTCGAGAATGCCTCAAAGTATTGTCACTGATATTTCCGACAGATCGAAGCCATGTGGGGAATGTATTCTTTGCAACGCACCTGATTGTGAGCGATGCTATGCGTGCCTTTCAAGAGGTCAGACTGAATCGGACATTTGTATTCGTAAGTCATGCTGCAAAATTCCATTTGAGGACAAGGCAAAGTCTATGGTGGGTTTCCCCCCTAATTGGCAATTTGCTTTTTGCGACCCTAATATGGGGATCTTTGCTAAAGCTCCACGCCAAATTCTTTCGCTAGCTGGATTGGTTATGCGAAGGCCGCTATCAGTAGCCTGTCCAACACCAAGATATCAGTACTTCCACTCATTTCAAGCTGCTTTCTCGGTAGTCCAGCACAAGGACATTCGAGGGGCTGCAAATCTAGTTGAATCTTTCCTTTCGCATGTCCATGGATCGGATGCAATGATTTCATATCCAGAGCACTTTTTGGTTGGAAGGAGGTTTTGTTTTGAGTTCACGAATATAAATGGGATGAACGTTGCAATGTTTGGAATAATATCAACATGTTTCAGGGAGAGTAGTGAAGCCGAAACTTACATTTTTATGATTCAGTACGATTCAGATTGTATCGAAATAGCACTAAAAAGTTTGGGCACCAACATTTCGCCGTTACAATTGATCTCGTCCGAACAGGCATGGGGTGGTTGTATCTCCTTTGAGCGAAAGGCTCGTATTCATGGACGCCAAAGTGTAGTCCGTTCTATTGATCAGGCAACTTCTGTCGAGTACTGGGTCACCCCTGACATGAGGATGGAAGAAATGGTTGAGCAAGAGGATGGCATCAAAGTTCCCATGCTAACCATTCTTTTGCGTGGCTACAAGTTTGTGTTCAGCGCTCATAATGATGACGAAGGTATTGCAGTCTCCGTATCATGTGCGCCAATGAATGGTGACAACGGCAACAAGGAAAAATCAATATTGAAACCGGGTGAATTAATCGATCTCGGGGTGTTCTGTCCACTGCTTGATAGTGATACAAAGACGTTGCCAGTTTTCATGCTGAAGAACTACATTCATGGCTTTTCGATCGACTCCTTCGCTGGAGATGGCAATGGCAATGTCTATGACTTAACTGACGATAGAAAGGGAACGATGCATATTGCCGCAGAGATTAAAGTGCTCTCGTACGTGCGAAGCTGCAATGAGACAGAGGTTCCTACCGTACATGGCGGCCTTGATCCCTCTGGAAAAGTTCACCTCCTATTCGGGGTGCGATATCGCGGAGATTGGGAAGAGTACTCTTCCATCATGACATCAGAAATTCAACCAGTTTTTAGAGGTGAACAAAGAGAAGTCAACCTTGCAAGAAATTTGATGCTAAACGACCAAGAGGGGAAATATTGGTCAGCAATGACAAATCTCGGACCTGAAGAAATAATGCGATGTGCGGAATTCGTTGGGTCTCTCTTTATTGAATCACCACCTGTAGTGCTATCCATCGGAATGAGAGAGCGAATACTTAAAGCAGCGAATTGCCTGCGACACCGCATTTCCGAATTAGGGGATTCAAGGCTGAACGTCGCGGACCAGCTTATCCAACATACAGTTGACCTAGTTCAAGCAAGCCGGCAAGAACACAACAACAACAACTAACTTTGACTCTTTGCGTATTGCAAAAGCGTCAGACCCAACTTATCGCGACTGAGTTATGATAATAATTAATACAAAATTAATACTCTTCAGATTTTATCTATGACATCGCTTGAGTGTCGTGTAAACTAAGTGCCATCAGGAATAACATGTGTAGAGCATCTCTAATCTCTAAAGAAACCATTGTACGTACTTACCACCTTCGTGTTTCCTCAAGTGTGACGCTAACAATTAAAGAGATTCAACTGAGCTCCTGCCCTTGCTCCAATGTCTTCGCCACAATGAAATGTAGAACAAGACTTTCTACAAGGGTGCGAACTGTGAGAGTCTGCGGTTTCATAAGCCTGACCCGCCAAAACAAGTGGGCGAACAAAACCATTTTTTATTTTTTCACACACCTCCACCATGGTAAATTGGCCGTAGGGAGGTCGATAGGCTGACAAATGTACTCTACTTTATGCCCAAAACGATGATAGAACCGTTTTAGTCTATATCTCAGGAGATGAATCCTAGTCAGGATAGTTTGGGTTGCATCAGCCCCCCAAGAAACAGTGGTTCCATTCTAAGCTAGAGTTTTTTAGCCAAATTTGTCTAGCAAATACTATGGGTAAACAAAAATGCATATCTCAGCGAGAAAATGAGATATTTGTACGATTCCTTTGTATACAATATTCGCATTAATACACTCTAAAGGACTGTATCATTGGTTATGTCTATATCTTGTCTATATCTGAAATAAAATTCGGGGCTAGTTAGTAGGCCGCCATGGTGGAGGTGTCAAAAAAATGGTTGCGTGCGTCCAGGGCGCGCGTAAGACAGGCTTATGCGGTTGAGAGATGTGCGAACTCACGTGAAAAAGAACCGGACGAGTCACGCAAACCGCGAACCGCAAACCGCAAACCTCACACCGCACCGCACAGGAACAACCTCGAAGATGCAGCTGAGGCCTTTCCTCTGCCTAAAAGCTATGGGCAGTACATGAAGTGCCGTAAGGTGTAGTAGCTTCTCCTCTTAACATCTTTGTGAGTATACTTAGTGTTGGATGCTTTAGGATGCATCATCAGCATTGAAATGGCGTCACGGAAGAAGGTCAAAGGGAGGAAGGCGAGGAGGACAGCAAAAGCAAATGATACAAAATGTCACCATGGGCTTGTTTCGGCAAACCGTCGGCAAAGTCACGGGGAGTGCCTGAACACAGCAAACAATCTGAAACTGAAAACCTGCCAAGGGTTTCTACAGAGATTTGTTCATGCCTTTGATGCTGCTGGAGGAAATTTTCCTGCAGCATATCATGCTTCCAAAGAGGCAAATGCCGAAGTGTGGAGTGATCCTGACAAAATGAAGTTTGTCATCTCATTTTTGATAACATGTGGGACGAGCAAACTTCTGGAAGGGCACGCTAAAATTGCAAGCAAATACGCTTCGTTGGCAAGTTACTTCGAGCAGTACCTGAAAGTTGAGCTCCTCAACTCTCGGCCGTACCCCAATTTTCCCAAGATCAACGAGCTGTACTTTTCAGAGTAAGTCATTCAAATGTTGGTTGTATTTCTCGCGTGCTGGTTTTGCTCGCTCAAAATACTAACAATTTATCTATCTTCCAGCGAGCATACACTTGTCAGCTTCCTCAAGAAACGCATCCCCTGCTCCTGCTTGGATGAAAAATACGAAGAAGTGAAGTGCATCACAAAGTTAGGCATTTGCTGCAACCCCCAATGCCCTCTGCCAGGTGGAATTACAACGCGCAGTGCCACGAAGTGCTGCAATAGATGCCGCTGGGCAGCAAACTACTGTTCAGAGGCGTGCCAAAAGGCTGCATGGCCAGCGCACAAGGCCGACTGTGACTTCTACGTGGATTGCTTCAACTTCAATGCGGATCTGTAAGCATCAAATGAGTAAAAAAAAAACATAACATTAGCTAGTATCTGTGCAGTTTGATGTTGGTTACCACATCCCACTTGGACATGAACTGAGTCCTTGGACATGAACTGAGTAACGAAATAGATATTTGGTACCACCAAAGTGATTAAAACTGTTAAGATTACAAGAAGTGAAGTAGTATTCAACACTTGCACTTTTGAAGCTTTCACAAACAAACTTCCTCAATACGCCATATCCTCGCCTCCAGAAATCCGTCTATTGCCATTATTCCTCCATCTCAGTCTCGACATTGCCCTTCTACCTAATTGCCATATACTATTCAATGGATTGATGAATCCTTTCCTCACACTTCTCCAACCACCTGTCATTGCCAACATAAATAATTTCCTCACAGTTAAAAATGGACGCAATACTGGATCTTCTCCACTTCCATTCATATCATCATATTCTAATGCCAACGTGCTCGCTGCCTGACAAGCCGCCTCTGCATCTACTTCACACCGAGCCTTACTAACTGCAGCTGCAGCAGCAAACGCCGACGAAAGTATCGGGAAGGTCGACACGACAGCCACCTCCCCAAATGTCCCATACAATGACGAAACAGTATCAATAAATGGAAGTTCCACCGTAGCCGCCGTGGCAGCAGCACAAAACGCCGACAGGGCCGAAGTAAATGGTAAAATAGCCGAGTTCCTCGCCCCCTGATTGGCATAGGTATCACAAACAGCCGCACTCCGTGCCTTCAATGCCACAGCATCCGTCGCTCTTGCCACAACACCTTCACACAATGCCAAAAAGTACGCACTCTGCGCAGCAGCCAATGCCGCCACAACAATACATTTGGTACTCAAATTCGGTCCACCCACAATACTCCCAATAATTGGTGCGGGCAATACCGACCAGGCGAAGGACCACCATCGATCAGTCTTCAACTTGGACCCCCTCACAATCTGTTCACTCGTTGACAACCACGTCCGTCCGACATTCCCACTCTTGGCAAACCGCCGCACACCCACATTAATCGCCCGTCCAGCAAACTCCCGTGTTTCCTCCAATGCCAAATTTGCCACCGCGGCCGCCAAAACACTCACCAATGGACACAACAAATACAATTCCGTCCGTAGTTGGACCGACCCCGACAGCCGGAGTGTTTCAACAATCGTGGGAGTTAATAATGCAAAACTGGCACACTGTCGCACCCGACACCGAACACATAGTGGGGTGATGGCCTTGACACGTTCGGCACTTGCCAATAATGCCTCTGCCTCGGCAGCACATTGAATCGTATTGGCGGCAATTTCTTTCCCGTCGGCGACTGCCACACGTCCCAGGTATTCACTCCCAATGGTAATGGAGGCAGTAAATGCCGCTGCGGCTGGGGCCAAAAGTTCCGTGACTGATGTACCCGGGAAGGCAATTGGTCCCATCCCAGATGTTACGATTGCACCGAATAGTAGGGAGAATTCGGTCTTGGAGAGTGTGATTTTGGAGGAGACGAGATTGTCGAGGAGGGACATGTCACGTTCGAGTGTTTTAAGTGTTGTTTGGATTGGTGTTGGATCGTCTGGATTGGTTTGTTGTTGTTGTTCTAATTCTTGTTGTAATTGTTGTTCTAGTTGTGATTGTTTGAATTTTGTAGTAGTTCGTGACTGAGTTGTTGGATGCAGATGCAGGTCGTTGTGTTGTTGCAGTATCTATTGATGACGATGCCATGCCATTATTGTTGTTGTCCAATACATTTGACTCATCACTACTTTTCAATCTTCGTTTCAAACTAGGCAACCTCTGAATCAACTTGCTCATTCTCCCCCCCTCACTACCACTACCATATCGTACATAACTCCCATTCACAGCAGCACTACCACTCCCCCTCATCAAAATCATTTACATTACTCCCATAACTCCCATTCGGAAATCCCACCGATCGTCGATCACTCTCATTATCAACCGTACCACCCTCCGATCCATCCCATTGGACTACCTCACGACGGACATGGGCAAGTTCTTTACGTTGCCATTGGAGGAATTCGGTGCGACGATTACTACTACTGATGGAGCCTCCACCACCAGAACCACTTCCGAATGGTACACGGGCGATTAGTGGAGAGGAGGTGGTTTTTTCAATAAGGGAGGTGAAATCTTTTTCTTCTTCGTTGTTGTTGTTGTTGATAGTATTATTTGGGTTATTGTCGTTGTTGTTGTTTTCGTTTTTGAGAGTGACGAATTCATTCGTGAGGCCCATTTGTCGCTTCGTTTGTGTTGGTTGTATGGAGGATGATTTCATCATCGTGCGGTGGTGATGGTGATGGAATGCCTCGACAACAAGTGGAAGTGATGAGTTGTGGATTGTTATTAGTAGAGCGATGGAGAGGAGCAGTAGATTGTAGCTGCTGCTGCTGATGCTGATGATGCATCTGCTTCTGCAGCGATGGTTGGTTTGAAATAATGTCGTCATTATTTTTTTTTCTGTAGAGATTTTCGTTTCGTATGATATCATATCATGCAGCAGGCTGCCCCAAGAAAACGTTCGGATTGCAAAAATGCACTTTTTGATCCTACGCTATTTTGTGAAGGCGAGACGTAGGATGTAGCAAGAGAGAGAGAGCACGAAGGTAGGAATCGAAAGTGTGTCAGATGACATATGCACACAAGAAGTTGTGTATCTATCGATCTTTTGTATTCTTCACCGGGACTTCAACGCCCTGCAAGCACTCTCTCAATCAATCTTTCCTTTCACTGCCCAGTCTATCCGCACAGCTGGCGACTCTCCTCAATGACGATCGATCACTATTATTGTATTCTCAGCTTGCATGCATCGTCCATCTTCCTTCATCATTCTTTAGCAACGCATCTATCCATCTGTTTCATAGCGAGGTGATGTTCCTCTTGCTTTCCGATTCTGCCGCCGACAGCCGACAGCCGATGACGCAAAAAAGAAGAAAGAAAAGATTCGACCGAGTCAGAGTGTGCCGACGTCATCATTACGTCATCATCTTCCAAAAAAGATTACCATCTCATTCCTCGCCCAAAAGGTTCTCACAGCCGGGGCGGCTGCTGAGGATACTGGAACTTCGACTATCTCAAGAGCTCTTGCCTTGTGTAAGTATATAGCTGTCTCACAGCTGGGAGTGCAACTCGAGCATCAAATGAATGCTGGGGCAGTAGTAGACTTGTTATCCTTTTTGATGGTGGAATAGATCGTACAAGAAGCTACGTAAAAGCATGTATCCGTGTAGTTAAACGCCGAAACCAAGGTGGTCAAGAACAAGAAGGATAGATTTGGTGAAAGGTTGATGGTGATGGGTCCTGTACCTCTCTGTGGATCAAACGGCCATCATGCTATCCACCTAAATCTAACCGCACCGCCTTCGTCAAGAGTGAGAGAAGGAGAAGCAGATGACGCTGATACTTATTCGGTAGGGCTAGTAGGAGTTCATACAGACGATTGCTGTGTAGAACATAAATAAAGCAAGTCTTAATCTTACTTCAATGATTTTGAGCTACTTGAACCAGTCTGTCCCACACAAGATCCTTCAGAATTAGTGTTTCAGTCTTATAAAACGAAACTCATATCCTCCTACGGCGGCTTTGACTTGATGTCCCGTATTATTGACACCCAAATCCAAAAAGTGAGGGGGGGTGGGGGGTTAGAACGCACCCAAATGCAGAACGCAAGATACCCAATGGGCACCCAATTTACCCAAAATAGGTTGTGTCACATCCAAATATATCTGTATCGTAGTGGTGTCATACCGGTATTAGACTTCTCGCTTCTGAGACAATATCAGCTTCTAGATGGCACCGTGTGGTTCTGCACATTGCTGTTGTTCTGCAATGTCTTGGACTGGGCCCTCAAAATGAGGGGGGGGGGTTCAATAATACGGGACATCAAGTCAAAGCCGCCTACTCCTCGTCACTGCCATCTTCATTCATGTCTTGATCCTCCCCATCAAAAGTGTGTAGTGGCAATGCAAGGAAAGAAAGGACATTATTCATCACAATATTGTGAGGCAAAGCACACTGGAGTGTAGTTGTAGCCCCATTCAATATGCGTCGATGTTCTGCTTTGTAATGAACAACTTTGCGAAGAACTGATCTTATCCAACTTCGTATGGCCAAGGCATTATCTCCCGCCTCTAAATTAAATGAAAAAAATCTCCGTCATCAACCTCCCACCCGTCTCCAGAATCTGTAGAGGGAAGAATCTGATTGATTGCATCAATTTCTTCATTCATATGATTTCTCCATTCCTCCAATTGTAAAGCGGCGATAGTTTCTTGCAGTTGGACTCCCTCAACCAGATCTACGTGGTTCAAATTGTTACTGTTACACCCCTGAAATATATTATCATCTGTAATCACGCCATCTTTCAATGGAATGGTGTGATTCGCTCCAGAGGGCGGCAGTTGCCGAATGCAGTTTGGCAATGCCATTGCTAACAGATGCTCGAGTATGTATACTTCGTATTCGATTTAAAAATGATTGTGCAAAGAAACCATCACTTCAATGCGTCCTACTTAGGAGATGTCATCGCTGTCCTCAGGGGCGTTGTACACTGGACTGTTCAATTATACTACATCTGTAGTATCTGAGTAAGCATGGCAAACTGAGTGCAAGTCTCATCCATTTCCACCTTGGGCTGTCAACCATGAGTGGGATGGGGGTGTGCTCAGCTCGCTGCGCGAGCTTCGCTTTAAAAATGATTTTGCAAAGAAACCATCACTTCAATGCATCCTACTTAGGAGATGTCATCGCTGTCCTCAGGGGCGTTGCAAAAAGCAACTCGGAAAGCAGTTGCCTATTTATTCAAGAATAATCCTACTTTGCGCCATCAACTCTTCACCGTCAAAGCTCTTGCTATTATTCTCTTCGGGATGTATGTGGTTTCGTCGATATCGATGCCGATACAGTGTCAAAGGCCTTTGCGTCGGGCGGAGAGACCAAGTACCCAATGAAATTGAAGGACATGGGTATTGAATACAGTGGAGATGGTAGATTTTTTTCGTGTATAAGGCGCACAGGCTCCCGGATGGACAATATTTCTCTGCAATTGGTTGGTTTAATTCAGTCGACGAAGCACAAGTAGTTCACCCCGATGTCCGTAGGAAGCTCACGAACATCGCATTCAATGACGGCGAAGTGAAAGCTGCATTACAGAAGCATTTAGACAAGAATCGCAAGAAGAAAGGCAAGGCTAGAAAAACGAATAAGCGTCCATCATCATCATCATCATCATCATTGGAGAAACCACCGCCAAAGAAATTGGACGCAAAAACCTCAGCCTCAGATACCGCTCCAGTCGAACAAGAGCAAGAGAAGGCATCGGAGGAACAGCCAGCAGAAGTTCATCGCCCTGCCGCACCTACGCCAGAATTATCGACCAATACTCCTCTACCAGCTGCCACCGCTGCCACCGCTACACCAGAGTCAAATGAATGTACGGTGTCATTTTTGATTGGAAGCATGTGCGGGACAATGACAATAGATGTCGGCTCAGCGATGTACAAAACATTGTCTAGATATTGCGTGCAGGATCGACAAGTCGAAGAAGTCCACAATGAGGAAGTACGCGAGATGGAGAGTGAAGAAACAGATCAACATGCTTCCTTGTTGGATTTTCGAAATATTACTTTACTCCCTGGTTTGATTCTGCGATGCAACCTGACCCACTGTTTGGCTCGAAAAGTCATGGTCAAAGGCACAGCTTTTCGTGCAGCAATCTTACTTGATGAAGAAGGATCTGGATGAAATGATGGCTGGTGATAAATGGAAAGAATCGCCGGAATTCAGTGATTACATAGCCTCGCTAGATGGATTACCGAGTCTAGGTGATGTCAAGAAGGGGGGATTGGAGTTCATGACAAAGGCGGTGGATCTTTTCTTCAAGGAAGACAGGAATAGCTCTATCAAGCATATTTATACGCATTGGACATCTCAAATGATACTGGTCTATATCATCGGTGGAGATCCGGAGTTGGCTCGCGAATTCATCCGTTGGCTCAACGCTTGTAGAGATGGGGCGCTAGCAGCCGGTACATTTGAATGGTCGCAGAAGGAAATTGAGCTGGAGAACCATATAAAACATACGGCGAAAGCCATGAAGTCTGCATAGGCGAGGTCATGATGTGCGCGACACAGAATTCCAATCCGGTCGAGATATTGAAAAATCCATTCATTGCAAAAATCATCGATCCACTTCTAGCATCCCTACACTCAGAGAGTGTGATAAACTTCCTTGATAAATCAACTTGGCAGGAAGGGGATTATGAACCTGTCCGCCGTCAAATCTGTGAAGTAATTGTTCCCCATGCTTTGAACCAGCAATGGGTAGAGTGCATGGTGCAGAATATCAACTTCATGTCAAGGACGAATGTGAAAGAGAATCGAAGGACTGCTCGTGTGGTCGTTAACTCCATCTCCAACCTACCCTTCAATCGCGAGTCTGTCGACAAGAAGAGAGAAGAAAAGCCAACTATGAAAGAAAAGCTGAAAGTCAAACGAGTGAATGATGCGTAACGCAATACTGGCCTCTTCGCTCATGTTCAGGGACTCTTTGAAGAAGCCGAGGTAGCAGTGGCGGAAGTCGGGAACGAGACGCTCAATGAGATCGTTGACCATTACCGTAATCCCAACAAGAAAACAAGCGCTGTCGAAAGGGAGACGAAAGTAGAAGAATTTGAGGCTGCCACTGAAAAGCCGAGGAACATCACCAAGGCTCAACGCAGCGGAAAGATTGATATTCCTGTTTCTGTGGGAGGAGGCATACCACTCATTCACTTTGCCGCGATCCGAAAGAGAAAGAACGAAGAAATTGTGCGAAAAGAGATTGCTCATCGTAGAATCAAACTTGATGGCAAAGAGCTGAAATTGAATGAAGAACCTCTGATGACAATGGCACTTGCCCAGATGAAGGATGAACTAAGAAAGGACGAGGCTGCGATACTTGCTCGCGATGATAAGGTAAGAGCTGGAGGTACAACGTGGACAAAAATCAACACGGTTCAACCACGATCTGATGAAATGCAAGCAGAGGTCAACAACTACCTCGCACGCAGGGATAGTAATAACGACTAATAACATACATGTACATCAAACATCCGTCGGCAGCCAACAGCCGAATAAAAAATTTGAAATGACCATATCTCAAAAAGTATGATAGCCACAACAGCGGACGAATACATGGCATACTCGCAAAAGGATGTAGAATGAGATTCCGGTGCGATTCATGTGCCGAGCAACTCATTCGACTCACTACACGTTGGCCTCGTCTCGCTAACTAACGCTCTAGCTTTAATTGAGTTTTAAACGAGGCCTTCAAACGGATGACAAAAAGATGAATTCCCGGGATCTGAGAAGTTGTAATAGTCAAGTAGCATACTACCTTTAGGTACGTATGTATCTGTGACCATACGGATACGTGCTCGCTAAGCTATCGCTTATCGGGATCTCCATGCCTGACGCATGCCGCTCTGGATTCTGACTACGTGGAAGCAGTCAGCCTCGTGAATCGCTACTAAGGTTCTACGTCTTGGAATTAGTACGATTCTGTCCTGTAGCTCTGAGTCACTCATCTTCCATGAGCAAGCTCAACCGCTAGCAGCAGCTCCCTCCTTCGAAGAGCTCACAACTACTCCAGATACGTAAATTAATACTGTATTCATCGTCGTTGTCATTACACATCTATTAGCCTGTGTCAGAAGTGTAAATTAGGATCGAGCAAAAGCAGGTATAACTAGCTTTAAAGCTAGTGAAATCAAAACAGAGCATACATCTACATCCTCCTAACCTTTCTCCTCTTCTTTCCCCCTCCTTTCCCCCTCCTTTCCCCTTCCTTTCTTTCCTCTCTTCATGCAGCATTTCAGCTGATCCGGCTATCAAAAATACACCCAGCCACAGCTATCAGATATCTGCCTAGAAATTTACTGTTACACACCACTTTTACTATTACTATTACTATCTCTCTACCTGATATGTAACAGTAACAATTCATTTTCCTCTTTTCATTTCATTCACCGTTGCTACTCTTACATAACAAGACACGAACCATTACACTTAGACTATATAGACATCGCGGGGAAACCCTATGAGTATTAGGTTGTATCTGCTTTCAACCTTGTTTTACATATTACAAGAAATATTCAAGTTGACGTGGTTCGAAACAGGGTTCGCAGCTCTAGGGAATTGGGTCTTGGTCTCTAACATTTGCATGCTCAATTTATAATCTGGTAGAGAAGCAAGGTGCTCATTATTTCTTGTATTAGCAGGCCTCCGACATCATAGAGGGAAGAAATGCACTAAATCAAAGTGGTATTGCAATACTGGTGACAGTCACATTCTCTGTGATAGAAAATGGTATGGTTCGCAGCATGGTTCATACTTGTGGTATTCAGGACTGTCAGAAGGAATTAGATCTTGAGGAATCCGGTCTTACTTTTCATTTTTTGCTCCAATCGGAGCATTCTCATCATCAAATATTGTTTCATAATTCTTTGCACAAAGCAAGTCAAGGTCAAGGTGAGTTCTTAGTTGTAGTAGTTGAGTTGCACATGGTGAGGTGAAGGGTCAGGGTCCAGTTGGTCATGCTACCTTGCCTTCTGTCTGATTGCCTTGAGTGTCTGGTAATGGTAATGGCATCCTGTGGCTCAGCTGTGAGTCTCCACGTGTCATCGATATATTATGTCCATTGACACATTGGACTACCCCACACCAACATCACATTCACATCAAGTAAGATCGCCAAGAAGTTCAATCGATGATATCATGTCAATGTCGAGCACTCCGCAGCCTGATAATACGTCCAGTAGACATATCTACCCCTATAACCAGATATTATTTGATAGACCAAGTTATCAGCTTTCGATAGAGCCATTGGTCAACATCGCACCTGCAATATTTGTCTCGCAGTTGTGGAGTAGCATAGACCAAAGGGGGGGCTGGAGGCGATTTTTGTTACTGATATTTACTAGCAGAAATGGTAGAATGCACTTCATCATAACTCCATGTAGATTAACTATAAATTGATCAACCAAAGACTAATTAGTTTTTAATAGTCTTTAGTTTAGCATTCCTATCGGCCATTTTTGTCGAATGTCCAATAGTAGTGCGTAGTAGTGGGGGTGCTGACATGGTTGTTTGCCACTTTTGTGAGTGATGATGGCGGGGCAAAAAGTTTGGACGTTTTTTTCTTTGGATGTTTTTTTCATCACTAGCATGCGATCACGGGCGCGAGCGGGGGAGCGACAGGACAGTTCTAAACTCCGAGATTTTGTAAATACTCCCCGTCGAAAGAAGTCCGAAAATATCCTTTCCGTCGAGATGTATGAGGCTCAATCCTGCACAGGCCTTTGTTACGGTATTGAGAGAAAATATGATTACCAGAGCGTCAGGTCACAACTGTCACAGGACACTTCCAATCACAGTCACCCTTCATTGATCACTGCTCGGTCACAAGAAACGATCATTGATCAGCGGAACCAGGAACCAGTCCGGTGGAAACAGGGAAATCGCGCAGCGACAGAACCTCCCCCGCCTGAACGAAAAATCCTGCCCCCCAAAACTCCCCCCACGCCCACAAAAATAACCTCCCGTCCACAAAAATAACCTCCCATCCACAGAAATAACCTTCAACTTCAACAACTTAGTTGAGTGAGAACATGGTGCAACAAAACTCCAGTTCCAGTCACACAAAACAGTAGGCAGCACTTTTTGATGTGGATGCAGATACAGATATGATTGTTGATGTGTTTGTGTGATGATGTGATGATGCAGTCTCATTCAAATATTACTCACTTTTATCATTATTTTATCCATGCATTTATTCTCAACACTATTGTTTTTCTACATCTACATCTCTACAGAAATATTCCACTCAAGTACTACAGCTACAACATCACAATCACAATGCATATTTTCACCCCAGCCTGCTTGGCTCTTCTCCTCCTTGGCATGGCTGCTCAAGAAGCTCATGCCGCTCTAACATGCTTTGCTCCTGATGGTATTTATCTGAAGGAAGCAGTGGGTAAATTTGTTAGAGGCACTTGGACTGATGCTGACATTGCTGAATATGGATCGATTGAGAACTGGTGCACCAACCAAGTCACCACCATGATGGGATTGTTTGATGGCAAAACTACCTTCAATGCAGATATTTCGAAATGGGATACATCCTCTGTTACTGACATGAGTTTCATGTTCCGTTCTGCATCTGCATTCAACCAGAACATTGGAGGCTGGGATACATCTTCTGTTGAAGACAAGGAAGATATGTTCTATGGTGCATCTGCCTTCAACCAAGACACTGGAGGCTGGGATACATCCTCAGTTACTATCATGTGGGGCATGTTCAATTCTGCATCTGCATTCAACCAGAATATTGGAGGCTGGGATACATCCTCTGTTAAAGACATGGAAGATATGTTCTATGGTGCATCTTCATTCAACCAGAACATTGGAGCCTGGGATACATCCAAAGTTATTTACATGAATTACATGTTCGATGGTGCATCTGCATTCAACCAAGACATTGGAGGCTGGGATACATCCTCTGTTGAAGACATGGAAGGAATGTTCTATCAAGCATCTTTATTCAACCAGAACATTGGAGGCTGGGATACATCCTCTGTTACTAACATGTATTACATGTTCGAATCTGCATCTGCCTTCAACCAAGACATTGGAGGCTGGGATACATCCTCTGTTGAAGACATGGATGACATGTTCAAATCTGCATCTGCCTTCAATCAAGACATTTCAGGCTGGGATACATCCTCTGTTCTTTACATGGGAAGCATGTTCGAATCTGCATCTGCCTTCAACCAAAACCTCTGTGCATGGAAGGACAAGTTCCCTTATGGGCAAGCAACTGATATCTTCACAGACTCAGGTTGCACCAACCAGGCAACTCCAACTTCTGATCAGGATGCATTTTGTGCTGGTTCTGCTGCTGAGTGCCAAGCCTACACACATCCTCCTACAAAGTCTCCAACAACTTCAACAGTCAATCCTTCAAAAGCTCCTTCTCCGGGACCAACCAATCAACCAACTCGAGAACCCTCCCATTCTCCGACAGCACCTCCCACAGCACCTCCAACAAATCCTCCTACTCTTATGACTCTGCCTCCAACATTCCCTCCAACAGTATCTCCCACAAAGGTGACATCTCCAAATGCTCCACCAACACCACCTCCTACATCATCACCTCCTCCAACAAATTCAAAAGCTGGGAAGAGAGGAAAAGGTAAACATACTCCGACGCCATCTCCTGTAAGTTATGAAGCTCCAAAAATATCTTTGTGTCATCAGAAATCAATCTTTTTCTAACCATCTTTGCACCTTGAACATATTTCATTTTGCAGCCAACTTTTCCACCAACTACCAGCCCTACAGTGTCTGCAAGTCCTACAGATGAAAAGAAGGGCAAAGCAAAGAAGGATGAAGGCGGTGAAGCCGAAAGTGCTTACTTGTTTGAGTAGTTTGACAAATGAGAAGAAATATCGACGTAGGTATGGTCTATACTGATACAGGATTATTGGTATCTTTAGGATATATATACTTTGGGAAAAATTTAGATTGTAAGGGTGCTTACGAGAAGACATTAACATTATATTGACACCTTTCTGACACTAGCACGGGTTTTTAGACATCCGGGTTTAGACATCCGGGTTTAGACATCCGGGTTTAGATGAAGTGAAGAGATCAACTCTACTTAGCTACGTAGCAAGCAATGACTACATTGCTCACTAATCTGAATAATAAAGAAGCAATTGCATCTGAATCCCCTGAATGATCGCGTAACGCAGTTATTGGTCTGATAGCACTACTGGTACTACTGACTTCGGGTACTAATTATTGGCATCTGTCATAGTTAACTGCTTTCTTATCTATATAAGTTAGTTGAGAAGAAAATTGTTCCATTTACCCACAACCATACAGATCAATCTCAGAGATGATCTCGAAAGAATTTTTGGTGAACATTAGCATCAGGCTGTTACTGTAGCTGCTTTCTGTTGAAAGTTAAAGCAGCACGTGATACCTTCTTGATATCTGATGACAGATGGTGTCAGGACTTGACTCTATCTTTGCTTTTGCTAGAAGCGAATTGATGTGTTGCCACACGTAGTCGTTGTTAACTTGCGTTTACATTTAAAGATTCGAATTGTAAGCTTTCCTAATCTTGGAAAACGGTCATCCAAGAAACATTCTTATCTTGGATACGATCACTTGATCTCGTAAACAATCATGATACGATCACTTAATCTTGGAAGCAGTCATTGTTCCACAGATTCTTTCTCTGATAACGCGGTCTACTACCTTCAATCCTTTTTGGAAGCGGACGTAATCTCCATGTTCATGTCACTTCTTTACCACATTGTATCTATCCCCAAAGATACATATTCTAACATACCACAGATAAGTACAGAATCAATACCAATACAGACTACTTCCCGTTTGTCACTCCCCTTGGTTCGTCATCCTTATCATCACTCTTCTTCTCCTCCAATAACTTCATCGTATCGCCCTTCCAAAATAGAATGGGTCTGATCAATGGCCATACTGCTTGGTACGCCCAATGCTTGCTGAGTGTATCCGCAGGATTATACTCACCTCGAACAAATGCAAACCTGATGCAGCCAGCTGCTACATTCTCACGAATGTAATGGTATGATAATACCAAATGTCTCTTCCGATTCTTGAAGTCAGGATTAACTCCGCTTGACACAACAGACTCATTATCACCAAGTAAGATTGGGATTGGGATTCCATGCAAGGGTACTCCAAGAAACTGGAGAACTGTCTTGTTTGCCCTGATCTGCTCAATAGCCGCTCTCGCTGCGTTGTTCTCAGATCCGTACGTAGCCGTCTCGACGGTGTTCTGCTTCTTCGAAAACCAATCAAAAGGGGTCTTGTTGAGGAAGTGAAGTACACCTGTAACTGATTTCCCACTAAGAATATCGTGCATTAGGTTGGCGTCCACGAAACTAGTCATCAGGACAGGTTTGCCACAAGCAGGTGGAAGATTCTTGGGGTACTCCTCGCGAGTTCCGGCATAGGGTGTATTGGACCAATCCCTTTTCAAGAAGTCGAAGTCTGAGATGTCAGGCATATCAGTTTTGTACCTAATGGCTGCATTCCTCATCTTGCATAGATACCCATACCCATAGACTCTCTTGATCTTGATCCTATCTAGATGGCCTTTCCTTGGTTGTGCGCGGAAGCTGGATAACGTCATTATATGACAAGTAATATCGAAACGTCCGAGGATGATGACCCATTGAGAGGCTCCAATCATTGACTGGTAGATCTTGATGTGTTTCTCATCAAGGAATTCCGAGAGATCGAGTTCGGGATGATCGCTTGTCACCAAATTTTGCATCCGTCAGGGACGTACAGCAACGGAATACTCCCTCTTCAACGATCCCAACAAAATGGATTGGAGCAAAGCTCCGGGTCACTTACGTTGTTTGCTTGCAAAGCGGAGTCAGTAGAATAACTACTAGGTTGAGATGTACAATCTGTTTCAATATCTAATTTTTTAACCACAACATCGTCAAGATGTGTGAGGAATATGTACCTATTTCCCCAAAGGTACTCGTATCTATCGTACTAATAGAGTCCGTATCTACCTGAACTCGTACCCAGTTTGTCACTCCCCATACGACTCGTCGAATTAGTCGATTGGATAGGGTCCCTTTGAAAGCTAACCGTGGGGTATTGCTTGCAATGACCTTGGATGGAGTATCATTCCAATCTTGCTCTGGAAAGATGAAATCTGTGATGTCTGGCATGTCAGTTCGAGTCGATATCTGATTGGTTCATGTTCATGTCTCATCTTGAAGTCAGCAGTTTGGAGTTTATGGCTCCCCGTAATACGTCGCAAGAGCAATAATGAACCAACGAAAAGTCCGAAACTTGCATAGCAATAACACCAGCGTTCGTCTAGAACATCGTCATGACTATATCCAAGCCCACATATCGAAGTGTTGTGGTATGCGTTGAACTTGCTGTATCCAATCAAGGTAGGCAGGTCGAGGCAGTATGCGATGATATGATCTATAGCCCTACAGATGAGCGATCCTTCACAACAGGAAGCGTCGGTTGGAGTGTTTGCACGTCCATCATGTAGAATATCTCTTCTTATCGCGAAGGGTCGTAGTTCCGCCTCCGTTGTGTCAGCGATATCGAATAGACTCGAAGAAGCATTGATATATGCAATTGAAGCACGAAGATTCGCAAGAAGTATTGACATGGTGACTAATCTGTAGTACGAAGGACAACAAGCCAAGCCCACCAATTGTTGCATAGATGTACATGCCGCATCATCAGCGCAGATATTATGTCGCTGCTTTATTAGTTGTTGCTTCGGATTCCCATAGATACCAAGCATTGAATAATCGCCAACCGTAGAAACGGCATCCTGAATAAAGTGGACATTGACTGTCTTTTCTATCCTTCCTAGAAATCGCTCCCCAATCAGCGTTGACTTCATCAATTGCAAAGGGCAATCAACTCTGCGTTCTAAGCCTACGAAGCAGTTGTTTCCACTTTCAGCTGACTCGTCATATCCAATAGACTTCGACCGGCGTTGATATGGTGCTCTGTTACACAGGGACTCGAGTTGTGCCATTGTCTTTTGTAGATCGGTCCTGACAGATTGGATGATTTCGATCATTTCCTTCTCAAGAACATTGTTCTCTGTCTGCATTACATCATCATAAAAGAGGTTTGTAAACTGATGATTTGGTCCGCTCATTCTACAAGGGATGAAGCCGCTATCCGCAATGTGTCTCTTCCTTAAAACAATGCAGCAGGGATTGTAATCTCTATCAAATTCATCGCAGTTGTTTACGACGATGTTCCTCAAATATCTTCCTCCAGGATTCCTGACAACAGTGTCGCTGCTTGGATCGTCGCGGATGGATCCTACAAAGCTTGGGTGCATTGTCCCCCGTAGTAGCAGTCGCGTCGCGCTGTTGTACATCTGCATGGGATCATACTCATACCTTTCACTTATTCTCGTCAAAGAAGCGGTTGTCACGTCCCTGTTGAAGTTGAAGATGCCGTCAGGCGCATACCTCTCATTCAATCGCGAGTTGGAGTTGTCAATATCATCCCGTTCAACAAGCTTCTGAAATTTTGCGCCGCAACTACCAATTAGCTTTGACTTGAATCGGCCGATCTTCAATTTACTTTGAAGTTGTCCCCCGAGTGTCTCAATAAAAGCCAATGTCTCCACATAAATCCGGGTATCAGTAAGGCCGTTGTCACTGACGTAATGTAATCCTCCGCCGTCAATGTCACCATCAGGAGACTCAGTAATAAGATTCCTCTCCCCATTGTCTCGATCAATGAGATTCTCAAAGTTGTTACCAGTCGCCACCGTAGACTTAGTGCTGACATGCATCTGTTCACATCGCTCTGCGAATCTCCCCATTGTTCCTCGTGATTCCAATCTAAAGGCTGGTCTCCCCATTGTTCCTAGTGATTCCAATCCAAAGGCTGGTTTTATTCCGTCTGAGTCTGGCTCAGTGCTCCATACGGTATCAAGGCTTCTAATCGTGGAACTTGTGTAGTCATTCAAGTGATACGTTCTCACAGTCATCTTTCTGTCCGCTGTGGATGCATTCTCTCTCCAATACTGACCCACTACATCCAATAACCATAACTCTCGATGTCCTCCCAATAATAGAATGCACTTGTTGAAGATATCCGTCACATCTACAAGGTTGTAAGGCTCCCCATTAGTACTAGACACGACAACAATTGGTATCATTCCATTGCCATCATCGCTAATGATCTCATCATTCTCCATCAAAAGAGTCATGACCACGTCAGCTACCAACTCACTTAGCCTGGATTCGTCCCTAAGCATCGTATCTCCCCCATCGTTACGGTTGGCACAGTCGTAGGAACGCATGTCGATGCGAGGCATGAATTCACCTGTACTTGCTGTCACACTCTCAGAGGTCTCATTACCATCATAAGTTTCATCATCACCTGTCACATGCGTCAAAATGGAACAAGTCGTCGCAGCAAAGGCTCCCCGCTTGGATAAGCAATGAACAGTCGTTGGTGGATCACGGTGACAATCTACTCCATAGATAGTAGCAGTGGCTCGGACAAAGCATGGTGATAGTGCGTCAAAATATGAGACGTTATTGTCGTTCATGTGTGTGACTTGAAGTGCGGTAGTAACTTGAACTTGAACCTTAGCAGCTTGATCGTGTTGACTTCGATCTTGATCATGAATCTGAAAGAAGTTACGACTACGGTAGTCATGTGTAAACACCGCTTCGAAGGGTCCAGAACTCGTAGCCATACGAGGAGATAGAATGCCATCAAAAGCAAAGTGCAGGAGGAGAATCATCGGTGAAAACAAGCATCTAGCGTTGATAAGGTGTTGGTACGCAAAGTAGTATGTCGTGGTTGTTTGGATGATATGACATGTCTTGGAATCAGCAAAATTGTCAGGGTGAGTATCAACACGAAGTTCGTATCTGCAGTGGATAGGGTAGAGAAGGTCCTCCCCAATAAATAACGCAGCAATATCGATCTCATGAATATCATTACCGATGACTAATGAAGTGGCATCATCCGCAAAGCGTAACTCAACGTAGCAATCAACTGATGGAACCCAAGTTGAAGATTTCCAGAATCCAGTTCCGTGAGAATTATTAGCCGATGGTACGAGATCGTTTGAAGCAGACGGTGCGCAAGACATGCAAGAATCATCTCCCCTGAGCAAGATGGCATGATTAGGCCGATGAGTTGGTGCCAATTCCTCTCCATACTGAAAAGAAACGATGTCTTGTGTTTTCTTGTAGAGATCGCGGTAGATGTGCACTTGAAGACTCATTGTAATGTCCCAAATAGACGGATGCCGGCAGCAATCGGAAGTTGTAGCAATACATAACCAATTATAGCATCGATCGACCGCAGAATTATTATCGATGGAGACCTCAGGAAGCACACCCAGCATGTGAGAACGGAAATCATGTGGAGAGACAGCACTCACATCAAAACCTAATCGAACCGTAGATGTAAAATCATAGTCAGCAATAGAATATCCTCGACGATGGAAGTAGGAGTTGTTCTCGGCAAATACGCGCTCCCTAATCTCTTTACAGAACATAGCTTGTGGTGCGTTGACAGAGTGATACTTCATAACGTAGCAAACAATATTGCCCCATCCGTGATAAGTCATGTAGTCATCGCTTGATGCTCCGACAATATAGTTGATGCCACCTAAGGAGCGACATTGAACACCCGTACAGTAGTCAGCGATAGATGCTGTGAAGGCAGTAGGAGTAATCGCAGTCAAGATCTTGTGGCATACACGGAGGGCAGGGTGTGTCGACTTGTGGCAAGTAACACCATAAACAAGCATGAGCGTCACATTAGAAGATATCTCATAAGGCGACGTGGTAGAAGATACGCACGTGCAAGTAGATAGAAAAGCTCGATACATAAATACTGTACTATGCCAGTACTCTCTGTACCTCGTCAGAAGTAACCGTCGAAGTAGCGAAGACATCTCCCCACACAGTGACAAGATTAATAAGATGATGATCAAGTCGCTGGGTCATAAAGCGGATGAGACGGTGATGCACGTAGATGACTCTAATAAAAGAGAACAGTATCACTCCCCGATCTTGAGATACATGGGTATTGACATGCAATGGCTTAGCTGCATGTAATGACTCAGCTGGATGTGCAGGGAAAGAGTAATTCTCCCCATTAATAAACCACGTATTGGTATATGAAATCTTGTGCGTGGAAAATTTGCTTGTGGGCCAAACAGGGATCCCCTCAAGATGAATCATTGCATGCAGCAATAAAGCCTGACAAAACTTCTCTGTCTTCACATATCCATATGCGCCGGAATGATCATGTTCTAGGAAGGTTTGACGATACATCGCAGAAAGAGCGAGTGAGTAGTTCTTGTGAGTGGTGTTGTGCACAAGTCCATTATCGCGAATAGCCATCACATCATCAGTGATTGCTTCACAGCCCCTCATCCCAAACAAGACAGGTAGATCGTTAACCACTCCCCATACACGAAGCAAGAATTTGTCGTGTAGTTGATGCGATCTCTGCGTCGATGGAATAAGACAGTGATATTGTTAGAATAGACGATATAGGAGTTTGTCCCAGCGGTAGTCGCACCGGGACCGCTTACTCCTTACTTGACTTGTTCTAGCTCGACTCTCGACGGCACGTCGACCAACGCTCTTGTCCGCCCGAATACACAATAGAAGTAAATAGTAAAACCCCCTTTACTGTGTGGTGTTGTTCCATATAACGTACGTCCTTAGACGGTTGGAACGGCATCCACTAAACACTTCTATTACCGTAATAGTAACAGTTCATCAGACTGTTCTACGGCTGCAATCTTGTCTACGATGGCAAACGACAATTCATCATCCGTTGATGGTTCCGCCTCATCCGACGCAGAGATACTCAAGCAACTAGTTAAGAAAAATGCCAAATCCACCAAAGCGCTCGTCAGCAAGCTGGAGGAATTGACTACTACGTTGTCTACGGGTCTCTCTACTTTGTCAGATACCTAGAAAACGTTGGATCTCTTGAATCTGTGGTGACATCTTGTGATGGGATTGCTGCGCAATTGACTGCCATCAATTCTTTTTACACTCAATCTGACCTGACTTGGAAGTCCTGCCCCGGCGATCTCGCAAAGATTGCTACCGCCATGGACACTTCCTCGTCGGCCTCAACGAAGATGTCTTCGGCAACGAATCCTCATTCACGCCCTATTAATTTAGCAACCACATCAGGAGTAGGGGGGTGCACGCCCCTGATATTCAAATTTCAAACCTCTTATATTCCATCAAATATTGATCAAATACCTTTATCTATACCCCCAATAGAAATCCCCAAAGTTTGGTGGTGTTATATCTTTGTCTTGTGTGGATATCAGCCTCCATATAGGGGCACTTTTGGCCATCGTGGGAATGGATTTGGAGGCGAGTCGAGTCAAATATGGCGCCAACTTGTTAGCGAAACTGTAGGAATTAGTACATATCGCCAAACACCATCTAATCTTTTAGAACAACATGCCCACCATGGCGGATTTGACGGTATAGACCTCCTAAACAGCAGTATACGTAAATCCATCAATAATAGAGACACTCATATCATCCTATATGGTATGGTTGGTCATTTTGTGCTTTTATCAGCAGCTCCAACCTGTTTGTCTTCCGATCACATATCAAAAATAGACATTTTGAGCCGCTCGACTTCCGCCCAGATAGTGAATAATCGATATCACGACCTGTTTCAAGAATTTAAGCACCTAACCAGTGGTTCTATTCCTTTGTATAACCATTTGGATGAATTTGGGCGACTCTTTTGGTGGGTTTGGACAAAGACAGCCGAGTTTTATTGTGTCACCGGTGCCGATCTCCTCGACCGTCGACAACTCAATTTTGGCATCATATTCTACAATATCATAAGTACCTCAGCATTTACAACCCAAAAAACACCACGATATTGTTTCAACTATATTGTAGCAACGTTTGCGCATCATGGTATTGCTGTGGGTTACTGGTTCTATCTAATATATACTCATGTGTGGTGAAATTTGAGCCATCAAAATTATTGATTTTTAGCGTTTTGGGCATATAGCGTCCACTTTACGACTTATTCAACCCTGAATGCTGAGCAACATCGACGATAGTAACTAATAGAAGGGTGCTGTATGGTTGAATGGGGTCTGCAGCCATCGTATTATCCTACATTGGCATCGTATGGCTCCATGCGTTGAGTCGAGAATCATGTTCTGTGGCAGGCTTAGATTACACATATCATATCATGTTCTGTTACATATAGCATATAAAGATGACCTGCTCTAGTCAGACTATATTGGATGGTGTTGTTTATATTTAAATGCTGTGAATGAGCTCCACTTTCATAAAACGAAAAAAGGCGCAGTGATTTTGTTGTATAATTATATGTCGTCCTAACAGTAGAGCGAGATGATTGAGCGGTTATCGTCGTTTGTATCGGACACTGATCGACTGGAACATCCAACATGATCAATATCATCGATTGGTGCTGTTGTAGTAGATCGCCCCTGCTCCTTCCACATTCAGATCATGACGAGACCCCGCACTCCGTAGCGTTCAACCGATTGAATTTCTCTTGCGGTAGTCTCGACTTTCCTTTTCAGTTGTTGGTTATCAGCAGACAATACTTCTATTTGCTTATCTCGCCTTTGCGTTGCCCTCTTCAGATTGAATATTCTTGGATCTGCCGTATTATTATCTGACGTCGGCGCCTGTGTTGGCTGTGATGGGTTCCGAGGGACGTTCGGGGCATGCGGTGCGTTGGATTTCTTCTGCTTGCCACCCTTTGGCTTGCGGCTAATACCGCTCTTCGTCCTTCTCCTCTTTTGCTTTGGCACTGCCTCGGCACCGGCCGCCATCGTGGTATCATCATTACTCTCTTCCATCATTGCTTTTGCTGCATCGTCAGCTCTTTGCTGCATCGGAGAGCTCTCCGATGCGTTGAGTCTTTTGTAGATCGGAGTTTTGTCGACAAAATTGGCTGGTTTGGCAACAAAAGCTCCACAGGGTGAGCACTTGAGCCCACCAAACTCTTGGGGCGCATAGACCATACCCCCGTCTATGCGCCCCAACAGTTTCAAAGTATGAAAACAAATAATAACAGAGAATAAGCTGCCAAAGGGTCCTATTTCTTACTCCGATCAGGCGATGGCCAATTTTGGCCATGGTCAAAAAATTTTGAGAAAATTCTTGGCGCGCACCACTCGTGACTCCCCAAAAAACACAGGGCTTGCTCCCCCCTATCAGGAGTGAAGGGATGGCTAGCAGGCGTTGACTTGCCCGCTCACATTCCAGTCGACATCCACGTTGGTCCCGAAGCTAAAGCCCAATTCAGAGTGCTCCTTGAGCATCTGGACGTTTGTGGGTTTGGCAGCCTTCTTAAGATCCCCAAGTCCGGTACAGGTGTCCCTGGTCCTTCTCCGATTCAGCATGCGGCGGGCTTCACCACTGCTGATCATAACCTTCAAGACTTGACTAGCATTACTACCCAAGCGGTTAACCTTGACAGGAAAGATGTCCTCAAGACGTCGGGTTGGATTCACGGAGCTACCACTGACGGTTTGGTGATTCCCTCTAAACTTATTCAGAAGGAACTTGACTTTGAGGCTACGGGAAATAATGGCAACGACAAATTAATTGCAGGATTGAAACAGCAACGACGGATCAAATCGGATCAACTCATGCACATTTTGCGTCAACATATCAATCATACATCCCTGGAAGCACTTCTTGCCCACAAGGATATTTATGTTTGGGAGAGGGAACGTGATGGTACGACTTTTTATTGCGGTCTCACAGTGTTGTGGTTAATTCTTGAGTCCATCGAACCAAAGACAGTAGTCGACGCCCAGGATTATGAGACGCTCATTGAGTCTTTATCCCTGGTGGAGGATTGCGATGGAGACGTACGCCACCAGTACCTCAGTAAACTCAAAACTGCTCGCGATGAATTGACTATCAGGCATGGGAAGGATCGCATGACGGACAATAAGTTCATGAAGCATCTCTTTGGCGGTCTTTCGGTGGTTACTCAACCGACTTTTCAAGCTCTTGTCAGCACTCATCGTTCCAAATACTTGATGGGAGATCTTGACAGCAAGGGCCTCGAGGAGTTCTTGCGCAAGTTGGATAAGCTTTACACCTCCCTTCTCACTGGTAAGGAGTGGTCGGTTCTCGCTGAACCAGACCCGAAGATGATTGCACTTACTACTGAGAACAAGGCGCTGCAGAAGAAAGTGAGCAAGCTAGAGCAGCAGGCTTCGCAGCAGGGTGGAAATACTGGATCCAAGGGTGGCAGTGGAAAGGGCAATGAGGGCTACACGAACGATCAGGGAATAAGAATAAGTGTTGCTGGACCTCCTGGAACCAATGCTTACCAGATCGAGCTCTGGCGCACAGTCAAAAAGGGCCCCTCCATCACCAAGCAGGTCGGCGATAAGACTGTCAAATACTTCTGGTGCACCAAGCACCGTCATGGGAAAGGATTATACATGCGACAAAATAAGTCGGATCCGGATCGTCATGATCATGAGGAATGGAAGAAGGGGAAAGGTTCAGATAAAAAGAAGAGACGCGACAAGCGGAGCAGGAAGCGCGGTGGAGACGACTCTAGCGTCAACTCATCCGCTTCCGACCAACCTCGCCTTGTGGTTAAGAAGCTGAAGAACGAGAAGAGCGTGAATGTGTTGGTTACCAAATATGGATTGACTCATGAGGATGCTATGGCACTCGCACACGATCCAGACGTCTTGGGTGGGGGGAGTGATAGTGATAGCTCGGGAAACTAGAGTGCCCGGAGTGCGAGGGTGATTTACGCAAAGCTGATTTCTTGGATGTAATCCTAATTTTGCTTTGTTTTCCACTCCGAATGGCACTAACTCCCGCTATTACCCTCATTATGAACGTGATCGTTTACACTACAATGTACATCATCAAGTTCGCTGGTTCCCCGTCTGTGTATTTAACAGCCCTTGACAGAGCCTATGGTTCGTTCTCGGTTCGCAATCAAGAATGGCTTCTCAACTTCGTTCGATGGATCCTGATTCATTTGATCTATTTGGCACATTGGATACTCTGTCTTGCGCAGTTACCGCTCCAGTTCTTCAACGTCTTTTATTCGGCAATGGTGTTCTGGCCAAAGTTCTTTTTCAATCTTTTCGGTCCTTCCTCGGCAGGCCGATCAATTTGGATGATATTATGCAATCCCGAGGGAGATCCTCCTTCCAAGCGTGCGAGGAAGTATTCGGCACGGCAGGAAGAGCTTAACGATTGCCACATATCTTTACGTCCCACGAATTCGAAGCTTAATGTTTTCACGTCCTATCAAGTTGGCGGTGCTCATGTGCATTTGGCTTCACCCCTCAATCGGCAGGTTAGTCTTGGAGTTACAGCTGCTATTGATTCTGCTACTGTGTTCCCGTATTTCGACGACCCGCTCAGACTTTCAGTAGCGTATGCATACGTTGCCAAGAGTATTAAGGAACCACCCGACTGCGTGTTGCAGTACTTATGGGCGATGTCCTGGCATTTCTTTTGGGCATTCATTTACGTTGTTAAGGGTTACTGCAGGTTGAGGTACAATTTGGAGTGCAAGTACATTGCGCAGCTTTTTGGACAGGAGTTTCCGGATACAACTGGCTCGCAGGATATTTTGAAGGTGCATTGCTTAGCCACTGGTGGAGCTCCCAAGCAGGAAATCATCTCTTTTGACTCAGATGGCATTCCGTTTATAGTGGACTCAGGCGCCGACTGCATTATAAGCAATGTTCGTGCTCTTTTCAAGGATTTGTCTGCTATCTCAACGGTGGTCCACACTGCTAGCGGTCCTGACACCCGCACTCGTTACGAGGGAGTCAACGCAGATGGGAAGACTCATATTATTCGTCTGGCAGATGGTACGAAGATGACAGTTCATGACTGTTACCTTCAGAAGCACCTTCAACCATCGTTTGACAATATTCCGCAGACTCCTCTCGATTATAAGAATGAAGTGGGCGTAGGCATTTCGCAGGAGGAAGCTCAGCGCCTGGCTCGACCTAAGGCTTTGTCGCCAGTGCAGCAGGAGTTACTTTCTTGGCATCACCGTCTTTACCACCTTAAGTTCAAGCGTATCTTCACGCTTGCTCGTTTGGGAATCCTTCCTAAGTCCCTTTTGGAGTGTGAGAAAACAGCACCTCTCTGTCTAGAATGTCAATTTGGTCAGGCCAAGCGTCGGGCTTGGAGATTTAAAGGAAAGAAATCTGGTTCAACTCAGAAGAAATCCGAGACCAAACCAGGGGATGGCGTATCGGTGGATCAAATCGTTAGTGCCCAGCCAGGGCTGGTTCCTCAGATGAGCGGTTTTCTTACGCACGATAGACTCTGGGGAGCAACAACATTTGTCGACCATGTGAGTGATTACGTTTACGTCCATCTTATGAAGAATTTCTCTATTGAGGAAACTTTATCAGCGAAGAAAGCCTTTGAGAAGATCTTTTCGGGGGCAGATTGTGAGGTCCGGTCATATAGAGCTGACAATGGACGCTTTGCTGATTCGAAATGGCAGGAATCTTGTGACAAGCTCGGTCAAGGGCTGACGTTTTGTGGCGTAGGTAACCACAGACAGAACGGAAAGATTGAAGCCAAGAATAAACAGTTGACGCTTGCTGCTAGGACGCTACTCTTGCACGGGATGAGACTATGGCCTGAAATGATATCTACCTACTTCTGGCCATTTGCGATGAAAGCAGCAGCGGAAGCGCACAACAAACTTGCAATTGATGCCGATGGAAATACTCCAGAATCACGCCTTTTTGGTGTCAAGCAACCTGAATCTCTACCAGTTCAATCCTTCCATACGTTATTCTGCCCGGTCTTCGTGTTAGACCATCGACTTCATTCAGCAGGAGGTTCTGTCCCCAAATGGGACCCTCGCGCTCGGTGTGGTGTATATCTTGGACATTCTCCCTTGCATGCTGGCAGTGTCGCTCTGGTATTCAATCCCTCGACGGGGAGAGTTTCGCCAGCGTATCACGTAGTTTTCGATGACACTTTCTCAACTGTTCCTTATATGAGAGCCGCATCGTTGCCGCCAAATTGGGAGGATCTCGTCAAGAATTCTTCAGAGATTGCAACCACCGAAGAGTTTGATCTTGCAGAAAATTGGACAAATGAGTTAGATTCGGATAATTTGAATTCGCCCGTGCAAACGGCAGGTCCCTCCTTGACCCAAGATTACGGACCCTTTCGCTATTGTTCCTGATCAGAATAACCACGATAGTGAATTAAGCCCCGCTCGAGCAACCTCCTCCTCAGAATCACGGAAACGTACAGTGCAGCCTTCCGAGGGAGAGAAATCGGCACAAACATCTTCAAATAGGTTGAAGGTGACGTTTGAGAATGACAAGAACGCTGCAGCAAGTTCACCGTCGACCAAGCGCACCAAATTGAATGATGAGCCGTCTGCAGGCACATCCCGAGCAATTGTCCCGCCAGCAGAAAATGCACATCCAACATCCGATCCTTTATCTATGCCGCGCATCATCAATCTAGACGAAGCAGGGCTACGTAGATCGGAACGTATTGCAGCAGCGAAAGAGTTAAAAGATGCAACAACAAAGGAAGGAACTAAGGTGTTTGCTGTGTCACTCTTTACCGCACTTGGAACGGTAGGGTCAATTACTCTACCAGATTACGGCCGCAATACAGAAGAAGAGCTTTCGTGGGGTGATCGATGCATGAATAGGTTTTATGAAGTCAACGAGCTGTACGATGGTACCTGCAATCAATTGCACTTTATGTCTTTCTCCACCGAGTCTGACCAAGTGGCGTCGAATGAGGTCTTCACTTATTCGCAGGCAATGAAACAGCACGATGTAGAGGACTTTCAGGAAGCCATGAAGAAGGAAATCGCAGATCACACCGAGAGAGAGCACTGGGTCCTAGTCCCTCGTTCGTCTATGCCGAAGGGAAAGAAAGCTATCATGTCGATTTGGTCTTTTAAGAGGAAGAGGCTCCCGACTGGGGAACTGCTTAAGCATAAAGCTAGGCTGTGCGCTCATGGAGGGATGCAGAAGTGGGGGGAGAATTACTGGGAAACCTACTCACCAGTCGTGAATATGCTCACGGTTCGTCTTATCCTTCTCATCTGCAAGATTCACAAGCTTCACAGCAAATCGATCGATTTTGTATTAGCGTTCCCCCAGGCCGACTTAGAGGAAGACATCTGGATGGAAATCCCTTTGGGAGTAGCTGTCAAGTCGAAGGATGGAGGTTCTTATCTATTGAAGTTGAAGAAGAATCTCTACGGACTAAAGCAAGGAAGTCACAATTGGTTCAAGCATCTTGAGCAGGGTTTGCGGAAACGTAGACTCATTCCTTCCGAAGTTGATCCCTGCCTTTATTTGAAGAAGGGTTTAGCAGTGCTTACGTACGTAGATGATTGCATTTTGGTTTCTACGAGCAAGAAAGCGATTGACGATCTTGTTGAAAGTCTCAAGAATGGAGAGGAAAAGTTCATTCTCACCGATGAAGGAGACATAGACAAGTTTCTTGGCATAGAGATCAAGCACTTCGAAGACGGATCATTTGAACTTTCACAACCACACCTTATTACGAGAATCCTCCAACTACTCAAGCTCGATAACAACAATCAATGGAAGTCTAGCACGAACTCGCGACGAACCCCTTCGGAGCAAGTAATCCTACACAGGGATTCCGAGGGAGATGAACGGAGATATGCAAAGGACTGGAACTATCGAACGGCAGTGGGAATGCTCACATACCTTCAGGGAAATTCCAGACCAGACATTTCAGTTCATGTCCACCAATGCGCAAGATTTTCAGTTGATCCAAAGCGGAGTCACGAGAGGGCAATCATTAATATTTGCAGGTATCTTTTGATGAATAGAGACAGAGGAATTATCTACAAACCGGACACTAGCAAAGGATTAGAATGTTATGTGGATGCGGATTTTGCTGGAGGTTGGCAGAAGGCAGATGCTGAGTCAGCTGATAGTGTGATGTCGCGAACTGGATACGTTCTTATGTACGCAGGTTGTCCGATCCATTGGGTAAGTAAGTTGCAAACGGAGATAGCTTTGAGCACAGCAGAAGCGGAGTATATTGTGCTTTCGCAGTCGTTAAGAGAAGTTATCCCGCTGATGACTATGATGAAAGAGTTGAAGTCGGCATTTCCAATCGAGATTCAGGTACCAAACTTCAATTGCACGGTGCACGAAGACAATCAGTCTTGCATCAGCATGGCTACTAGGCAGAAGTTCTCACCCCGAACGAAGCATATTGCTTTGAAGTATCATCACTTCCGCTCCTACGTTGACTCCAAGCGAATCGAGATTCAATACATCAATACGCACGATCAGCTGGCTGACAGCCTGACAAAGCCACTTGGTGCGAATCTATTCTTGGCTCATCGTAAGATGTTGATGGGATGGTAATATCGAGGTAGGTAATGTCTCGCTACGAGGGAGTGTTAGAATAGACGATATAGGAGTTTGTCCCAGCGGTAGTCGCACCGGGACCGCTTACTCCTTACTTGACTTGTTCTAGCTCGACTCTCGACGGCACGTCGACCAACGCTCTTGTCCGCCCGAATACACAATAGAAGTAAATAGTAAAACCCCCTTTACTGTGTGGTGTTGTTCCATATAACGTACGTCCTTAGACGGTTGGAACGGCATCCACTAAACACTTCTATTACCGTAATAGTAACAGATATTCATCCAACTGCGGTGAAGACATTTCCCAAAATTCTCCTCTGTTATCCGTCATGTTCACATGTGAGGTAGGGTGATGTACCCCAAGAATGGACATGGCATGGCTATCCCAACTCTCCCCATGAAGTGTGTGTTTGTAACTATTCACGCCAACTCCATCGATACCAAATAAGCCATCAGCCAAAATGTCCTCAGTTTGTAGATAATTTTTGTTGTTGTTGTTGTTGTTGCTGTCTGATTTCAGCAGCTCTAATTTATCCGCATCATTATTGGGTGTCATCCCATCTCTATTCTTCAATGCGTTGACCTTATTCAAATCCGTCTCCATCATCTTCACAATGGTAGTCCAACTAGCAATTCCATCAACCACCGCCACTATATTGGGGTAATCGAAGAACAGGTTGTTTTTCTGACAACAATTTATTTGAGCGACCTTCGCCTTCTGAGTTTCAACGCTCTGGATAAGTGGTTTGTCTGCAGGATGGATATTTAAACCCAACGAAAGGAAAGACAACGATGGTACGATAGTACGTAACATTGTGCAGTCGTATTCGGCCTACAGGGCTAAACGCCGGGGTTGTGTTCCACGCCACAGCTGAGGGAAAACGCTCTTATGGGAGACCTATCTCTAGACTCCAGGATTTCGTGCCCAACTCTTATCTTAATTAGGTTCACAACTACGATCACCTTCACTAAGATCTATCTTCAAACTTCATGTATCCTTGTATTCCGACGCGTGGTGTTCGCTCCGTTTCCGGTGTCCTCATGAATCTGACGTGTGCAGTTAACATGCAATTACCAGCAACCCAAGTCCCCCTTGGACCAGTGACTGCAGCGCTCAGCTTCGAGAAAAAAAACTCGAAAAGCCAACAAAATGGATTGGAGCAAAGCTCCGGGTCACTTACGTTGTTTGCTTGCAAAGCGGAGTCAGTGGAATAACTACTAGGTTGAGATGTACAATCTGTTTCAATATCTAATTTTTTAAAAAGGTACTCGTATCTATCGTACTAATAGAGTCCGTATCTACCTGAACTCGTACCAGTTTGTCAATCCTGACAGATGACAGGTAGATGCTCCCCAAAGAATCATGGCAGTCAACGAATGCGTACTCTTTTACTATTTCGAGCTCGTCACATTCTACAAGTAACAATCAGCGAATGCCCACCTCTCCACAACTCTGACACCCTGCATGATTATCCGCCTCAAACTAACGCAGCCATTGAATGCCTTTTCCTCAATTGTTTCGACTTTGTCATGGCAAATGACTTCAATTATGTTAGAATGGTATTGGAATGCCCTGCGCAGAACGACTGTGACGGAATCATCTACGATGACGATGATCTTTCTACCACGAGGAATAACTTCACCCTCCTCACCTCTGTAAATGTATTGTGTAATATTATTGTCACCCTCGGCCGCCATGATGGAGCAACATCAAGATATTATTATGATGATTAATAGAGCACAAAACCAATTGATAATGCTGAGCGCACAGTTGTGTATCTTCTTGTTTATTCTTCACCGTTTCTTGCAGGAAATCAATAATTTGGATATCTACTCAGCTGGCTACAATATTCTTCTCTGCTGTATTGATGATATTATTGTCTTCCATCTTCCAGCACATCATAGTATAGTATGCTATGCAGGTTGTTGGTCGGTTGTTGCAAGTCGCAAGCTAGCATCAATCAAGGCAAGCTCAGTCGGCGTGCTACACGTGGAGCCTCAGTTCTCAGATACTAGCATGCATTAGAACATCATGTGTTGATCGACACCCTTCGATCGTTGCAGTGGCCGGTGTCAGCCTCCAATACTATCCACGTAGCTCATCTGCTGATTGCTGGTACTCCTACCTCTCTAGCTTGAGGACAATCTGGGCAAGTAGCTCGAGAGAGAGCCAAGGGGTGACTGTCATGGTCACGACTTTTAAGTCCATAATTTACGAAGCTCTACGGCACTCATTTCAACCGGCTGATTATCTAAATACAGCTATCTCTAATGACTTTGCCCTCGGAAGGCCTTATGTATGTTATATATCATTATCAACGAACTCTAATCATTTGTCTGCATCAGTTATTGTCAAATGACCCCACCTTTCCCTCAAGAGAAGAGCGGACATGTTCGGATTAGTTATCATCATATTTGTTTCTCCACCTTCTTCTATTCCGGAGAGCTATCAGGCTTACTGGTTGTCAGTATCGTCTTCTTCATCCTCCCCGTCAAACGTGTATGATGGCAATGCGAGAATTGGAAGGACATTATTAATAGCGATTTCGGCCGGTAAGATAAGTTCGAGGGTAGTTCCAGCCTCATCCAACAATCGTTGGTGCTCTGCTTTGAAGTGAATAATTTTGCCTAGAACTGACCTGATCCACCTCCTCATTGCCTGGGCCTTTTCTCCCTCATCAACATCATCGATATTTGGACCCCATCCACCAGCAAGTGCAATAGGAAGAATCTGATTGATTGAATCAATTTCTTCATTCATATCATTTCTCCAGTCCTCCAACAGTAGAGCGGCGATAGTTTCTTGCAGTTCTGATTCCTCGACCAGATCAACATGCTTCAAAGCAACACATCCTTGAAATGTGTTATCCGTCAACATCAGGCCATCTTTCAAGGGGATGGTGATTCGTTCAAGAAAGTCGCAGGCACTAAATGCCCACCCCTCAATTCTTTCAAGCTTGCTACAAAATTTCACATTAATCAAAGCGGCGCAACCACCGAATGCTTGCCTCTTAACGATCTTGGTGTATGGTAGGTGGATGCTCGTTAAAGAGATGCAGCACCAAAATGCGCACTCTTTAATTATTTCCAGTTTTTCACAGTCAACATCTGTCAGGGCTTGGCATTCACAGAATGCCCAATCCTCAGCAACTTTAACGCTCGGCATGATTACTCGCCTCAAGGAAGGACAATCATAGAATGCTCGTGGTTCAATCCTTTCGACCTTATCATGACAAATGACTTCAATGATATTTTGATGCATATAGAATGCAACTTCACGAACAGCTGTGGTCAATTCATGCACGATGACATGAGTGACATGCTCGGGAATTCTTTCGTCGTCTGCACCCGTGTAAGTGAACAACCATACATTATTATCGCCCTCGGCCGCCATGATGGTAGTGTTATCTCATCAACCTACCTCCACTTAGGCGTGGCGGCTGGGTTGTTGTTGCTTGTGATGGTTAGTTGGCTTTTGGTTGGTGGTGGTCGTATGGTACAAGCTACCCTTGCTAGAGAGTAACTATGTTTTTACTCATTAGCCCCCAATACAAACCCTTTGCGAACGTGCGTGGTGGTTTTGGATCTAAGACACCCATCTAAAAAGTCGGCCAAATAATCCTAGCTATCTACCTCAAGTTCACTTTGCTCGTACTCCACTAACTTTTGAGTCCAAAATCTCAGTCTCAAAACAGCGGGAATTAGTTGTCTACTAACAATTTTCGATAATAATGTGTGTGAAAATAGCTCTAGAGCCTCTAGGCAGCTGTCTGACTCTATTGTGTCGTACTAGAACTAAGGTATAATCCGAATCATTACAAGTCTGGCTGCTTCTACTTCATTTGAATGCAACTATATATATTTCTAATCAATTTTCTCATCAGTGAATTCCCCACGTTTCCCTCAAGAGAGAAGCGGATACATATTGCAAGTTCAAATAAAGAATTTCCCCCTCCCTTTCCATCCTAATCACCGTCACCATCGTCTTCTTCATCCTCCCCGTCAAACGTGTACGATGGCAGTGCGAGAAATGGACGGACATTGTTCCTCACTATTTCGGCGGGTAAGATAAGCTCGAGGGTAGTTCCAGCCTCATCCATCAAGCGTTGATGCTCTACTTTGTAGTGAACAATCTTGCCTAAAACTGCCCTAATCCACCTTCTTATCGCCCCGGCCTTCCCCCCCTCACCTTGATGATCGATATTCCATCTTCTAGATGATGTATTGGGAAGTATCTGATTGATTGAATCAATTTCTTCGTTCATATCGTCTCTCCAATCCTCCATTTGTAAAGCGGCGATAGTTTCATGTAGTGCTCCCTCAATCAGATCAACATGCTTCAAAGCAACACATCTTTGAAATGTGTTATCCGTCAACATCAGGCCATCTTTCAAGGGGATGGTGATTCGTTCCAGGGAGGAGCAGTAATCGAATGCCCCCTCAATTCTTTCTAGCTCGTTGCCAAATTTCACGTCCGTCAAGGCATCACAAAAATTGAATGCGCCCAGAATAACGTCCCTGGCGGATGGAAGGTGTTGATACTCCTCAGAGATTTGCAGCCTCTGAATGCCTCCGCGTTAACTGTTTTCAGCTTGCCACATTCAACATCTGTCAAATCGTAACAATCAAGGAATGCAACCCTCTCAACAACTTTGACGCCCGGCATGATCACTCGCCTCAAGGAAATGCAATGAACGAATGCCTCTTGTTCAATCCTTTCGACTTCATCGTGGCAAATGAGTTCAATTATGTTTTGATGGTAACAGAATGCATACCTTAGGACGACTTTGACATCTTCATGCACAGTGATATGAGTTGTATCTTCAGGAACTTCTTCGTCGGCTTCACCTCTGTAGATGTATCTAACAAAATTATTATCGCCCACGTCCGACATGATGAAATAGCAAGATACTACTTTATGGTGCGGTGATTAGATTCGGCAGAGAGCCTGTATACGGTGGTTCGTTTCATCTAAGTGTGTTATTTATGAGATCTACAGCATGATGAGGTGAGTTGACGAACAATCAATCCCATCCAGATACTATGGTAGAACCCGAAGGCCGAGGTGTAGAAGGATACCTACTTAACCTGTCTTTCTCGTGAAAGATTCTTGTAAATGATTTCTCGTAAATGAGTATCGTAGAATAGCTGAATGAGTTTTATGCCTTCCGTGAATGGAGCTATGATAATTGTGTATTGAACTGGGTGTGGCACTACGAATATTGATACGTTCAGTCAATCCCGGCTGCAGATTTGACAGAATACCCATCTCCGAACGACTGTGGTGAATTCATACACGATGACATGAGTTACATGATCAGGAATATGTTCATCGTCTGCGCCCGTGTATGTGAACCATACAATATCATTATCTCCCTCGGTCGCCATGGTGTTATTTATCGATAGACGGTTAAGTATGATGTAGTTGGATCAGGTTTCAGGTTGGATCTTATTTTGTCTTGTTGGCCCCAGCTAGGAAGCAAGAAGAAGGGGGCGGTCATCCCACGCCACACCTGTACTTGTCAGTATGTAGGCGTAGCAAGCTTTGATTCTTTGTAGCCTAAGTAAGACACCCATCCTATATATACAAGCACAACATATGTCGATTTTGGCTAGGCTGAGTTTTGGGGGGGGTACAACTCGAAAATCACCACCTCAAGTCAACATCCACCACACAATGTCGGAGGACTTTGCACATGCTACTACTATCATCTTGTGTACTACTGACTTAAATGAAGCACTGGAGTGACAGTCCGTTCCATTCATACCAGTGCAATAAATTCCAAACATACTGCAAGATTGTGAAGAAAAACAGTAAAGTGACTTGCGTCTAATGCAAGTCTGCTGTAGGGAACAAGATGTGCTCGAGCAAATTGTGCAAGAAATGTTGTCTTCAGCATGACGTTCCCTGTCCTCAACACAAAAGAAAGAAGTAGTAAGTTACTATTCATTAAGATAGAAATGTGTTCAAGGTCCTAACCTAAGCGTTTACGATACCTAATTTAACCTAATACATAAGAGCCCTACAACTACAATCTCCTACAATTATGTCGATGAGGGGGGTACAAAACTTTACCAGAGGCTGAGATTTGGAGGGGGGGTACAAGCAAAGTTAGGGGGGTACTGTTCGTGCTACTCGACTGTACGTAGCTTGATTGAGTAGCAAGTTCACTTTGCTCGCCGCAAGGTTGGTCCATCCATACAAGCAGCAGTTAGTATTGTAATACATCATCTTCCTCATCATCATCCTGGGAGTCTCCTTACACTTTTGAGTCCAAAATCTCAGTCTCAAAACAGCGGGGACTAGTTGTCTACTAACAGTTTCCATGATAATAATGCGTGTGAAAGTAGCTCTAGAGAGAGAGCCTATCTAGAGAGGTACATAACTGTATGTCATGACTCTAAGGTGGACTCTGATCTGCTACGACAACGACTCAAAATCTTCGGCACAATCTTCCACGCTTTGAATCTTTCTTTGTAGCCTAAAAGTATAAGATACCCATCTCAAAAAGTCCGCCTACATACTTCGGCCTACAAAATAAATATAAATAAATACAACTTCAAGCACAAGATACACACGAGTACACACGACACCTTCAGTCCCGGTATTTTGGGCGCACTTTTTTGTCAATCTTCTCAAATTTTGCACGGACGGACGTGGCGCAATTGATGCTCATAAACTATAGTTCATGTTGTTGTAATAGCAGCAGTGATACACCATCGTTCTATATCTCCCTGTATCAAACATAAGTAAGTCGCCGTGACCAAGGGGCTGTGACGAAGTGAGGCCATCTCTACAGTCTAAATAAATCCAAAAGAGCAGACAATCAGCTCCATCAAACCACACATCATCATGTCATCCCTCCTAACCCAACAAAACCTACAAACAATCTACAACACCGCCAATCTCTTCCCCACACCCCCCTCCGAAGACAACTACACCCCCCCACCATTCGAGGGACCCACCGATCGTATCAATCGATTGCATAATTTTCCACGGGGGAGGTTTACCAATGATATTGCTGCCATTGTCAAATTTAGTGTTGAGTATGATTGTAGCGTCTGCTGCTGCTGGTGGTGGTGGTACGATTGGAAGTGGTGGATTGTTGGACACGCTTCGTCCCAACTTGACAAACACCACCGCCACCGCGAACGTATCAACCACCACTAACGTATTAACCAACAACATAGACTCCCTCCCACCAAGCAGCGGCATCACCTACAACAAACAAGATGCACAAGACTACATCTACGGCATAGCCACGGTTGCCATAGTAGTCATGATGCTGTACATTATTTGGGGTGTATCGTTGATATTGTTACGTGTGGGTCGGATGGATTGTTGTTGGAGATTGTGGTGCTGTCGAAAAAGAAGAAACACAACAAAGAAGAAGAGTGATGGTGGTAATGAGATTGATTTAAGTTCCACTAGAGCACTAAATGAACACAATAATGAGGATGATGATGAAGATGACATTATTTCCATCAATCAAGAATGCTGCTGTATAACCTGTCGAGAGTCAATCATTGCCAAGGGTGGATGCTGTACACGTAATGTATTTTGTGGATGGTTGGCGGGAAAACCGATTCAAGTGCCCACGAGAGATAGTTTGAGGAGGGAACGGGAGTTGAAGGAGAAGAGACTAATTGCAATAAGTGGAGTTACTACAGCGGTGGGAGAGAGTGTAAAGGGTTTGGGGGAGAGTGTTGTGAAGAAGGGGGTGGTTGTTGCTGCTGGTGGTGAGAAGAAGTCGAAGAGTGATGGCGGAGGTGAAGATGTTGTTGTTGGTGAGGCAGAAGTGGCAGTGGCTGCTGCTGCTGTGGACAGCGAGGACAACAAAAACAATGATGATGATGTCCCTCCTCAAGACGACAAGAAGTCCACCGACACAACAATTATCATCACGGACGAATACCTCCAAAAACGTCAAAAATCATCTCGCAACACCATCCTAACCATCCGCATCCTCTTCCTCCTCTCCTCCCTCCTCGTCATTATCTTCTCCATCAAACTCTGCTTCGACGGCTATCGCGGTATAAATGACATACTCGACTCCACCTCCTATGGACTTGGTGTGATCGCCGATCGCGTCGAGGAGGTTAAGATTCAAGTGGAGGAGTATATTGAAATTAATGAGGAGATGGCACGGAGGAAGGAGGAGTGGTTGGAACGGACCAAGGCGCAGATTAATGAAGGTGGAGGGTTTGAGGATGATGCCAAGCCGTGGTGTCCACTTGCTTTGGTGGATGAGGGAAAGGTGGAAGTGAATTTGTCTTTGGCGAAATTGTTGTTGAGGGGGAGTTTGTTCAAGTTGGCACTTGTGGATAGGGTGGATGAAGAAGTAGTGTTGGGTGGTGGAGTGAATCAGCGTAGTGTCATTGCAACTAATGTGACAGAGCAGGTGCAAACTACTGCTGCTGTTGCTGCCAAGGAGAAAGTCTTTACAGTTGTAACATTCTTGGACGATCTTCAAAATCCCTTGGGTGGTAGAATCCAAGGGATCCTAAGCAAAGTGTTGGGTTTGAAGGACCTACTCGGAGGAGGAGGGGAGGGTGACGATGCTGCTATTTTGGACAATCGAATCAAAATGTTGGTTGCCAGGTTGACGGAACTTGTTCGATCACTCATCGTTAAAGTTACAACCGACATTGCCCAAGAAGAAGAAGAAATCATCCTCCCCGTCAATAGTAATAATAATGGACAGAGAGCTCTACAACAACAACAACCTTTGGATGCAGTGGATGCAGCAGCAATCACTTCAACTATCGTGGAAAAAGATGGAATTACCTATACCATCCTAACTTTGGCCGATAACTTTACAGGCACCGACTTGATCATCAATGGGTACAATGTGACAAAACTCTTTACGACAGATGTAACGGTGGAAATTGACGTGGCCACCCTCACTGAATCGATCAATGAAAAGTTGGAAGACTCGTCTAGCTTTTTGTTGGACATTTTCAAAAGTTTACAGCCGGCACTTGAGACCATCCATCGGCAGGCGGCAGATGCTCAAGAATCATTGGAATCGATCGTTCCATATTTCACTGTGGCTGTGGTGTTTGTTGCCATCTTGATAGGCCTTACGAGTTTCTTCATCATTGGGACAATTTTGGCGTGGATTAGGAAGCAACATTGGTTATTTCGGTGCACGAATGACAACATTATTCTCCCCATCTTTATCCTTGTTGGACTTTTGGTGTGGATCTTTACAACAGTCTTCCTCACGCTTGGCGTACTAATGGGAGATTACTGCTTTGTCTCACCTGATGTTCAGATGAATCAAATTTTCGAACAAACCCTGGCGCAACTCTCACCTATTGGGTACAAGTTTGCTTACTATTATTTCAACGGATGCGACTCTGCGGCCCGTCCAATCCTCATGAATGTTGCTTACAATGCGTTGATCAGTACACGGGTTGGACTAGACCAATTCTTCGAGTTGGTCACTACTATGGGTGAAGGACCAATTCGTAAAGCTTGCGGATTGGACAATGATGTCCTTGAGGGAGGAGATCCCGTCAATGCATTGAGCGTGTTGGCCAATGTTCTTCGCACACATATTGGAGGTGCAATGTCCGCTGTGATTACAGTTGGAGAGTTGACTTTATGTAGAGAGTTCTACCCTCTCTATCAATTCGTGGCGCATCAAATTGTGTGCAATGATTTCATCAACCTCATTGGGCCGCTGTATGAAAGTTTATTCATTATTTCCATATGTAGTATGCTAATGGTGACGATGCGTGTGGCGTGGCATGAGTTGGTGGAAGATGAGGTCGATGGTGGGGAAAATGGCAAGCTCGAAGATGACTTGGGAACTGATGAAGCGGCTCAGATGGATGCTATAGAAGTCGGGAATGATGAAGTAGTTGATACAGAGAAAGAGAAGGAAGACACTGCCGCTGGCGAAGTAAGTTGAGGCCGATGAGGGAAATTTTTGAGTAGCGGAGTGGTGATAGATGTAATTGCGTTAGGTGGTTATTTGTTATTTGTTACTTCAGTTCATAGCAGAAAATTTTTGCAGATGTATTCTTATTTTTTGGCAAGTGCCTCTACCTCTCTAGTCTTCGTCTCAAGAGCACCAGTCGAAGCTTGTTGCTTCAGTCTTCGTCTCAGTCTTGTTCCAAATTTGATCAAGAATGAGATAAATCTGAAAGGAATTCATGCATGAACTTGCCTCGCGAGATAGATACAAACAGGTATTGTCTCAGAATGGATGCAGTTGACATGCATGTGAAAAGTGGGTATGGTAGGCATAGACATGCAGGAGCGCAGCTAGAACTCTAGTAATCATTCATTTTATCAGCAAGAGATGTGAGATTGGATGTGAACTACCAATGGAAGCACGATAATAGAGATGCAGTGGAGGATTTTGAGCGACCGAGAAAAGAGGCTCCCGCCGGGAAAGCAAACTTTTTTGGCTGGAAGGGGCGGGGTTTGTAAGGCAAACGGCTCGGCAGGACTAGCTGCCATTCAAGCACTCCATTGTTGTCCAGATTATACTCGTGTAGATATCTAATCTGATTAACTTTGTATTTATTTATTTATGAGAGCAACAATGGCCCGATAACAGCGTCATCTCTTAACGATGACCAAATTTCATATTTATTGTACAGTACATGCGGCAGATCTACTTCACAAAGAAGTAAGTATTGTAGCTCTCATTCAGACGACTCAAGAGTCTTCTCAGCCATTCACAGATGCCTTTTTACACAAGATATTATCATACTGCTGCTCTGCATAAGTAATGTCGGACGAGGCGATAATAAGTTCGTGAGGTACCTCTACCCGTGCCTCTACAGGGGCGAGGACGGCGAATTTATTCCTGAAGATGCAACTGAAATAATCGTGCATTATTCCGTCACAGTTATTCGTGAAGTTGTATTCTGTCAGCATCTTAACATCATTGAAATAATTTGTCATGATAACGTCAAAAAGATTGAAGAAATGGCATTCGGGGACTGCCCTTCTTTGAGACGAGTTATAATGCGAGGATGGTGCATTCTTTTATTGCGGTGCCCTGGAAGATGTGGATTGTGGCAGCCTAGAAAGAATTGGAGTAGAGGCATTATGTGGCTGCAAATCTCTGAGGAACATCAACCTTTCATTCGTCAAAGTTGTTGAGGAGAGTACATTCCAAGGCTGTACAGCCCTGACAGACGCGAAGTTTGGTAGCAAACTGAGAAGAATTGAGGAGAGGGCATTCCTTGACTGCCGCTCACTAGAACGAATCACCATCCCATTGAAAGATGGCTTGTTTGCGTCGGATGATACATTCACGGGATGTGAAAATTTGAAGCAAGTTGATCTAGTCGAGGGGGATCTGCATGAAACTATCGCCGCTTTACATTTGGAGGAGTGGAGAAATGATATGGATGATGAAATTAATTCAATCAACCAGATTCTCCCCACATGCAGATCTGGAGAAGGCTGGGCCCCCTACGATTTTGATCAGGGAGAAAAGGCCCGGGTGTTACGAATGTGGATTAGGTCCGTTCTTGGAAAAATCAATCGTTACCGAGCAGAGCATCAGCGCTTAATGGATGAGGAAGTTGCAACTGCCCTCGAGCTTATCTTATCAGCAGAAATCGTGATGATCAATGTCGTTCCTTTCCTCGCATTGCCATCGCACACGTTTGAGATGGAAGACGAAGAAGATGATGCAAGTGACCAGGAGGAATAAAGGGGTAATTTGGGAGGAAGAAAATTGTGACTGCAGTATGATAATTACTTCCATAAAGGGCCACGAAGAGGTACTTGAGGGAGAGTAGGGAGAGAACAAAGACAAGACTAAACTCCTTCCTTGGGAACGGGATAGGGGTTTCTTTGTATGATGTTGGTATCGAAAGTTGCAAGACTTAAAGTTTGTGAACTCCAGGTATATGAGTAGTTGGTTGAGAGGGGTGCGATCTAAGGACTAGAATAGGTACTAATGGTTGCTAATGGAAATGTGTATTCAACTCTCACCTTTTTCGGAAAATCTGCAAGTTTCCTTCCATTAGCTAGAGCGAGCGACCGAGTGTGGTATATATACCTGCTCGAAATGACACACAAGTATTGTGACCTTGAACACAGAAAGATTGATTCTGAACTGGTCGGTCAGCTGATCCATAAACATCGCTGAAGCCACGCTTGCTCCAAGATAGCGCGCTGACAACTCCCCAACTGCTAGTATCGGCACATACAGCAGCTCCAGAATCTTCATCTCCATCTATCTAAGACTGAGATGCCATCTACCAAGAAGAACGTGCCACCAAAACAGTCTGCTACCACTAACATCAGGTGAAAACACAAAACCTTCAAGTTCATTTCAGGTTTGTTGACACTTCGAATTTCGAACTGTCGAACTTTAACCCCAGCAGATTAGTACTTAGTGTGCAGTATTTCTTAGAAAATCGAGACATCATTTGAGTATTCGGAGCCTTATCCCCTTTTCAACCCAGTCGATCGTTGTATATCTTCTTGTGACCGAGCGTGGGCGTGACAGTGATTATGAACATCCCCGCCCCGAGACATAAAGTTTGAACACGCTGTGTCCCAGTAGAAGGCTACTGACGGGATAGCTGTGCCAACTATACCAATGGCGGCGCAACCTTTGCCACTTGAGCCAATCTGCGTCTATGTGGATAAGGGTAAGGAGAAGATGACTTCAGATACTGGTGAAAGAGTCCGCTTTCATGGCCACCTAGCGTTGGCCAGGGAGATCTTCGCTAAGAGACAGATCCTGCTTCCATCCGCGTTCGTCCAAGTAGATTGGGCCAACGGAACAAGGCATTACACGAGGTCCCGCGACTTTTCCAACTATGGGCATGTAAGCAAGTTCACGACATAGCCGGCACCAACTTGCGGTTACACAGATGTGATCCTAATCACTCTCCTTTGTGTCCTTCTTGTCTGGATGCACAGGAGTCATGCGCTCACGTCTTAATGTGTGAGGAAGAGGATAGGGTAAAATGTTTTCAGATGTCAGCGGATAATTTACAGTCCTGGTTACAAGCGGTGGGGACATGTGAAGTGCTGGAAAAGTATATCATGAGTTTCGTGAGGGCTCGGAATGGCAAAAGCTTTATGGACTGCATTGCTAGCGATCATGACCCGATACTGCGGAAGTTGGCACGTTCACAAGATAAGATTGGATGGCGGCGGTTTATGGAAGGAATGATATCCAAGGAGTTCTGTACGATTCAAGAGACACATCGTCGTCTGGAGGGCAGCTATCTTTCGGGCGCAAAATGGGCACAGAGCTTCTCAATCAAGCTGATGGAGATGACCCATGGACAGTGGCTGGTGAGGAATTTCTTGATCCATGATAAAATTTCGGGTATGCTTGCGTTAGAGAGGAAGGAGGAGCTACAAATAGCTATAGAGGAGCAGCAAGAGATGGGCTTAGAAGGGCTTGGAGAGGAGGATAAATATTTGACGGAAATCAATCTCGATGATCTCGAAACAACTTCTGGTGAACACCAGGCTTATTGGCTGCTTTCAGTAAAAGCGGCACGTGAAGCCTTCTTGATACGTCGCCAGCGGGCTCAGGCAGCACTTCGACGCGGTCAAAACAACCACGGATAGAGATGGGTATATGCTTATACTCTCGTGCAAATACTTGTATTTGTATATCTCGCCTGTATACAGGCTTATTGACATGCACGTCAATATATCCCGGGCTTTTAAACGAGCTGTGGTAGGAGAGACAACCCTCTCCCGTGGTTCCGACTGCGACGCTGTTTGGTTCTGCCCTCGGCGTATGAAGACTCCAATTGTTGGTTCAATGATGTCTAGGTAGCGATAATGCAACATTTACCTAATTTCCTAAGTGATATGATATGATATGTGCCAACTATACCATATTCGCCGTCTCCTCCACTCCAATCAACCCTATCTACCTCAACTTTGGAATAGTCACAGTCGAGGCCAACTTCTTTTCTTTTCTCTCCACCTTTCCAACTCCACCGGTGGCAAACTTGAGAATCGTACCATCCTTTGCTCTCTCGTCGATTGCATTCACTTGAGCTTCAACTGTGGCACAAAATGCTTCCATGGGAATGTCCACCTTATCCAAACCAAATGGACTATGTCGGCAGATTTCAGGACAGCAATGTCAAGTTTGGGAAACCATTTCACAAAAGATATAAACACCAGTCAGTACATACATGCATATAAATATGTCACACTGCCCACTCCACCACTACTTACTCGACAAGCTTGGAGCCCATCACAATCAAAAGCATGATAACCATTGACGCGGCAGCAATAATAATTGGAGTCATCCAACAAATACTTGCACTCCAAACAAATGACGCCAGGATGAAGAATGTGAAAAAACTTGTCATTGTAATAGCATCATATGAAGCGGGTAGACCCGAAGCACGCGTACGGACACAGTCTCCAATCATATCATTAAGCTTTTTGAGACCATTATCAAAACATCGGACGAATTGACCATGAATTTTGTTGTTCTCGTCAACGACGATACCCTTCCCATCTGGCACCTTGTGTGCTTCGACTACAATGCAACGAATCACATCCAGGATCCATTGGGGTTGCCAACATGGATGTTGATGCATATGGTTCAATTCATCTTTTGTTAATATACCACGATCTACCAAAGCCTGACCTTGTCCACCCTCCTGCCCAAGAGACGATCCCCGCAATAAAGCCATGGATGCATAGCAGAATGCAATGATGTATCGAGACATTCTATCGGAAAGTTCTTCATCGGCTATGTATCTACGGTTCATCATGGCAAAGTCTAGGGATTGTGTGATGATGTCACCCCATAATACTCTACTGTCTGTTAATGTATATTGTACGATGTATCGATCAAAAAAGATTTGCAAACACGTACATATATGTCAGCAAAAATGATATCAATCCATTAAATCACGCACAATTGATACTGCAAACAACACGATATACGTGCACATTCCAATTCATGAATATATACTCACCCCACCAACGATCATAGCAAGAATTAAACCGAAACACCAACGTAAAAACAAACAATGTCCCCAAAATACTAATAGCACTCTTACAATTTTCAATATCTTGCAACCAAATTTCTTCTTCCCCACCTGGATTTAGCAGTGCCCTGTCACGCAACCATGATGAGAAAAATGCGCACAATACTGCCCAGACTGTGAGGCCTACTGTGGTTTTGATGAACCAGGGGATTTCATCGTCGATTGATTCGATGAGTAGCAGTACGAAGAATTCAGATTTCCCTTCTTCATCGTCTAGTTCGGCAAGACGGTCTTGGGAGTGACAACTGTTGGTTACGCCGCGGGGTTTGCGGGAGCTAATTGCGCCTCGGATGGCAGAGTTGAAGGAGGACTTTTTGCGGCGATTGTTCACGGTCTCTCGAGCGTGACAATTTACATGTCAGTTTGTGACGAGACCTGAAGTGTGAGTTTTTCGAGTGATTTTAAATTTTTCGTTCGTCTCCGCCCGAACTCGTGTCGGCTCTACGGCATGCTACTGGACTGAGTGGGCACTATACACTTGATACGAATGAAATAAAACAGTAAATTTATATAATTATCAATCTATTCATCGTACAGTTCCATCGACTGCGTCAGTTTCTTCACTTTTGATCTTGTGACGTTCGTTTTGGTGGATTTTCAGTGCACGTTCTCCGATAAATCGCTGTCTACATCCACAACAAATATGAATTCGTGTATCCATCTTCATGTAAGCACTGCGTAATGCCTCATCTTCGTGTTCAAAGTCATCCTGAACTCGAAGTGACGGGCATTCATTCATTTGAAATTCCCAATCAAGCAATTCCTCCTCCTCCTGCTGCTGCTCTTCATTTTCTTCTTCCTGAGGAGCTTCTTCTACAGCGGTCGGCTGCTGTGTCCTAACAACTTTGGCACGCTTCGATTTTGTAGCCTTCAACATGGCTTTAATACCTTCCCATATCCATGAGGCGCTTTCAAATTGTAAAGCTTTCATTATCAATTCGTTTCGACGTTTCCCTCTCACTTGGCAGTACCTCCTCGACATCTTATTCCTTCTTGGGTGAAAACTCTCAATACTCTCCTCCGCCACATCACCAATACAGCGCCATAACTTGAGTGTGTTCACCAATACATCCGATAGCAGAGTGAACCATTTTAATTTGGTCGGAAGTTGTAGAGGGTTCTTGTCGCCAGAGAGAGGCGGGTCGACTACGATCAAGTTATGAATTTGTCTCTTCAATTCCTTGATGTTGTCTTCAAATTTTTGGATGGCAGCGTCATCCTGTTCTTTGGTGCTCATCATTGTCTTGCATAATCATAATTCATACCAGACCTTATAAATCGCCACCATCTTATCTCTGTACTTCTTCATCGCCTCTCTCAAACTTGGCTCCTTCACCTTCTTCATCATCTCATCATAAAGACGTCCTTGAATCTTCTCGGCGTTCTTGGCTAAAATCATGCAGTGCGGACCAACGATAACACCGTTAAAGTATACCTGAAGATCAACGTTGAATTCCTTTAGCGTATCCACAATGATAACTTGAGAGAAGCAAGAGTACTTCTTGTGTATACGTTGCAGCTCATCAATTGTGTTCTTCACCATACAGCTCTGCTCAAGCATTTGCTTTTTGAGAAGTTTATCATCTGGCGTCTCAGTATGAAATGGTGCGCGCGGCGATTTGTGACTGCATGTTGTGTGTGGTGTGTAGTGCGGCGCGGGCCCTCGGGGCCTGTTTTTTTTTGCAATGTACCCGTCTATAAATTTGCTCTGCAATGCTTGTTTTTGTAACATAAATGTGTCATGATGTCAAAATTATTCTGTGGATTTCGTGTTGGATTTTTTTTTGCAATGTATCCGTCTATAAAGTTGCTCTGCAATGCTTGTTTAATAACATTCTTATAACAGAAACGTTTTATTACATACTCACTTACTTACTTAGAGCCGTTCCAAGCAAAATTGCATCGTAGATGCATAAGATTTTGATAGCAGCTAACAAAAAAGTGCAGCGCGCTGTCCGAGCAACCTGGAGCGCAACTGCATGCATGCATTTTTTTTCGTTCGACAGTCAGTATCTAACATGATAGCCGCTACTCTCATAGCCACCACGTTGCACAAACCCTACCAGTAGTAATATCCAGTGAACTATATCGCAGACAACACCCTTTGCAACTATTCAGCCGCAGGGTTTTATTATTACAACTGTCTACACCGCATAAATAAATGACTAATACATGCTACATAAATGTCATTTCTGTCTATGATGTTGCTATTTTTATCCAGCCTATTGCAATATTATGGACAATAAATAGCCGACACTTCTTATATATAATAATGTTGATGAGTTGCGGTCTTTAGAGCCGCTCGATCCGCCGTCTACAGGCTTATTGTTGTGTTAGAGTGTCAAATTATTTATGCAATTTTGTGCACATCTTGTGTCCTTGGTATTTTGGAGGTGTGGGGGGGCTTTAATGGTCATTCCGAGCAACCAGAATCTCACTTCATATTACCATCGGCGATGGGTAGCGGAGGGGTAGTGCCTATAGATGTTTATCATCTTCGATGGGTGCAGGGAAGGTGGTTGTTTTCATTTCAAATCTCAATGAAGTGGATTGCAATGATATTATCTCCACCCCTACAGCAGCCGAAACGCCACACTGCTGCGAAAAAATCGCCATAATGTCGTTTAAGGGATGGGCCATCGATACCTTATGAAATATACTCATGGACTGAGATAGGCGGCCATACTAGGGGTGCCATTGTAGGCCATTGTGGTGGCATCTTTTTCTCTTTTTCTGCACGATCATCGATCATGCAAAAACCGAGTTACCGATCGCGTTTGACAGTACTTTATACCGATCGCGTTTTACATATTCTCAAATATATGACGTCACTTGTTCCTCTCCTAACTTCAACGTGTCAGCTTCTCTGCTGGCAGGAAGAACATGTCGCCATCCGTGACTTTTCCGCGCAGCCACTCATCGACTATCATGCTACGGAACACCACATGCAATTAGAAGAGTGCATAAATAATAATGAGTGGCTTGCGTATGACATTCCTCGCACGCAAATCAATATCTTAAATATGTGACCATTACGGACCGGCATAACCAAACCACGAACAAAATTGACCGTATAAAATATGCACACTTCAAGAGAGAAAGCGCAGCAACAGCAACCATCCTCTTCCGACGTGAACAGCAAGAGCGCTCGGAAGGGTGTTAGATGCTCATTTCTGTCTATTCGTCAAATAATTTACAACGTCCAATGGCCGAAAGTGCGTGTAGGCGATCATATCTTCCGCGAAATAGTAGAATTACAATCATCGCGCAATCCATGCTTCGAACACTCTACTGATCCACATACTCTTCTGAGGCTTGTTCTTTCCTCTTGCAATATGCGTGAACTAAAACATGTATTGTCTGAGCTAGGATGCGTAATGGATCTATATCGCACCAGACAGGAACAATTATCTATCGCTTACAATGTCATTTCCAATCGCAACGTTACCTGTAACGGTTCAAGCTCGGCTCAGTTCTACAAATCGGATGCAGAAAGCAAAGCTGGAATAATGAATTATGGCCGTTGTGTAAATAACAGTCATAACTTGCAGTCGTTGGCTGCTCCAGAGTGTTCCAGCGTATTGTCTAATGGGTAAGTCCGAAAGTGTATTGTTAAGATGAGCTGAAATTGGAAGAAGCGTCTTATGTGATTCAGAATTTCATGTATAAGCGAAACGCTTAACACTGCGTAAAACATTACGTAGATTGATCGTACGAACAACATAGAAAGGATCGCTCATTCACCTACATTTAAGTCGCTTTTTGCTGTGTGGTATTAACCTTCCATAGAGTTCATGCCAAAAATAAAATTGTGATGTATGCAAATTTATTTTGAACTTGAACTGGTATTGTTTCTCCCATATGAATGTCGTCATGTCAAAAACTAATCACTTATCCTTACTTATCCCTATTTTCATTTACTTCAGCAATGGCGGTGTGACAGCGGGCAACAAAAAAGATGTTGTCGACAACAACAAGAACGAGCATGATATACCTCTTCTGCAGACAAAGCAAGGCGATTGCATCTCTCCCGCTCATGTTAGATGCACTAACTTTGAGCAGGCAGAAGCATTTGATGCATCATGCAAATCATGGAGATCATGCGATAATAATAATGATTATGACGATGTCGAGCAGGCGAGTTCTTTGTTAAAGTTAAAGCAATCATCAAAAAATTATGACATCGAACAGCAGTGCCCTAAAGAGAGCAATGGTAGTGCCGCAACTCCAGTGAATACTCATCATCCGTCTGAAACGGACATACCAGCGTCTACCTCCTTCTGGTGAGGAGTCAGCAGTTGACCCAACTAATCTTCCGGCGTTGCTGTATCATGCTGGGGAACAACCTGCTACTGTTCGCGCATATCGCCGCTGCTCAGAAGATCACAGTCTTGTGGGCCGCCAAACCATTCGCGATCATTTATATGATTCTCTGTCTACCAGTAGACTTCCGCGCAGCTGTCTCGACCGCCTGTTTCATGAGTCTTCTGGTTCTACCGTGAAGGATTATCCGTGTCGTAATGCTACTTCGGTTGCTAGACTGTCAGGAGAACGTGATAATGATGGCACCAATATGGGTGTTGGTAATGTTGATAACGCCCCCTTGGAAGCAGACGATGCTGGTGTATTTCGTAGCAATAATGGCAATGCAGCTCGGCCAGTTGGAGTTGGAGAAATTCCACAGAACACAAAAGCGTCTGGAACTATTGGATCTATGTTGGGAGAGCTGTCGGAAAAGGTCATTCCAGTTCCAGTTGTGACACCTGTAAAAGATACAACATCGTCCATTGCTAGACAAGGTGAGTTATTATACTTGTACGAGTGTCACTGGTACGGTGTACGATTCTGAAAATAAATTTGTCCTCACGACAAAAATATTTTGAGGTCCGATACTTCACTTCATCGCTGACATTTTTGGTCTTTTCCCAATGTTACTTCCAGCTCCGAATATATCGTTAAAACATATAATATTCTTTGTGACAACCTGGCTTCAAAAAGTCCTATGTGTCAAGCAAGTCCGACACAAAGGCATACCTCTGAAGGAGATCAAGAAGCAAAGTATGGTCGCTGAACAAAATTTGGTAGACGGTCATCGCGAGACGAAGCTTCGTTTCATTCCGAAACATAAATCACAGGAACTTGATGACATAATCGTGTTAGTGACACTTGGCAACATAATGGACTTACAGAAACACTCCTTAGACAGTCCTGTTTGCCACACCATTTGCGACAGCTTGGTCAGTTCAGGTATATCATCCCTGGAGAGAAGTTCTTTTCCAATGCAATATTCACAACTTGCATGGAAAATAAATTTGTCTTGAAGACAAATTTATTTTCAATCACGGCAACATGACAAATTAACGACAATCAATAAAGGATACAACAAAGGGAGAATATTTCTCGTGATGAAGAAACATGTCACCTATAATGACAATGTACCTGTATTTCTTTCTGCAAATGACGGTATCCTCGACAGATATAGCCAATCAATTTCTGTAAAAAGCACCTTTAAGCCAGGTACTTCTCGCTTTCTACGTAGGAACAAGTACAAATCCTACAGCGGTATGGTCTACAGAGCCTCTACGTGTCCACCAGGTAAACTTTCTCACTAAATAGCTACTATACTGATTCCTACCAAGATCCCTGTAGAAAAAAGTTTGGAAAAAAATGGAGAATTTGTGACCATAAGGGGTTGGGCACCTCCCGGCCCCGTTATCGACACTTCACTGCGCTTGTTTCGACCCGGGGCCCCGAGGGCCGATCATTTGACAGTGAGCAAGCAATGTGGGTTGCTTTACCATCACTTCCAATATTGAGGTGTATGAAACGATCCATGCCATTTTCACACTCCCCGTATACATCCTCGTATGGAATACAAATCTGCCCCGTTTTCGTCTCAAAAGCAGATTCCATCATGAATACGTCTACTTCTTTCATGCTGTTATTGCTTTCGTCGTATCCACACACCATGTTGAGAGGATCTTTCAAGGCTTCAAATTTGTGCCACGTTTCCATCACATTATCATTCCAGCCGACAATTTGAGCAATTGCCCTCCGCAGTGGGGCGTAAACCTTGAAGTTTTTGAAGACTTCCATTGCAATACTTTCACACTGCCCGCGAATAGAAGAGGCTACAGCCGAAGCAGAATGTTACGGGTGGACGGATTCACGTTATCTTTATGAGGGGGGTGATGAGAGGACTCTCTCCAGCACCAGCAGTGGAGACACTGATATTTGGACTGAACGCAGAAGATTTTATGCACATGAAATATGGAACTGGTGACTAGGCATTGTTGATTTTGCCGGCACCTCAATATGTTGGGCCCATCATGTTGGCAAAGGGTAGTAGCGTCAAGTTTGGCTGGGTTTTCGAGGTGCCGGCATAATGGTGATGACGGCCTATGGGTCTGAAAAGGGGTAATGATTCGCTAACAACGTGCTAGTTAATTCCGCGCAACAGGGTGTCAAAAAAGGTTTTTTTGAGTTTTTTTTTAAAATCGAGTCGGCCTCGTTTTCATGTAAATGTCCGTTTGCGACCCTCTCGAGAGACCGTGTGTTGTTGATGGCGCTGATGTCGTTGCTGCCCGATTCGGATAAAGTGTCTCTTTCTATTTCTATGCTACCTTCAGCTGCGGCGCTACGTTCGCTCTCTTCTTGTAGCGCGGGAGGATTATCCGCACGAGGGGCCTTGTCTTGAGCTGACATAATTAGTATTTTGTCGTCAACGCAAGAGATGATGTGTAGCAGCGTCTTCAATCTTCAAGATATTGTGATGGCTGGAATCTTGTGTATTTTTTGTGCCCCCCCCCGCCAAACGCCAAATTGAACATCTGTCTTTCTCGTGACGATGTCTTTTGCATAGCTGGTACCTCTAGAGAGGTGTCAAATGGCATCAGTAGACAAAAGGGGGTGCGCTAACTCTAGAGAGCACTCGTCCGGTGTAAGCCCCACCTACCTATCTATCTACCTGTGTATGATGTGGTGAACAGCTACTTATACGAAGAGATAGTTAGAACGTAACCTCAACAGTAGGGGCGTTAATAATAGCACGGCGGGCACGGCCGGAAGACTTCTAATCTTTGCAATAATACATAAAAAAAATCATCGTGCTACTCCATCATGTCGGATGAGGGCGATAATAATTTCGTTAGGTACATCTACAGGGGCGCAGAGGACGAACATATTCCGGAAGATGCAACTTATGTCATCATGGGTGAAGACGTCACAGTCGTCCGGAGAAGAGCATTCTATAGGCATGATAACATCGTTGAAGTCATTTGTCATGATAGAGTCGAAACAATTGAAGAAGGGGCATTCGGGGACTGTTTTTGCTTGAGACGAGTCATCATGCCGGGCGTCAAAATAGTTGAGGGGTGGGCATTCAATGGTTGTGAAGATCTGACGGAGGTCGAATGTGGCAAGCTGGAAAGAGTTGGAAAAGGGGTATTCGGTAGGTGCAAATCTTTGAGGAGCATACACCTCCCATCCATCAAGATTGTTAAGGGATATGCATTTGCTGCGGTGACGCCCTGATGGATGTGAAATTCGGCAACAAGCTGGGACGAATGGAGGATGGGGTATTCAGTCTCTGCCGCTCTCTAGAACGAATCACCATCCCATTGAAAGATGGCATGATGTCGGATGATACATTCAAGGGGTGTGAAAATTTGAGCCACGTCGATCTAGTTGAGGGAGACCTACACGAAACTATCGTTGCATTACACATGGAGGACTGGAGAAATGATATGGATGATGAAATTGATAGTATTAATCAGATTCTTCCCTATTCACCTTCTGGGGGAAAGTGGGATCATAACATCAGTGATTATTCTGCGGGAGAAAAGGCCCGGGCGATACGAATGTGGATTAGGTCCCTTCTTGGCAAAATCAATCGTTACCAAGCAGAGCATCAGCGCTTATTGGATGAGGAAGTTGCAACGGCTCTCGAGCTTATCTTATCAGCAGAAATCGTGATAATCAATGTCGTTCCTTTCCTCGCATTGCCATCGCACACGTTTGAGATGGAAGATGAAGAAGATGATGCAAGTGACCAGGAGGAATATAGGGGGAATTTAGGAGGAAGAGAATTGTGACTCTAGAGTATGATAATTACTTCCATGAAAAGTCATTAAGAGTTAGGGGAGGAAGCGTTGGGAGAATGTTTCGTAGATCACCTCAATTTCCGATTTGTCTTGACACAGGAAGGCATTACTCAAGTCAAAGACCAAAGAGCGGACGCTGTTTCTTTCTCTTCATTCCTTCTCTGCGCTCAAGTGATACAGTGAGGTAATCTGATGCAACCTTCCAGGCACTCTAGCTCTCTCTTAGAGAGATTCCGGAAATTTATCTCATCTCAACGGGACAAGAGGACAGATTCGCACATACGTAACGATAACGAGACAGATTACTTTTAGACTGGTACCAGGTATTGTTGCCATTATGCATTCGGTGCTGTCTATCATGTCGGACGAGGGTGATAATGATTTCATCTGCTTCATCGAAGAAATCCCGTATCACAAGCAACTCATATCAATCGTGCGTGAAGACGTCACAGCCGTCCGTGCGAAACCCTTACTTACGTAGAAGTGCACAACCCTGTGGAAAGGTATCCGGTCAGTGGACAAAGATCTGAAAACTTTTGACAAAGCAGATTTCATTAGGAAGGCTGCCGCAAGAGGCATTAGCATTTGAAAGAGTACCACCAATACCAACAATGATGGGAAAACAAATTTGACGTATTGAAGTTTAACACTCGGTCTATCCCAGCCGGCTTTGAGCAGATCAACGAAGACTTCGTCGAAGATTTGTTCGCATGGAAAGACAACAAGTTTATGGTGTCCAATGGTCCTGGTATTTGCTTCATTGTTCAAGCTTGCTCGTTACCATATATATTGCAAGACCAGTGGTGGGGAAAGGAGAGTAAAATAATGTTTATATTTATCCTGCATACCAATACCATAGTGTTTCGCTCTACTTCTACATACTTCATTCATTATACACACGATAATTTGCGACTGACCTCTATTCGAGCCAACTTTTGCCAAGTACAAGCCACTCCATTATCTTGAAGAAATCAAGTGGGCCTCTTGGAATTCTTTATCTTAACTTTTTGACCTTCCAAAAACATTCAAACTCTGCTCAGGCATTGCCTCACTGGGAGGTTGGGCGTACAGCTTTTTGTATACATCAGGGTCGTCGTAGATTGTAGTATTATGTCGCATCCAGATTGCTTTTCCTGGAGTCCGGCGCCTTGTTGTTAACCAACGATTCATCGTCCATCTAGATAGGGATGGGTGCAATATTTTTTTCGACTTTGACTTGATTCATTTCCGCTGCCAAGCTATGCTGGAACATGCTCATCAGGGACATGGAGATGGAGATGGAGCCACCACGCTTCTTGTTGTCGTCATTCTCTTCAACTTCTTCCACTCCCTGCTCCTTATTTTTGGAGCTGAGCAGAATCTGCTTGATCTTGAGCAAGTCCATCGTGCCATTCAGACGACGCTGAATGTGACCTGAATCATCTGTACTTTTCTCGCAATCCTCGATGTGCCACTCTTTTTCTTCTCTCTTCACTTAGCATATTCCTCTTGAATAGTATCATTGGCATCAGCTCCATCCTCATTCAAATCACCAGCAATTTCTTCTTGAGCGGCAGATGGCCAACCCATGAAACCAGATTCAGAGACGAGTGAATCACTCACGTTGAAGGATGAACCAAGACCAAGACTGCCAGCGGAACTGTTGCCTAACATTCGTTGTGATCCGTGTCGTGAGGAGCGCCGTCTTGATTGGCGGTGGAAACTTCGTCTTCGAGATGGTCGTCGGCTGCTGCTGATCTCTTGGGACGTTTGCGATGTCGTCTTATTCTTTTCCTCATCTTCGTCTCTTCTACCTTCAACAGCAGGATCGTTCAGAAAAGAGCCATTTGCGCCAGCTACCCTCTCCCTTCCACAACCACCAACTTCTGTCTCCTGCGTTGAAGGCTGATTCATTAACCCATCATAAGAATCCACGTAATCATCCAAATCTCCTTCCGATCGAATTGATCCGTCGAGGTTACCTACAGACTCTCTTCCCGCTTCATCAGAGTTATCAAACACAAAATCTTCTTTCCACTGGTCCAAGAACTCATCCAAGGAAGCATAGCTTCGAATACAAATAGTCTCATCTAGCGCACAACCACGTAGACTCTCGTCTAGAACTGCCAAACGTTGGCTAGCGCCAAAATACATCATGTTCGCACTGTCTCCAAACCCCATCATAGAGCCTTTTGAAGTGACGGAATCATTGAAATTGAAGGATGATTGAAGACTGGTAGCGGAACTTCTGGCCGACCATCTGAGTGAGGAACGTTTTATAGATGCACGGCGGCTAGCTCTGCGAGATGGACGTCGATTGCTGCTCCCTTCTTCTACTTTGATTAGCTCAGCAGCCGCGGTTATCGGATTACTGAGTTTGCTATCAGGCTCAACGCCTTCAGAGCAGCCTGTGGTGGCAATAGAAGTAGACATAATCATTTAGACCGATGAAAAGCACAATTTCCTACTTTGCACCATTACTTACCGTTACCGATAGCGTTCAGGCGGAAGGGATCTTCCTGGTCGTTCGTCATCGTCGTTGGTAGAAGTACTCGATGTAGGTGTGATTGTCTGATGAATTATGCGGAAGGCAGCAAATGAATGCTTTTGTCCGTCGATAATATGATGTTGTTGGCAAGAATTGGTCTTATTTTGTGATTCGTGACGTGCGTGCTGAGCGAGGGAACAGACTGTCAAGTAAATGTGTAATTTTACGATTAGAATGACACTTTACTATGACTCAGTCTACAGAGGAACTAATAATTGATACTCCCAGATTACGCGAAAGCATTAGAAAAGTCATCCAGCCCTACTTATCAACGCAACGCACATACAATCCCACCCATGCCAAAACTCAAGCCGGCAGGACTAGCTGGTAGCTGCCATTCAAGCACTCTATCTATGAGAGCAACAATGGCCCGATAACAGCGTCATCACTTAACGATGACCAAATTTAATATTAATTGTACAGTACAGGTGGCAGATCTACTTCACATTCACAAAGAAGTAGCTCTCAGTCGACTCAAGAGTCTTCTCAGCCATTCACAGATGCTTTTCTTGTTCAAAATACCAGTTATACGTAGTTTAGTTTACCGTAGCACAGAAATAACCTAAAGCCCCACACACTTCTTATTTGGCCTTCCAAAAATATTCAAACTCTGCCGAGGCATTGGCATTGTCTCAGAGGGTGAGCATACGATACAGCTTTTTGTATACATCAGGATCAAGGTTGTCGTAGATAGTGCTATCGTGTCGCATCCAGATTGCATCTTCTCGAGTCCTAGTCCTGCGTCTGGTCGGTCCATTGTCACCATCATACATGCTGGCTGTATTGTAGCTATTGACAAAGGTTCGCTATTCGAATTCTTAGAGTTTGCTGCGACGAATGACGGGTCTGCGTCTGCTGTTGCTGTGCCTACTTTTCATATTCATAGAGCACTTTTTATTGTCGAGAAAATATATTGATATTGTTCACACACATTTCATCCTTACTTCGTTATTCTGAATCTGAACAAGAATCATGCAAATATAATATACCTACAACAAACAACCCAACTCAATCGAAGTTTCCCCTTACTTCACGCTGCATTCTTCTTTGATTCATACCATATTCCTTACTCGTATTCAAACTCACGGCCACTCAGCCCATGGTAACAAGTTCCTTCCACTTGCGGATTGGATAAGCCGTCTGTACCATTCGTGGTCCCAAGCGCAACCATACCACGATCTGAGTGTCGATAAAAGTGACAATGAGCCACAATATCTGTAGACAACTTGTAGATGTGTTGACGGAAAACCACTTTTCCGTATTCAGGTGCCTCAGCTTCTGTCTCATCGCCATCACCTTCAATAGGAACAATTAGATTGTCGTGATAATCTCCAACTCGGAAGTAGTCCGTCATGACTGAGAATTTGGGAAGCTGCGTGATTTGGAACCCAAACACATGTGGGTGAAGAGGGTGGATCTGTGGTGCGTAATAATCAATCTCAACAATATCGCCAATGTTGAAATAGAAATCTTGTCCAGTAGGAGGCGGGCCATAACATTCGCCAAATTCGTTAGTAATCTTGTCATCACAGACTGGACTACCCTTTGGTGGCCTGAGTCGTCCGGGAAATGCAGTTTCATTGACCTCAGCCTCTGACTGATACGCACCTCGATCCAATGGAGAGCATGAATGCTCACTTCTTTTGGAGTCAAAATACATCAACATGGATTCAGTTATGGAACACAACTAGTTCACCGGGGATGGAATCTCAATAGATAGCTTGAGGCGGGCCCCTCGATCAGGGACTGCCTGAAGCCCAGTCTAAACAGAGATTCTGAGCGTTGCATTCGATGCGCGGGTTTTACCCACTTCGACTTACGCACTCTCTTAACCATCTACTTCTTCACCACCCCCGCTACCATTACATTGCACGGGGGGGCCAGGTTGTTGGTGCGGTTTTTTGTTCTATTCATTTTCATCCGTGGGGGTTGTATTTTATTTGATTTTACCGGTGGGGGAAGGACGGATGCCTAGAGAGAGGGGCACCGTCTGTGGAAGTTCTCCATCAAGCTGGAGTGTTGGTCATTGGCGGATCGTTTTCCAGCCAAGCTGAATATTATGTACAGGTACAGCTTGTCACGGACTATCCTTTGTGGAAGATATGCTGAGATATCTTTTACTGATGGGGGGATGGGATGATGGATGTTGTATCGATGGGAGACCGAGGCTCTGTCTTCCCTACTCGGACCATCAGTGCCACATGTGCTGCCTACGCAGGCCACCCATCCAACACGTTTTATCAGATGCCAAAGAGTTCTTCAGCAGTTGCCCTACCAATCTGTCCTCCACGGAAGCAACAACCCGGTCACATAGTGAGAGGGTTGCCTACGCCTGCTTACCTATCTTCGGGGGAAGATGCTGCTGACGAACATGTGCACGCTGCATAGTTACTTGCTGCTTCTTTAATTCAAGTCTCTTCTACCATGTGCTCCCTTACTTACACAAGATGAGAGGTTCGTGTTTCCGGGGTTCCACTGCTGCCCAACAGCTAGTAGCGGGCCTTCCTCTTGTGTATAGGGAGTGACTGTGAAGCAGGAATTGATTATTGCGATGGATCTCCAATGACACCATGCGGTTTGGAACTGCATGGCTTATCTGTACGGAGATCAAAATACCGGTGGGGAAGGAGGACGGATGCTTAGAGGAGAGGGCATCGTCTGTGGAAGTTCTCCGTCGAGCTGGAGTGTTAGTCTTGGGCGGGTGGTTCTCCAGCAAAGCTGAATATTATGTACAGCTTGTATCGGACCATCTTTTGTTGAAGATATGCTGAGATATTTTTACTGATGGGGGGGACGGAGATGATGGATGTTGTATCGATGTGCGATCGTCTTGCTCAATTAATCAGTCTTCTACCATGTGCTCTCGTACTTACAAAAGATGAGAGGTCCGTGTCTCCGGGGTCCCACTACCGCCCAAAAGCTAGTAGAGGGCCTCCATCTCTTGTGTATGGAGAGACTGTGAAGCGGGAACTGATTGTTGCGATGGATCTCCAATGACACCATGCGGTTCGGAACTGCATGGCTTATTTGTACGGAGATAGCACTGCCTCAACGATCAGCAGGAGTAAGGTATGAATTTACGATAGTTAAGGTTAGATGTTAGTTGGGATGCCGAGGGGGAGTCACCTGCGGTGTTTGGGTGACGCAACAAGATCCTCTCTGATCAAAGATCACGAACTACTGCTTTTCGGAAGTTATCGACAACAGTGCTGGCTGGGGCACAGCTTCAACGATCAACAGGATTAATGCATGGGTGTATGATAGTTGAGGATGAATGTTGGTTGGGGTGCCGGAGGGGGAGCACGAGCACCTGCGGTGTTTGTGTGACGCAATAAGATCCTCTGCAGTAGTTGATCCGACAGCTTATTTTGGGATGTTCATAAACTACTGTTATTCGGAAGATATTGACTCCCGTGATGGTGGAGTTGCCATCGTAAGCAACTACTGAAGTGGAGACTGACGATCACTCTCATGGGGATGTCCAGCCTTGGCGGAAGTTGCTGCACAATGAAGAAGTTGTGGACGACTGATTGAATGCTAGGTAGAGGTACTAAGTCTCGTGTCAGTTGTGATGCAGGCGGGTACCCACTCTAGTACATATTCTGCTTCATCTCTAGTGACTTCCATGCGGTTTGGAATTGCATGGCATTCGCCATTAGGAGATAGCAGTGTTGCAAACATTCACCACGGCGTTGGGCATCTCCACATCTACCTGCGTCATAACGCTCATCTGCGATAGGATCAGCGACGCATTGGAAATGTAGTGTTATAGTGGCGATTGTACAACTGTTCAGTGTTTGTGGGCTGAGGGTAATGACCCCTAGTTATACGCCCAGTGCCCTCGAGAGGTATGCATGATTTCGACATCTGTCCTTCTTCAATAAGGCTAGGTTGGAACAGGCGTCGGATCGGGAGCCGGAGGGGATGGCCACCTATAGATGGTTGTCTCCAACCAATTAGGGAAGATGATTTACATCTATCATTAAGGGGATTGGATTATCTTGTCCGTTACCAGTTTGGCACTGGACAGTTGCCACGTAAAGGAGATGCAGAGTTTTGGTGAGCAAGTCACTAACTTTCACGAAGACATTGGGAACGGTGGTACAAGGCTAAACGTCGTTCACCCATGTGTAATGGTAATGACGTTTTGTGGAAGAGCGTTATGCGGCTCTTGAGCAAGCTACGAGACTCTTGGGACTTGGTCCCGGATTATGGTATTCTAAAGTGAACGCCTCGAATGCTGATGGATTGAACCTCTGGGGCAAAAGACTTCCATCGCTTATTTGCTTCTGATGTGGACGAGGGTTATGTTGTACATGCTGCGACGCGATGAGGAAGCGTGCTGCCGAATTCGTGCAACTTGTTGTTGTTTTCACCAGTGCGTACTGGATGAGGCTCCCTTGGCCTCCTTCACCTTTATCTGAACGAGCTCTGAATATAATCGCGGTATTGACACCTTACAGGATATGTTATCACTGGGAGGTAAAAGTCAACTCTGCCAAATTGATTGAGGGGCGAGCGCAATTTAGCTGTGAGGGACAGATACATAGCAGTACTAGAATGTGGGATCGGTCAGGCGGGTCAATGAGGAAGGATAGATGGAAGGTTCCTTGTTTGCGAAGATGAACAGAGGATTAGGAGGAGGCTGCCATGATGGAAATGGAACTGAGGTACCTGGAGCCGCGAACAACCAGGTGCTTGGTGTACCATGGTTGATAATTATGAATGGTCACAGCTTATGTAGCTCTGTGATTACGAGACGACGGATGTATAGAGCAAGGTGGCTGATACCAGCATCGACCTTGTCAATTTTTGGTAAAGAAGGAAAATTGCAAGAATCACAACTCTTGATTACTAACAATGCTTCTTATTGCTGATCAATTTTCTTGCAGGTGAAGGGCTAGATACGGTTAGCCGAGCATAGGGCCTGTTTGAAGGGCCAAGCATTCTGTGTACGAGTTTCATCGCGCTGCATTATGGAATCACACCCCCCCCCTCAAAGAGGTTAAGGGTAAGGTTGGCCGCAGGCACAGATTTTCTCCTTCACCAAGAACCAAGAAATTAGTGTGCACAATAAGTGGCGTTTACATGAATGGTCTGTTTGAGACCAAGGTATTCTTGCGGCATTCCCAGAATCTGTAAGGTCCGGAGGGGTATTGATTCGAAGCTTTCAAGTTCCGAAATTTTATTGGTTGTTAAGCCAGAGTGAAGGTTAAAACTGATGCTGTACGCATCGGGTTGAGCAGTGAAACACCGGGACGCCCGAGGCGCCCACCGTAGTTCCTGGAATCACCATCTTCGTGGGGACTAGGGTAAGGCCTAGCCCTTGTGATTTTCCGCGCTACCCTGCCCGGATCAACTATTATTATGCAAGCCACAGTTTACAGACCTCACTTACTTGCAAGCGATGAAAGGAATGAGAAAAGCGGGTCGCTTTCCCCAATCGATCTTAGAGATAAAAATGATATAAATGAGAGTTTATGTTTGACGTTGAAGGTTCTCAAGCATGAGGGTCGCCATGATAGTAACGATCTGAATCGGGACCAGCAAAGAGCCAACAAAGCAAGACGAATTGAGACAAAATATATTCGTCTATTTCAAGAAAAAGTGTAGAAGTTACACCGGGAAAGTACACAGAATACTGAATTCCGCCGTATTTTACACCGTAATTTTTGGTAAGTAGACATACTAATTCCTAAGGCCAACGTTTCAGATTCAGATTCAGAAAAAAACATAAGCCTGACCCGCCAAAACCTTCAGAGGAACAAAACCATTTTTTCACACACACCCACCATGGTAACTTGGCCGTAGGGAGATCGATAGGCTGGCACATGTACTCTACTTTATGTCGGAAACGACGATAGGATCGTTTTCGGCTATATCTCACGATGTTAAATCTTGTTCATTTAGTTTGGGTTCCATCAGCCCTACGAGAAACAGTGATTCCATTGTAAGCTAGAGTTTGTTAGCCAAATTTGTCCAGTAATTACTATGGGCCGACAAAAATGCTTATCTTGGCGAGGAAATAAGATATTTATATGATTCTTTCATACGCAAGACCCGCACGAACACACTCGAAAGGGCTGTATCATTGGTTCTGTCTATATCTTGTCCATAGGGGAAATAAAATTCGGGGCTAGTTAGTACGGCCGCCATGGTGGAGGTGTCTAAAAAAAGGTTTTGTTCCTCTGAGACGGGCGAAAGACAGGCTTATTGACCACCCTTATTGCAATCAACCCAGCATAGAGCCCACTCCACCGCGAAGCGAATAAGAATGTGCTCCCCCCTCGGGGGGCTGGGGGCGATAAAGTGGAAAGGTGACAAATAACATCCTCCGCTTTCTCAAGTTGCCATCTCACACTTTCGAATAAGAAAGAAGTGGAAGAAGAAGATGGTGTGTAGGAAGAGAAGAGGACGAGCAGGAGAATTAGGTCAATCTGGAATCATATTCCAAGTTGTTAGCTCAAGAGAAGGCTTGAAATGTTGCTAAATAAGATTGTGTTCATCATGTTTTGGTCAGGGTGGAAGTACTTCATGGTGTGCTTTGACTTTAGATGACCGACTGAATTAAATACTATCCTTGGCAATTGCGATTCAATCCAACTTCCATACCTCCATCATTCTCTAGAGAGTCAATCATCTATCGCATTTCCTTTCAACCGCTCTAACCATTCCAATTCTTCCTTCCGAATTCTACCTCTACCTACCCCTACCCACCCCACCAAAATGACTCATATTTCTTACTCACTAGATTCCTTCGATAGATCCCATCCATCACCCCTATCAATCATGTCCAATCGATTCGCACCACATCCAATCCATCGCACAGGAACACCCAACAGCTCCTGAACACGAAGCACATACCTCTGAGCATTTACCGGCAAGTCATCAAAGTTTCGTGCACGTGAAATGTCTTCCGTCCACCCGGGCAATGTTTCATAGATCACCTCAATTTCCGACATGGTCTTGAGACAGGAAGGCATAGTGTTTAAGATCTTACCATTGTGCTTGTAGGCACGTCCGATTTTCACCTCGGCAAGTCCCGTAAGTACATCCAACTTGGTCAAGTTGAGCGCCGTGAATCCATTGATAAGTGTCGAATATCTCATTTGAGGGATATCCAACCATCCCACCCTCCTCGCACGTCCGGTCGTAGTACCCCACTCGGCACCCACCACGCCCAAATGCTCACCAATACCCGCCTCACGGTCCAACTCGGTGGGGAAAGGTCCCTCCCCCACACGCGTACAGTACGCCTTGGTGGTACCATAAATCCCACTAATCTTACGTGGACTCACACCCAACCCAGTCAACACACTCCCAATCGATGGATTCGAACTAGTCACATATGGATATGTCCCAAAATCAATATCCAACATGGTAGCATTGGCACCCTCAATCAAAATCTTCTTTCCCGAATCATACGCATCATTCGTATACTCAATCGTATCCGTCGTCATGGCCGTCACCCTCTCCGCAATACTCTTATAATACGCCAACTGCCCATCAATATCAATCTCCAATCCAGGATACGAATTCATAGTTGCATTCGCCAACTCCCTGAATCTCATTTCAAAGAAATCAAAGTTTTTCAAATCTCCAATACGGATCCCATTACGAGATATTTTGGATGCATAGGCTGGACCAATCCCCTTTTTGGTCGTACCGATCTTGTTCCGTCCCAACTTGTTCTCCTGTACTCCATCGACTTCTTGATGGAAGTCAAATACGATATGCGCACGATCGGAAAGTAGGATGCGTCCCTCACTATCAATCCCACTTTGTTTCAACCCATCAATCTCATTTAGGAAGGAGGGCAAATGAATCACCACCCCATTCCCAATGACACATACCGCCTTTTCATTAAGGATACCACTGGGCAATAAATGGAATTTGTACTTTTTCCCATCGACGACAATGGTGTGTCCGGCGTTGGACCCGCCGGCGACTCGGGCGCAGACGTCGTATTCTTGGGAGAGCATGTCGACTAGTTTGCCCTTGCCTTCGTCTCCCCATTGGGAGCCGAGGACTACGTCAATGCCGGGTTTGGTGGAGGAGGATCCGGTGGAGATGACAGCGTCGTTTTGGTAGGTGGCAGCGGTGGGGGTGGTGGAGGTTCCGATGCTTTGTTGGATTGCTGATAGCTGTGGAGTTGAGGTGTGTTTTTTTTTTGCAAAGAGGATATTGAAAGCGCGATGTAGCAAGGCAGCGAATTATTCGTTGTTAGATAAATGAAGAATACATCTTGGTCAGCTTATCAGTGATAACATTGATGTACCAAAGTAATCTTGACTCTGCATCTCGACGGTCATAAGACAGAGACATCCAATCAATCAAATCGAGTGCCGATATCACATCTCATCTTCACACTCCAACATTACGAAAATATCCATTCCGCCGCCCCAAACATGACATCATCATCACAAAACTCACCCTCGCCTGAATATCACCCAACATACTCAAAACACTCGCATCCTTCTTATCCTCACACAACGCCACACCACGCACTTGCTGCCGCTGCCTATCATCACCGCTCGATGACGTCATGGAAACGACACCAACTGTGGTAGCTGCAGCGGCTGCGGCAGGTGCAGCGAGACGTGCTGCCCGTTTCAACATTGTGGATTGAAACATATTGGTTTTGTTGTTATTATTGCGTCGTTGCTACTTCTTGGTAGAACGTGCTATGCCCTACTGTAGCGATGGATGTCGTAGGGAAGTCGATGGCTTGGCTTGGTGGCTGGAGGAGAGCAAAAGTTTGAGCGGTGGAGGAAAATCAGATGGGTGTCGGAGATTTGTATCTTTGATAAAATGCCCAAAAAGTGCGCTTGGTTTTGAATGTTGATGTAGGAACTTCATACTTCCACAGACAAAAGGGGGCTAAATTCTACAAACTGCCCCCGGTCTGTCCATGTCAATTGTCCATTCCTAACTCCCCTGGGGGATGAGAATTTTTGGCTAGCCTGAGATTTGAGGATTTATTTCCCCGCTGTATCAGCTAGTATTTAATATAGTAAATGAATGAGGGGGAATAAATATTTTAGGCCAGGCCAATATTTTGGGGTGGGCGGGGGATGAGCAAAGGGGTGGGGCGGGGTCGGTTGTCGTTGGGGGACGACTGTTTTGCTTGAGAAGAGCGAAGAGCAAGATGTGATGAGTTGCTACTCACTGTGTGCTTCAGCCGGATAGCTGGGCGGGCTGGACCTTATTGGCATTGCATTGCTACCATCAATACCGTAGTTTAATAGTGAATTAATTTCTTCCATCAGAGATTCGTTGTCCCTTCAAACTTCTTTGATGACGAATGTGCAAGTATTGTTCGTTGCCCCTTTTACTTGAACTTACATTGTTCGAGGTCTTATACTTACATAGGCACTACGACGACGTTGACCACAATAGAGACTGGGCTGCAGCCACGTCTGATATATCGTCCGTGATCCGTGATGGCTTGAGTTTATTTTGGAAGAATTCGAAAGGGCGACGGTTTGGAAAATTCCCAGTCTTGCCATCGATGAGATTGAGTAGAATGCATGGCAACTGAATTTGAAGTTGACTTTGAGTTTATTATTATGTCGGTCAAAGTCATTTGAACAGCAATAATGATATTGATACGATTGGAAGTAGTGGTGGTTTCAATGATGATGGTGATGAAAGACGAAAGACTGTTTTCATTTGTGTGACGAGCTCTGGCTTGGCACTGCCCCGACAAAACAGCTGGGATGATAAACAGGCCTCAGACCTTATTTTTTACCATCTCTATGCAATGTTTAGTTGAAGTTCAAGGACACTAGCATGACATTATTGACGACATTGTTCCGATTCCGAGCGAGAATCAGCGATAATAATAACTCCGAGTCACTTTATCCTACTCTAGTGATTAGTACTTTGCAAATACTCTACAGAATGAGAAAGTACTGAAATATACATATAATTTTATAGAATTCATTATCGCACGAGATATATCTTTTACTTTTGCGTATTACTTTTGTGACACTTCCATCTGTTTTGTCGAGGAACCCGACAGGTGTTTGGATAATATACAATTCATTACGATTACATTACTGCTGACGACTTCAATTCACTTCAATCCAACATAAATTTATCACAGGATCAAATTCTACAGGGCACACTATGATGAAGGTCTCACGACAACCACTCTCCGCTGTTTCCACCTCCTCTGCCAAGAGTAAGGACGACGACTACTGCCGACAAAACCCCCAAGATCTCGACAGCCCCACTGAAGAAATCCATCCCATCTTGAAAGTTCAAGACCCATTTCTCTACTACTCAAATGACAGAGTAAGGATGAGAGAACTCCGTCTTCAAGACGTGCAAGCCGAGTCGTTTGATCACGGATCGTCCTCTAGCTCGCTGTCAGCCCAAAAGCAGTCGACGGCCACCTGCGCGAGAAAGACCAGGATCACGTTCGAGCTACACCCGCATCTGTTACTTGAAGACTTGATGGAAGACCTGATGGAAAACCTTTTTGATAACGACTCCTTCAACTTTGGTGTAAGAGATGACGAGCAGGACTCGGGAGCTAGCGATGTCATGAATGATTTGAGAGAGATCATTTTGGGCTAATGCTTATGAAGTGTAGGGGTAGGAAAAGCTGCCGTGCAATTCCGGGAACGATGGCCTCGGTAGGAAGTCTACCTCTCTCTCTAGGATTGGTAGATTTGATTTTGTACGATAAACGCTATAACGACTTAACTTCAGTGTTTAGAAGCATTGCATAATTTCACCTCTTGCACGTACATACCATTTAGATTGTATCCACTCTGCAACGTCGCAACAATCATATCTCCACTCCTTCAATTGTAAAGCGGCAATTGTACGCAGCAGCTCAAGCTTCGTGAATAACTTTCTTTCTTATTCTCGGCATCTCGGCCTCCTCAGGCTAATTTCCTCTCCAATCTCTCTGTTCCACTTGTACTGCACGTACATTGTTTCTCCTCCACTGTGACCCATCGAACGCGAACGCATACACGCTTGATCATATGCGGCGCTCTTTCTCTCTCTGTGCATCACTACTCTATTCTTCTCTTCTTTGTCTACGAATGCTTGTAATTTGTAACAGCTCTTTCCGGTGCTGTTCTTCAGTCTGGTCCAACTACCGACTACTGACTACCGACTCTTTCTACAGAGTAGCTACAGATTTGCTTCCTCTTGCATTTTCACCAGTATTGCACATCGCTGCTGCTGTGAAGCCTTCCAGTCCGTGCGCCCATTGCTTTGTTGGTTCACGGGAACCGTTCACCAAAAGGCATTCGCCAGACCGTGGCCAGACAATGCAACCAAGAAATGTAAACGAAACAAGATTGTTGCTCCAAGCGTTCGTGGCCTGTGTAAAGCGATTTTAGACCACACACTCCCTGATGTAATCAACGCATTGCTTCACAAATAAAACCGCAAACGCAAACGTGCTGTACTCTGGTGGAGAGTGCTGTGACCAAACTCGTGGTATGACCACACTGCCGCGCAGCGAAGAATGCAACAGTGTGGTCATTTTACACTCGTTTTGTGTCACCACCGCTCTCTCCACATGTCACCTCGCTTAGCAAAATTATCAATCTATCTCTATCCATAAGTACCCATCGTCCCTGTGTTACTACCTTTATTCCTGAGCGCTTCGTACGCAACAACATAACAGAGGAATGAGACATGAGCCGTTATCTCTTCTTGTAGATAGGCGCAAGCATAACTCTATACCATTATCATTTCGAAAATACATCTTGCTTACTCGAACCACCTATCTTGGTCCACAAGAGAGGAGCGGATATTAAAGACAGAATTACTTGTTGCCCCCCCCCCCTCTTCAACTTCTTGTGCATGTTCGTACTCCACTGCTGCTTCTCTTCTCCTAAGAGCTATCAGACGAGATGACCCTCCCCTTTCAACCGCCTAAGGACGGTGGCAATTCGACAAAAGTGAGGACACTATTATTCACAATATCATTAGGTAAGGCGAGCTCGAGGAGGTTTTCAGATGTCGTGCACTTTTTCGTCGTGCAAGTTTCGTGCGTTTTCTATCCTGCGGGCTGCGGGCATTGCCCCCAGTCCTCCTTCCAGGTGGAACTCACCTTCGCCCCTCTCTCTATTATGTATTTCGATGGGAAGGTCTTATTTTTAAAGGCAATGAAGACGAAAGCTTTTCATACGGCACAAAAGTTGCAAAGGAAATAGTACACATCAATAGTTACTAAATAATAACAAAGAATTACATCTCTACATCAAGCTACGGTGTTTTCAAGGAGAGTGTTTCCAGAATTCATAGTATCGAACCTAGAGCCAAGGAATCCTCTGAAGAATATGAAACCTGATGAAGAAGTAGCTTGAAGAGTTCCGATGTCTCGTGACCATCTTCCTCCTCAGGTATTTCCGGAGACCAACATACTTCCCAAGCATCGCTATTGACTCAATTTCAGAAAATATCTTCGACGACTCTGCCTTGTCCTCCATTTATTTTAGTGTCGATCATGAAGAAGCCCATCAATCGCTATCGCCTCTGCAAAGCTGCCATCAAAACTATTATCGCTGCGCCATTGACGTTCAGCAGAGCTTGAATCACTGCTGCTTATACTGCTACCAACCCTAGAGATTCAAACTGGCTACAAGAGAATGCACTTGCACTGTCACTCTTCACTCCGTTGATCACTCCATTTGCTTTAGGTCAGTACCAGTTTGAGCATAAATACAACTTAAAGCAGACAACGTAGACTGAGTTCCTGCTCATAATGAGAAGCCGAATCTTCACTAAACGGAAGGCCGCAGCGACAAAGGTCCCAAGCACGACTTCCGTGGATTGTCAAAATTGACAAGATGGAGGGGTCTTCACGCAATTCAACTCTTCGTAGGTGTTGATAATGCTTGTTTCTCTAAACCTGAACGTAGCGAAAAGTCTTTTGGAAGGGCCGGATAATCCTTTCATGTCACAAACAGGAATGGATACGTAAGTCACCGATGAATCGAAATCGGACCTGTCAGATCGGTTGCTATCTCTGAACTCATCTCCTGTGAGAAGCCCTCTTTGCGCCATGGGATGAGCGTCTCCAAATCATTGGCATACTCCTCTAGGTAGGCGATGATGGAAGGATCCATCTCTTGCCATGATGAATATATATAACAGAAATTTTAAAGTACGTCTGAATAGACATAGACAAGGAACAAAACATTTCAGACGGACTTGCCCCAACAAACGTTTCTTCACAATATAATTGGCTGCCTTCGACTGTCGTACTTCAACTCATCCTTGCCTATCTTCCCATCCCTAACACGCGTATATTGAGATAGTGTGTGCACTGTAATAATGTGCAATTGATAAAACAAAGCAGAGTATGTGAGAATATACACAGATCCACACCCACTAATATAATACATCATATACACTACTCACCCCACTCCTGATTGATAATTTCCTTCCCTGCATTAACTCCCTTCTGAATAGTGCGTCTAAGCAGTGCCCCAGATGGTTGAACTCTGACTCCAAGACTTCACACGGTTTCATCTTTTCATTTACGATCTTTTCCTCTATATCGGTGATGTCGTCTAGTGATGACTTCTTCTTCTTATCTTCGATCTTCTTTTTCCACCTCAAGCGCATCGTTCTTCTTTGCATTGACACGGGCGATACATGAATTGTATAGTTCATGGTCTTCCTCGTACAGCGTCATTCGATAATTTTCGATTACATTATCCACCTCATTCTCCTCTGGATAATTCTCAAACGTATCCCCATTCTCTAGTAAACGTACTCGATGTGGCAGTAGCGAGAGATTTCGTCTTTCGTCACCTTTCCATTTATATACGAACTTTGCAGATAATAATACACGCCTCCCCTGATATATTATATTTGCAGATTGTAGATTTCTTCTTCTTGACGCGTAGCTGCATCATTATTTTGTGTTGACACCACCGGCTCCGTCTGCGATGCGTGGCAGTAAGTAGTGCAGCCACCGCTGCTGCGTTTAGTGCGTTTGTGGTCCTGCTTCATCTCATCATCCTTCACTTGTCCTGCTTCTTCTCATCAGAGTGAATGCGCGTCTCCTCTTTAGTGATACGTTTGCTACTGCGAGTCTGCATTTTCAATGATGGCGCTTTGTGATACAGTTATTGTTGTAGAAGGTTGTGGAGCTGTTCTAAATAACAATATCGTAGGAGTCTCTTTTTTGCTGCGTGTCCATGGGACTTACTCCAAGTGAGCGGAGCAGCAGAAGATCCTAACTGCGCGACGTACTGGGGGTACCACAGGTGTTGCTTCTCCAATTATTATCACTGGTTGATTGCTTTCTCAATGCCATCGCCATTGCCATTACACAAGTTGGCGCTTGGATTTCTGCTGCGTCGTGTAACTGTGTAAAAAAATGCACGAAACCTGTACGACGAAAAAGTGCACGACATCTGAAAATCTCGAGCTCGAGTGTCGACGCTTTGATGTTCTGCTCTGTAGAGATCTAATTTGTGAAGAACTGATCTAATCCACCCTCGTATCATCTCGGCCTGTTCTGCCGAAACATAATCTTCGTACCATTCAAGCCACTCGCCAGCGTATGCATGAGGGAGAATCTGATTGATGGAATTAATTTCTTGGTTTATATCATTTCTCCAGCCCTCCAATTGTAAAGCGTCAATAGTTTCATCAAAACCCTCAACCAAATCAACGTGTTTCAAATTTTCACACTCTGCGAATATACTATCATCAGTAATCAACCCATCTTTCAATGGGATGGTGATTCGTTCCAGAGAGATGCACTCAGCGAATGCATAATATAAAATTAACTCCAGTTGATTACCAAATTTCACATCCTTCAAGTCTTCACAGCACTCGAATGCCGAATTCTCAACTATTTTGGTAGCGAGTAGGTGGATGCTACTCAAAGACCAGCAGCTACTGAATGCTGATCTTTTAATTATTTCCAGCTTGCCACATTCCACATCCGTCAGGGCTTCACAATTATAGAATGCACAATGCCCAACAATTTTGACGCCCGGGATGATTACTCGTCTCAAGGAAGGGCAATGATAGAATGCATCTTTTTCAATTTCTTCTACTCTCCATCATGACACTTCACTTCAACAATGTTAGGATGCTCAAAAAATGCCCGCGCACGGATGAGTTTGACAGATTTATGCACAATGATATGAGTTGCGTCATCGCGAATAAATTCTCCGTTTGTTCCCATGTAGTTGTACCGGATGAAATTATTGTCGCCCTCGTCTGACATGATGTTAAAGTAGAGGGGGAGTAATGTAATCTTAGCACGTAGTGTTAGGTGCTTAAGAAGTATTTAGGCACAGGGCACACAGCGGTCTTACAAAATTAAAGAAGGCCGCCATCATCGTCGGAGGTTGCGAATTGCAGAAGCATTGTGACAATCCCAATATTGTCATTTCCCTGAGACCAGAGAAGCTGACGAAGTCAAGCTTCGATGCGGCCAAGAAATAAAAAGGGCGTCAGAGTCAAGATCGTCCTCTCTCTCTAGAGAGAGATCAGGAATCAGGACGATCGGCTCTCTCAGCCCCGATCGCATAGGTTGGAAGGTTGATGTTTGCGACGGCTTTTGTAGCAAGAGCTTCGTCGTTTTTTGACTACATATGCTCTTGCTTGCCTCCGTGCAGTCAACCCGTCATTGATTTGGACGATACCACCAGAGATAAGTCAATTGCAATCAACCCATATCATGGAGCCCACTTCATCGCGAAGCGAGTAAAAATGAGCTTCCCCCTTGGAGGTTGGGGGGGGGTGCGCCTGCGGCCATGCGCTGCAGTCAACCCTTCATTTTCATTGGTGCGGACGTAGACGTAACTCTAGAAGTATGTGTATTCTATTTCTATGCCTATGCCTTTTCGCAAATCGGTAAAGTACGTAGTTGCCGTGTATATAGTTACATAGGACAACTGTACTCTGGCTTCGTTTGCTTTGCAGGTTGATGTTGTAACATAAGGTACAGCTTTGTTTTGATGTGAAAGTGGGGTGAGTGATATTATGTAATCGTAGTAGGAAAAAGAATGTAACTCACATGTACTAAGTGATAAATTAACCAATAGCAATGTATAGTAGTTCGATACAAGTATTGCTTGTAGAGCCCAAATTGATGTGGAATGATGTCTCTACAGAAGATGGTAAGAGTGACACACAACAATAGCTAAAAGTAGGTACTGGCTAGAAGTACGTACGTAAGTACTATGTAATGCAATTGCAACTTCCTTGGAAGCAACAAGCTAGGTTACGTTACACTAAAATAATCTATCTATCTTACGTTACAAAAAAGGCCCAATAGACTTTCATACTGTAAACACCACAGCCTTTATCACGTACCTGTAATCATTGACATCCTACAAATGACACACAACACTCAGGCGAACAGCTCCCTTGGCGTCATCGTGATTTGATTTGAGTTGATGTGAAAGTTGAGAGAAAGTTGAAAGTGAAAGCGCATTGATTGATTGATTGTTTCAAACTATGTACTTTACCTCTCAACTCAACAGAAGATGTCAACCATGGTGAATGCGGCCTACTGTTGAGATAGAGAGGAGACAAAGAACATTCTTCCTCACCAACAATCATTCAACATAGCTCAAGAAAAAACCATGACAAATACCATACGAAAACGACGACGACAAATTTGTTGCACAATAACTCGCTCCTCTCGTCGTCGCCGCCGCCATGAGGATGTCAACAACTCCTCCTCCATACTAATAATTTCACGACCATGGTCGTCCATCCTATTACTCACTCTAACACTATTCACCAACACCCTGCTGCAGCCAGCCACGGCACAAAAAACATCTCTCCAAGGATATCTCTACTGGGACATCAATTCCAATGGCATTCTCGACCAAGGCGAGTTAAATTCCGGTGTGGTGGATATGACGATACAATTACGAGATTGTGCTTCTGCTACTACTACTAATTTTGGAAAGAATACTAATAATGTCATTGTGGATGAAACAATTAGCAAATGGCATCCACTCAATCCCGGTGAGAAATTTGAGGGACATAATGCAATTTATAGTGGTGGTGGATATTACAAATTTGATATTGATATGTCGTGTTTGATTACGGATGATGACTTGACTATTACTACTGCTACTGAAGAAACTACTACTACTACTAATGGAGGAGGAGCAGCCAAGAAAGGATGTTATTTACTAGTTAGTTCATTAGAGGGATATCAAATTACAAGTTCATTTCCATTACGACATTTGAATTATCATGAACGAGACTTTACAACAACATCAAGTGGTACAAGTGGTGGTGGGAGAGCATCACAGGTGTTTGATTGGATACCCTATTATGATGTCATGCCTACTACTACTACTACCGACGACAACTCGTTTGGTAGTAGTAGCACGACGTCGGAAGAAGAAACGTTGTCATCATCATCAATGATTAATCATGGTTATCATGCACGAACACAACAGTGTTTTGGATATCATCCTACCAAACATGCATGGTACATGTTTCCTTCCAGTAGTAGTACTTCCACTACCACCATCACCACCTCAACAACAACAACAACAACAGCAGCAGCAATCATTGGTGGGAGTAGTGGTAAAACTACCACCACCTCCACGGCAATACAACTAGCAACACCCAACGAATACCAATACGGCTACGATACCTTAATCTATGGACCGGATGGTAACACGAACGAGGTGGATGTGTATGATACCACTTTGAGTATGACTCCGGTGGGATTGAGTGAGAATGGGTGGCCGTTGGAGTTGAGGGTGACTACGGATGTTACGACGATTGTGGGTAGTGATGATAATAATGACAAGACGATGGACAATGACAAGAAGGGAGGAGGAGGGCTCATCAACCATCACAATAATAATGGAGGGTTGATACTGGGATTGAAATTGGACAAGGATCGGACTACCGGAGACTATGTATTATTAAGTGACTCGGAGAATTTGGAGGAGGGGAAGGGTAAGAGTGGTGGTGGAACTAATGGTGAGAGGGGGGGAGAGGCACGATTTGAATTTGTATCGACGAGTAATGGAGGAGATGAGTCTGTGTCGTCGGCATTAACGTATTTTAGTGACAGGAGGGGGGATGGTGGTGGTAGTAGTAGTAGTGATGACAATGTCACTGATACCATTACTTTCAATAATGATGATGATGATGACAGCAGCAACGAAGAAGAATACGATCCTCATCATCATGACAATAATAGGAATGGAATACTGGAAAATCCACGAGTCATGATTGATGTCATCCAATCGTTTTTATTAGAACGGGGGAATTTGAACACGTTGGAGGGGGGAGCGTTAGAACTTGCGGGTTTGACGGTTGTTTTGTTGAATCAGTGGTCGTTGGTGAGTGTGGTGGATAAGGCGCAGAAGAAGAAGAATAATTCACAACAACAGCAACAACAACAGCAGGGGGGGACTACTGTCTCTTTTGCGACGAGAGACTTGGTTTTGTTGGCGGGGGAGGATGACAATGATAGTAGAGAAGAGGAGGAGAAGACGGTGAGGCCTCCTCTCCGGGGATCACTTTCACTTTCGTCGTCCGGGAAAGATAACAGAGGCAATAGCAACAAGGGTAGTACCCGTATGTCCTCCAATCATCATCGTCTACTTCGAGGAGGATATCATCAGCAACACCCTGGTTCCAATCATAGAAGTATGATTGCCCTCCCCGAGCCACATTTGGTGTTTGAATTCGCCGTATACGCCAAGTACAGAGAAAGAAGAGACACCCCCAATCAAGACGCAGTAGCCCTCCAAGTGTCGTCCAATTTTGGAAATATCGTTGCCAACACCTGCAATACCAAACGTGAAGCCTTAATTGCCAGGATACGTGGTCGCAGTGGGTACTTCCAGGGCTGCAATCCAAAGACTACTCAATCTAGCAACAATGAGAATACAGATGGGAGTGTCACCTACACTGCCTTTGGTGGGGGGGAAAAGGATTACGTCGAGATTAATATCGGGGTTGTGAATCGTTTTGATTGTGACAAGTTGCTCCCGTTGTATTACTTTGAGCTTGAAAGCTTGGCGGTGAGGCCAATCATTGATAATTCTGGGGGAAGTTTGAGTCGGCAGGGGGAAGTGCTGTCGAAAGCGTTGCAACTTTTGCAAGTTGATGATGGGTATTATGACGTGAGAGGCGCTCCAACTGCGAATAATTCTTCCAAGCCTATCATTGTAGTATCTGTCTCGGTAGTGATGGGCGTACTGTTTGTTGCTACCGTGGCTGCCGTGTGGTATGTCCGAAGAGAGCGCCGTAAGCTACGTGAGGAGAGGGAGAGGAGAAGGAAGGCAAAGGAAGCACGAAAGCAGCGGAAGCATGAGCGAAGTCTCAAGAAAGAAGCGAAGGGGAAGAAGGAAAGGGTGGCAATTGCAACAACGGACAAAGAGGAATCTATTCCAGTGAAAGTGGATGATGCTCCTAGTTTGAGCAATGGTCTTGTTGGAGACAAGCAGGCGTCAAAGAATGAAGGGATCAAACATGAATCTGATGATGACTCTGATGCCGATAGTGAATTGGAGAGGCTATTTGATAGCCCTGAACCTGATTCGAATTCTCGAGAAGAGAAAGATGCCCGTCCTACAAGGGAGCCCAGGAGAAGGAAGAAGAAAGCAGAAGGTGGAGGATCTGAATCGGATAGTGATCATTTAAACGCAAGCTCGCGTTCACAAAGGAGGAAGCGAAGAGCGAGGAGGAGGAGGAAGAGGGTGGATGGTGGGTCGGAAACAGATAGTAAGACGACTGATCATGATGCTTCGAATATTTCTGGTATGAATAATACCACATTTGATGATCGTCAAAGCACGGACAAAACGCCGGCCACTCGATCACAGTCATCTCACCACGAATCAGATCCACACTCGAGCAAAGCAGATGCTGATGAGGACTCTGAGCCTCCCACCCGAATTGAAGTTTCGAAAAGAGACACATTGCAGAAAGGTATTAGCGATATTTCGTTGGGTCTGGCAGCGTCGTTGAAAAAATCTTTCACTAGAGCTGCGGCGACACTGAAAGATTTGCAAGATTTGAAGGAAGATGACCCTGCGGTGACACTGAAAGATGATTTGCAGGAAGATGACCCTAATTCGGAGAAAGAAGATCATCCTCGGGAAAAGAAGAAAGAGGCGAAGAGCTCCGAGCATAAGGATGCTGACACATCACGCAAAGACAGAAAGGGAGAATTGAGGCGAACAAGAAGTAGGAGAACAAATCTAACGAAGGCGATGTCTTCTTTTAGAAAATCGAGCACGGCAATCAAAGCAGATGTTGGAGAGGAAAGTAGAAGAAAACGAGGTAGCCGGCCTGCTCTCTCGAAGGTCATGTCCTCTATTAGGAAGTCAGCCAATGAAAACGAAGAGACCAACACTTCAGAAAGAAAGACGCTCACTAGATCTAAAATGTTGTCACAGGTGAGGATGTCGGTGAGAAATTTAGTTATAGGAGAGCTCAGCTCAAGTTCAGATGATGATAGCTCGTCAGGCAGCGATAGTAGCTCCGATAGTGACTCTTCGTCGTCATCTGATAACTCTGCAGATATGAAACGAAAGCGCCATGCAAGAAAGGCTGTCTCTCGTAGGACTACTAGCGAGAGCAAGTCTAGAAAGGAGAAGGAATCAGATACAGAGAATAGTAGACAGAGAAAGCCTAGTAGGCATGGTCGCGGTGAAAAGAGAGCGAGTTTGGATGATAAAATGAAGCCCAAAGAATCCGAAGAAATGTCCAAGACAAATGACTACCTGCCTCATAAATTGGATGCGAATACGACAGAATTTACAAGAGTTGACGACAGTAGCTGTGCTGCTGTTGCCACAATGGCAATGAAACCTCCCTCGGAGAGATCATTAGGGTCGAAAACAAAATCATCCAAATCCAACTCTGATTCTCATAGAGCAGATACCGGATCAAAGAGAAGCAGAAGGGATAAGAGTGAATCTCATGGCCATCGCGAAAGACGGAAGAAAGATAAATCCAGTCGTCATCATTCCTCCTCGAAGAAATCTCACAAGAAGAAGGACGAAGAGGGCAAGGGTAATACGGTACGCAAGTCCGAGCATCAGGGATCTCGTAAGGCCTTGGACAATTTGAGGTCGTCTTTCAAACGGTCACTCTCACTTTCTAATTCTATGTCAGGAAAGAAGCTATCTGAGTCTGCAAAGGTTGCCCTCGAAAGTGAAGAAGACGCCAAAGATTCCAAGAAAAAGTCAAAGCATTCATCGAAAAGGAACAGTTCTCGTAAGCATCGTCATCGCGACGAGTCTGACAGGGGTTCACATCGCGATCAGAAGCATCGCGAAGACGATCGTCATCGCGACGAGTCTGACAGGGGTTCACATCGCGATCAGAAGCATCGCGAAGACGAGTCTGAAAGAGGTGAGAAAGATGCAGAGCGAAACGCAGAGAGAAGAAAGAGGCAAAGCCGCAGAAAATATTCTGATGAGTTTCCGGACCGGGAAACAGATCGTGGTGCATCGCACAAAGGCAGGACTCACAAATCATCCCCACATCGCACCAAGACGAAGTCGTCATCTTCAAAACATCCAAGTCACAAGAAAAGCAGTGGGAATGGCGAAAGAAGCAGCAGGAGAAGAACGGCAGAGAGTGCAAATTGAAGTATTTGTTAGTGTCCAGAGTGTTTGTATTAGTGAAATGATTTGTACAGTTTTATCCTTCTCTCTATATCATGGTAATGTTGGCGGGAATCTTCGTGTTCGTGGTGCTCAGTGAGCTATGGAAATGAATGTCAATAAGTTGTCCTATACCCTCGGCCAACATCTATGTACCATACAATCCGTCTTCTTTCGATTCGCAGGAATGTACTTCGTATTTTTATTTGGATGAGATGGCTTGTGAGTAACATTACATAAAATCGCAACTCCTCTGTCGGGAGCACTTGACGCCTCTATCTATTGCTTGCTAAGATTTTAATGTGGTGCTGTTTCTACATTGGTTTGATAGCCAGGCTGGTTCCTCAAGCCCTACGTGGTAGAAATTTTAGGAAAAAGTGCCACTTTGCTTAGCCACCTTTTGCTAGCCAGAAGGTAAAATGCCTTTACGATTCTTTGCTCCGTCACGTAGTGCTTGTACGCAAGGCTGGACGCTCGTCGGATTTATACAGAAACAGAAAGGCAACCTGCTGCTCCGTCAAGGTCAAGTCACATGCAATTAGATACCTTGTGCAACTAGAGAGCTAGCGAAAGACTACTAGTAGCAGTAACTGGACATGGTGCTAATACTTAAGAGTGGGCGAAGTAGAGCTCTCTCTCTAGCTAGAGAGAGATGATGGTGAAGCGGAGCTACACGCTAACGTCATCCTCAACTAAGGATCAACTAAAGACGGACTGAAGTTGCTATTTGACACGTGGATCTACGATGTATGACTTTCGGAACGGTACTAGATACTGCCTCCACGGTCATTGCTGGTGACGCTCTTGGGTAAACTGAAGGCTGGACGCGTGTTCTACTAGTTCCATCGTACAAACTAAAAGCGCTCAAGAAATCCTTTCATGCGAACGCTCGCATCCGAAAAACACAAACCCATCTACTTTTAAGTATCTCAACACACAACACAAGCCCAACCACAAAACACTCTAAAGAGAACCACGCATTCTGCCATTATTCTTTTTGACGGACGAGTAAACTTGAAAGATGAAAGCCTATCTCTTTGCATCTGCAGCACTCATGCTACTTAGTGCCATCCCAGGCACTCTCTGCTCCGTCGAGGCCGAGGTAAGCTCCTTCCGATAATCCGAGCAGAAGCAGGCGCATAGATTTACTTCAACCACGGCCTTAGATTTGTTACTGTTTCCTTTGAATGCTCAAAAGTTGTGCCTCTTCTTTTTCATCGCTTCCATTCTTCTAATTCTATCTATGCAGAAACTCCATCTCAAAGGAGCAACCGCCGCCACTGCTCCTGACTACTTTGAAGAGAAGTTTGCCTCCGTCTTTGCTGAGTCCGAGTCTGAGGAGAATGACCTTAGCGGAGCCACCGCTGTCACTGCAGATGCAGATGCAGCAAAAGATGTCTGTTCCACCATTGGTTCTGCTATTGGGTGCAACACCACCCCGGGCTGTAGCTGGGGACACAACAAATGTGCCCCGGTTGGTTACAACCAGGAACCGGTTCCGCCGGTTCATAATTGTCCCAGAAATCCTAATACTGGAAAATGTTACGGTGAGGTTGCGAATGAGAATTGTTTCGCCATTGGTTCTGCTATTGGGTGTAACACTACCCCGGGCTGCAGCTGGGGACACAACAAATGTGCCCCGGTTGGTTGGAACTCCGCTGCCTTGGCAACAAGCACAATCGCGACGCTTGCGACTGTGGCCATCACCCTTACTGCATGGTTGATCTAAGTCACAACAATTGCAGTTGCAGTTGCTCAGTTGGCCATAAGTATCTCGAGTCGGAATCGGAGCAAATCCAATCCAACATCCATGCTGCAGAGGTGTTTCCAATAACAATAATATATAATATCACGCAGCCATCTTCTTCAAGAAGAAATGATTCTCGAGAAGCTTATTCACGAATATTAAGATTCCCTTGTAATAGATAGTAGTTGTTGCTGTTGCGATCGACATGCCATAACGTCTCATTATGTAGTTGTCTCGCTTGTTGCGCGTGGATGCATTTCTCTGTAGGAGATGTGCTCGTGTCCGTACCATCCAATAAGTGTGTTGATGTGTAATGCACAGCTGTCTCGACGCATCTATGATGAATACGATGGATATGCTTCATTTTTTATTGTGTCTTTCTTGACGTCTTGTCAATTGATGTCAAGCAACGATCAAAATGTCATTCATCACGATGTGCGCTTTGTGCTTTTGAGGCTTCCAGACGGCGAATCAATCAGCACCACTTCTGAGACAGATTCAGCATGTATGAATGCATGCGCCTTTTTATTATTTGCAGTGGATAGCGGTGCAGCGAACCAATAATGAAGCAAGTTGCCTGTGCTAGAGCCACATCTATTGCCTTTGCTTCCTCACATGTGAACAGATTCGTGATTGAAACTTCACGTTTGGGCGACTACAGACCTTCTTCATGTACTATTCCTCCGTTAAAAGCATCTTGGTGACCTTCCGTGATCGGAGAGTGACCAGAGTTGCTGATCGTGATGTCTATCATCATCTTCATTTTCATCATCTTCTATCATTGCTGCGCTCTGCGCTTCAACAACATGCTATTCAACATGTCGGACGTAGGTGATAATAATTTCGTTAGATACCTCTACAGGGGCGAGGACGACGAACGCATGCCTTATTATGCAACTCATATCTTTGTGGATGAAGGCGTCACAGTCATCCGTGCTGGTGCATTCCGTCAGCATCCTAATATCATTGAAGTCATTTGTCACGATAAGGTCGAAAAGATTCAAGAAGCGGCATTCTATTTCTGCCCTCGCTTGAGACGAGTCATCATGCCGGGCGTCAAAATCGTTGAGGAGTTTGCATTCTGTAATTGTAGAGCCCTGACGGATGTTGAATGCGGCAAGCTGGAAAGAATTGAAGAGTACGCATTCAATCTCTGCAATTCTTTGAGGAGCATCAACCTGCCGTCCATCAAGATCGTTACGACGAGTGCATTCTTAGGCTGCAAATCTCTGACGGAGGCGAAATTTGGTAGCAAGCTGGAAAGGATTGAGGACAAGGCATTCTGTAATTGCCGCTCCCTGGAACGAATCACCATTCCATTGAAAAATGGCACTTTTGCTCATGACAATATATTTTTAGGATGTGTTGCTTTGAAACACGTTGTTCTGGTTGAGAGTGCGGCACTGTATGAAACTATCGCCGCTCTACAATTGGAGGATTGGAGAGATGATATGTACGAAGAAATTGACTTCGATCAATCAGGTTCTTCCAAATGTATCTGATGAATTCGGGCAGATCGGGGAAGGCGGGGGAAAGACCTCGGCGATACGGAGGTGGATTAGATCAGTTCTGCATAATATTATTCACTATAAAGCAGAGCATCAACAAATATTGGACGAGGAGGTTGCAACTACACTGTCGCTCACTTTGCCTCGAGATCTTGTGAGGAATAATATCATGCCTTTTCTTGAATTGCCATCGCATATGTTTCAAGTGAGAGAGGAAGATGATATTGATGAAGCAGTAGTGGAGGAAGATGGGACGACGGGGGACAATAATTAAATCGTGATTATGGTGATTGACGTGATTATTTTACTATTACACATACACATATACTTATGCGCTTCTATTAAAGACTGCTTGACCTCTCTAGAGGCGGATAGAGAAACATCTCTGTCTCTGGAGAGAGCGCGAAGCACGATCTGGGAAATAGGCACCACGTCTCATGAATGGTATCGGATATAGACAAATCATAAGCAGAAACCGAGACGTCCAATCTGAAGTGAAATATCTTCATTCCTCTAGAGTACGTGTGATCAGTACGTGTTATCATTCTCTTCAGGTATATCTAGAAAGCTTGGCAACTTCTTCGAAGCAGATTCCACGTTCCTTTGCGATTCCGATGTCAAACTACGATCACTACTGACAAACTTCTTCGTCACACTCAACCTTGCACTCGTAATTAACGTCACTGCAATCATTGAGGAGCGGAGTTTCATTCTTGCATTGAAGGTCTTGAGCCTACTACTTGTATACTGAAGATTATTCCTCTCAAGCAAGTTATCACGTTGTCGCATCCAAGGACTTTCCATGGCAGTTCGTGACGTAAGTCGCTTGGCTGGATCAGTCACAAGTAGCTTCTTCACAAGATCCTTCGCTTCTTCAGATACATGTGACCAACTCTCCTCCGGGAAATCATAGTCCCCCAAGACAATGGATCGGAATAATTCCCTCTGGGACCTTCCCGTGAATGGGAGATCTCCACCCAACAAAAGGTACATGATCACACCCACACTCCACATATCCGACTGTTGATCATACGGTGACCGCATCAGCACTTCAAGAGGAGAAGAAGTAGGTGAGATTGTGAGATATGTGTGTGTGTGTGAAGTAGGTGAGATTGCAGCCGCATTAAACTCATGATACAATGATAAACAATGAACACACTTGCCTTCCGGCGACACAAAGAAGGGTGTGCCACATTGCTTCGTTAAACTACGTGGTTCATACACTCTCGTGGCAAATCCAAAATCGGACAATTTCACATTCACATCGTCGTGATCATCTAATAGTAGCAAGTTCTTCGGCTTCATATCACAATGAACGACGGAATTTTCATGGCAATATCGGACTGATTCCAACATTTTCCGACACAGATTCCTCGCATCATTTTCAGTATAAGTTTTACGTTTGCCAATCCGTTCAAACAAGTCTCCACCGGACATGAGCTCCATGACGAGGTAATAACATTCTACCTCTTCAAAGAAGTCAAGTAGGGGGCAGATGTAGCGATGTCGAAGAGTGGAGAGGATGAGAACTTCATCGTATATGGCTGCATCGTCCTTTGGGGGGAGATCTTGCCGAAGGACGCATTTGATGGCTACCTTCTTCCCTGTTGCACGATGTGTGCCTCGACATACGGTGGCAAAGGACCCAGATTGGAGCTGATGGGATATTATTATGATGCAATAGTATCAATCAGTCAAGATGAAAAAGAGACAAATAGTGAGAGTGGATGTTTAGCAATACACACATCCAACATACACTTCCAATGTGCACCTCCCCTACACACAAACAAACAAAACTCACCCTTGCATTCAACTGATACACCTCCCGAAACGTCTTCTCCCGACACCCCTCCGGAAACATTGGAAATTCCACCCTCACCAAAGCCTTCTTCAAATCCAACGCAATCAATTGAAACGCATTTAAATTCGCCTTCTCCCATGGTCCCGGTGCTACAAATTGGAGTGAGTTGCATACATTATTATTGGTTTGAAATATTCCTTGCTTGTTGTTGGTTGGATTGTACATGATTGCATCATCATTATTATTTGGAGGTTTTGGATATGGTACAGGTAGAAAGTTGACATCACATTTATCCAAATAAGATGGAGGGGGAATGACAATATCTTCGTTTTGAATGTGTGGTTCACACAACATGATGGTTACCTGATACCCCAATAATGACTGTTTTTGGTCTTTTCCTCCATTGGTGTTGTTGCTGGTGGTGGTTGTGGATGAACTCTTCTTGCAATCATCATCCTCTTGATTGGCCATTCTTGCATCCAACACACACTGTCTCAACCTCTGCAATGATTCATTTTCTTGTATCATATCTTCCGTGATTCCCTCATCACCACCACCTGTACTGTAGTCGTTGTTGTTGTGACTGACCGACATTGACTGACATAAATCAAACAAACCATCATGATACTTTTTGGCAGTCACCCCCTCATTCGCTTTGCTTACTACAATTCGTACTTTGAACCTCCCTCCTCCTCCTCCATCATCATGTTCGTCTGTAGTGTTGGTGGTGCAATTATTGTGACGATATTTTTCAAATATGGTGGAATAATATTCATCATTGCCAAGTGTTTGATTCTTGTTGTGATTCTTGTTGTTGAGATGATTCTGAAGTGATGTTTGTGGGGTTAGCGAAACGTGATGATGATGATGATGATTGTTATTGTTCGCAGCAGCGGTAGTATCATTTGGATTAGAGTGTTCCAGTAAACATGGCCGAGTTGGTCGTGGACATTGTGACATTTTGAACTCTTTCCTGTAATCGATATTGAGATGAATGGTGCGGTTAGTTACTGAAAGCGATGGATAATACATGTAATGTGCACATATATAAAAGATGTGGACCGGTCGCAACATCCAACATAATGAAACTACACAAGCAACAACATCTCTCATCACAGCCTCTCTCACCAAATGAAATCCAGCAGTGCCGAATCCTCCAGCATCCTCTTGCAATGCCGTACAAACTGCATTACAAATTTCCATCATTTCAAAATCTTCATTTTCTTCTTGACCATTTTCATTATCGCGAGAGCAGCCAACTCGTTTCTTCAAATCATGACGAGTAAGCTGCCAAGCCTCACTTGGTAATCCAAACACTCGGTAGGATTTCGAGGCGAGTGCAATGTGATTGAGGGAGGCGAGGGTTAGTGGTGGTTGATATGGGGTTGGTGCTGCCGTCATGGTCATGGCATGGTTCACTCGTTGTGGTGTGGCGGGCGTTGGTGTGTGATGTGGGGCTTCGGTTATCTATGTGCTACTTGCTACTACGGTAAACTTCATGGTAGGGGTGTGTGTTTTGGGCGAACGAACGCGAGAAGCGCGGATGTAAAACTGATGAACTGCGTACCTGTTTGATGTGGGAACCAGAGAGACAGACAGAGAAATGCCACGCGTCGCCTCATGAAAAACACAAATGTGAGCCTGCGTCTCAGAAGAACACAAGTGTGAACAGTTTCAGATGAATGAAACACCAACATGAACCAGTTCATTTTAGGGGTTGGCCACTTGATGCTGCCATAATTTTATCAAGAGATCGAACGATATTGATATTGATATCACAAAAATCATGAAGCTTCATCTTATCTTGGCGATCTGTAGTGTTAGCCTATCCAACATGTTGCTTCTCTGCGAGTATTGGTGCTATGGTAAAGGTGAGCACAGTTCTGAAATCCTCTCGATGAGCTGAGTTCAAATCCGGGGTGCATCTGACACGCTGATTCACAGCGCGATTTTAAGTGAAAGTGGTGGTACGGTAAAGTTGAATGGTAATATTGCTTATCTACATACCTACATACAAAATCAGCCATTTTTACCGGCACCCACCGCCACCGCACAAAAACACCACCTCCATGGTGATTATTCGGCGTACCCTAGTACCTTAGGAAGTGCTTGTGACCAGGGTTTGACTGCCCTTTTTGTCTTCAGAAACACCATAGCAAGCGATTTCGGTCACTCGAACCCTGGTCAGGAGCGATATTGAGAGAGCTAGAGCGCATTTTCAGCACACAGGCGACGACACAGAATTTCTGCAGCATGTCGGTCCTTAAAAGGGTTTTGGAGTGTGTCTACAGCAATGATACTTGGCTGATCGATACAATATAATTATTCGAAGATACCGACCGAGTGTCATTGGCACAGCCACCCCCAAAGTCTCTCGATGCACTGCCTTGCGGTCAAAATTCGACGCATCATAACAATATTTGACCCCCTATCCGAAGGGCCTCTCGTCGTAATTATTAATGTTCTGACCAAATAATCTTGTCATTACATATTAATAGAAGCGATTTAATCTATCAAACTTAATTAGGGACTTGGTATTAGCTGAGATATAGGCGACGGCGTCTACGCTGTCGGATGCCATGGTCATGATCTGTCATGATGGTAGATGATGGTTTTTTGATGTACGGTAGCTAGTGTAAGTGTACAGTAGCTAGGTTAAGGTAAAAAATCACGTACATAGGAGCTTAAATAAAATCGCGATTTACTAGCGCGGTGAATCAGCGTGCTGAGTTAGTTTCGAATCATGGTGAAATGAATTTGTGATATGAAGCCAAAGACCCAGGGAAACTGGAAGAGGGGACCTTTTGGGGGGTTAACCCTTAAGTCAAGCTAGAAGTGGAGCTAACAAATTTTTTTTATAAAATTAGATGCATCACAGATTCGAACTCAGCTCAGGCGGGGACAATTTAATCTTCAAGTTACTATTAAGCGCAGCTTGCTGTGGTGAGGGGGGGGGTCAACTTTTCTACCCCCGTAATTTTTACCCCCGGTGTAGAGGATGTAGTAGAGTATTAGGTCGTAAGTAGTGGGCATGGTTGTGTATGATCTTAGTTGTTGCTCGTTGCTTTGCATGTGCCTGCTCCGCTCGTGCTTCCAATTTATCTTTCGACTTCCCCTTGACAACCTTCTTGCCACTCTGAAGGCACATGATACAAATGGGTAAGCATTTGACATTGAACAACCTAGACAGCAGCCGCAACACAACGGCGAACCCATCCATTTAGCCTTTGCCCTTGGGTCGGCTGCTCTTCTTTCCAGAGTCTATGACGGCATAAAATTCATCATCGCTGATCTGGACAGGATTTAAAGCGTTCGAAAAAGCCGCAACAGTGCCTCTCACAACTTTCTTCTTCGATCCAGATCTTATTTTCCTCATAGATGAAGCCTTTCCAGCTAAAAAGTCCTTGTGACGATGAAGCAGATCGCCAATATGCTGAGTTTCTTTCTTGATGGCAGCAACGGCCTCTTCAAATACGGGCACAGCAAACTCACTCCAGCGTAGATTGCTCATGGTCGCGATTTTGCTATCTATGTCATCACGGCTGGTTTGCTCATTATATTTTCTTCGTGACAACAAAACTGGTAAGTTAGGAGGAATATAGATAGAACTGAACAATAAACTTACTTTGTGCCCGTTCTCTTCATTCCTGTATTGTCGGGGAGGGTAGGGAACTCTGCTCGAAGGAGGACTTTCCAATACTTCAGCACAAAGCACACAGAGTACTTTTGATCTGTTGTATATTGGTCATCAGTTTATTTTTTGCTTTTCATCACGATATCCGAGTTTAATTTCCTCGAGGTAATCATACAGATAGTGCAAGATTTGAGTGTCGATGCGCGTCTCTTCGTCAAGATCTGTTTCGTAACGGAGGTGTTCCACAAACTTGTAGTCCTTGCCCATCATCGCCCGCCTTGAATGCACATGTTTTTAGTTTTTTCTTTGCAGGCTCTGTTGGAAGATCAACATTGATAACATCGACATTGATATTTTCGTCTGGGAGAAGAATGTAAATCCCTTTCGTAACGATGGGAATGGAGTCAGAGTGTAAATCCTTCAACGTATCATATCATATCACTTAGGAAATTAGGTAGATGTTGCATTATCGCTACCTAGACATCATTGAACCAAACGTATCACCCTCATGGAGAAATTCAACAAAGATTGCATGCACCTGGGTCAGACGCATCTGCAGTGATTGTCTCAATACGCCCGATGGTGGCATCTAGAGCATCGTCCGTCACATCTTTTCCTTCCTTTTCAAAGAGCTTTTTGACTCCGAATGGTCATCATTTGCCCGCACCTTCGTGCGGATCATTATCTATCATTATGCATTAAATGTTTTCGTGCTCCGATAGAAATGCACGTCAATGAGCACCATGGCGATGCTGGGGGGCGGCAGCCGATGAGTTTAGAACTAAGCGATGTAAAAAATAACTCAACTAATAGTGTTGTTAGAGGGTAGTACAACCATTGTACCATTGTGTTGGTGTTGTGTCCGATGCCATCTTGTTGGAGGTTTGTTTTAGTGGTCCACACAGCGGGGGTGAAAATCCCCTCGGGGGAACCACTAGCCCTGAAACCGGTGTCTAGGTGGGGGGGGTATTAATAGTAACTCAAAGATTAAATTGTCCCCGCCTCACCGAGAGCAGCATTTTAACCGTAATGTCAAGTACTTTCAGTACTGGACTAAAGTTCCTACTACCTGCTGGGGGCGGACACGATCGGTACGACTAGCCGGACACTAGAGAGAGGAGAGGCACTTCAGAAGAGAGAGACAAGGAGTGGTGCGAAAATTGGGTTAAACTCTCAGTTTGACCCCCTCTTGCCCTGACAAGCCAAACTAGGGTTAGAATGAAAGTTCTAGCCCTAGTGGAGCTGATATGCCCCGTTGGTTAAAGGGTGGGGAGTGGGTCGATATTATCTACAAACTAAAAGCTGAACCCAAACGTCTAGGCGTGCCCATCGACATGGAGGTTGCACGCCGATCCCATGAGATCGAATGAGAGCTCGAGCGAGTTGGGGAGATCGGCGCCCTCCATCGTCCGTCCGTCACAACAATCAAGTACTTTCAGTACTGGACTAAAGTTCCTACTACCTGCTGGGGGCGGACACGATCGGTACGACTAGCCGGACACTAGAGAGAGGAGAGGCACTTCAGAAGAGAGAGACAAGGAGTGGTGCGAAAATTGGGTTAAACTCTCAGTTTGACCCCCTCTTGCCCTGACAAGCCAAACTAGGGTTAGAATGAAAGTTCTAGCCCTAGTGGAGCTGATATGCCCACCTGGTTGCGTTTGCGCAACCTCAGGGCAAGGAGGAGGGGGTGATGAGAACTCCCCACCTGCACAGAAAGGAAGGTTGGATGTGATGGAGGCTGTGTCAAGGCCAGCATCACAGAACAAACTTATTCTGGGCTTCGAGCCACTCCTTTCTCTGAGACCTGAGGTGATGAAATGCCTCTCCATATACGAAGTGAGGTTCCCTGGCCGCCTGCGCCGTCTGTTCACAGGGAATGCCTGAAAGCGGAATAAACAAAAGAGAACTGACATTTTTCATGGAAAAACGAAAATTTTGACATACAAATCGTACCTTTTGGGAGAAAACTGAGGGGGTAGCGGATGAGTTGACTCCCTGAGTGTTGACCCGTCGAGTGCAGTGTTGTCCCAAGACCCAGCAATCTCATCCATGCAACGAGATTTGTCGACGTCTCCCCTAGATAATGTGCCTGCGGCCACCCAACCCTAACCCTTCATTTTTATGTAGCATCGTTTACAGAAGGGGGGGAGGTGCAATTCCATCATGCAGCGTGAAATAAATTCATACACATAGCCGAGAAGAACGCCGTTTGAGCAATGACCGATCCAAATATTATTGTTGTGTGAGACTTCCCTACTACGACCGATCCAAATATTATTGTTGTGTGAAACTTAACAACTACGCCACCTACGGTGAGGCCGGACAATGTTACGTAAAACCAACACATGTGCAATTGACGACCGCTAGTGTAGACCCATCAAGTTCCCATCATTCGACCGTATGGACCCGAAGGTAGACCCAAGTTTCGTGTCACTGTCAACCGCGGTTATGGAACCTTGCAGGGATTTCGCTGAACTGCCATCACTGAGACGTGAGGACCCGTAGGAAGGCACGTCGCTTACGGTCGGTGCTTTGCAACCTTGCAGGGATTTCGCTGAACTGCCATCACTGAGACGTGAGGACCCGTAGGAAGGCACGTCGCTTACGGTCGGTGCTTTGCAACCTTGCAGGGATTTCGCTGAACTGCCATCACTGAGACGTGAGGACCCGTAGGAAGGCACGTCACTTACGGTCGGTGCTTTGCAACCTTGCAGGGATTTCGCTGAACTGCCATCACTGAGACGTGAGGACCCGTAGGAAGGCACGTCGCTTACGGTCGGTGCTTTGCAACCTTGCAGGGATTTCGCTGAACTGCCATCACTGAGATGTGAGGACCCGTAGGAAGGCACGTCGCTTACGGTCGGTGCTTTGCAACCTTGCAGGGATTTCGCTGAACTGCCATCACTGAGACGTGAGGACCCGTAGGAAGGCACGTCGCTTACGGTCGGTGCTTTGCAACCTTGCAGGGATTTCGCTGAACTGCCATCACTGAGACGTGAGGACCCGTAGGTAGACCCAAGTTTCGTGTCAATGTCGACCGCGGTTATGGGACCTTGCAGGGATTTCGCTGAAACGCCATCACTTGTGGAACCGCCCAACTTTTATCGACGACTGCTAATTCAGAACCCACAATTGTTGCCTCAAGTACTCGAATGGGTTTGGAGGCGGTGGGATCGTAGGTAATATCTCTTGTTGGCCCGCGAACGCAGTTGCTGAGTGCAGGAATTTTGCGGTCACTTGCCTTTGCCAGCGTACCATACCACAATAAAATGATAAGTTATCATGGAAAAACGAAAATTTGACATACAAATCGTACCTTGTGGGAGAAAACTGCGGGTTTTGCAAAAGAGTTTGGCTTCCTGATGTTGTTACCCCGTCGAGCGTCGTGTTGTCCCAATATCCGGCAATCTCATCCATGCGAAGATAGGTTGTCGACGTTTCCCCTAGTGTGCCTGCGGCCACCCAACCCTAACCGGGGGGAGGTGCAATTTCATTATGCAGCGTGAAATAAATTTCTACACATAGCAGAGAAGAACGCCGTTTGAGCAATATACCGATCCTTACCCAACGGACCTCTTTAGGGAGCAATTTCGTACTTTCATGTTAAAAATACTACTGAAGCTCTCAAACCAAGAACAATCGGAAGGTTATCGTGAAAGGTATTTACCACTCTTTACCCAAAAGAAGATCCTGTGGGGGATCAAGTATTTGCATACGTTCCCAAACCGGCGGACACCTTCAGAAGGTTATCGGAAATGGCATCTCTCAACCAACATAGGGTTGCGTGTTGTGTCGGAGGTGACGGTGGCGGATCTAAATATTATTGTCGTGTGAACACGATAACTACGCCACCAACGATGAAGCCGCCGGCCCCATAGAATTTTCCAGCACCAGCATATTGACTTCTATCGATATTATCTACAAACTAAAAGCTGAACCCAAACGTCTAGGCGTGCCCATCGACATGGAGGTTGCACGCCGATCCCATGAGATCGAATGAGAGCTCGAGCGAGTTGGGGAGATCGGCGCCCTCCATCGTCCGTCCGTCACAACAACAATTTTTACTCCCATTTGGGAGCAAAAACCGATTTTGCCTTTTGCCTCCCACCGCTCCTCCACCTCAAATTTTTTTGCTCCCATTTGGGAGCAAAAATCGTCTCGGCGGAGTGTAGCCATTACTACACCAATACTACGCTGATCCCCTCCGTTCAAAGACCAATATTATTCCATTTGGTTAGTTTAGAGTGCATCTGCAACTTGGGTTGGCCACATTCCATCCACTCGCCGAGATAGTAGGGGTGTCAAATCAGTTGCATCGGTGTCGGTGGGCGGCTGACGAGGCGATTTTGAATAAAAAAATCACACATCTCACAAAAAGGATCCCTACCATGATGCATCACATGGCATTATTGGCCATGAAATAAACAATAGCAACAACTACAACCTATTGCCTGCCCCAAAATTTTGTGCTGAATCCATTTTTGAGGTCGGTAGGGCCTGAATATCAGCGGATACAGCAGTATAACGACGTTAACACAATGCATGTGAATTCGGCACATTCGACATTACCAGAACCGGCCTCATATATTCACACCGATGCAAATACGATGCCATCAAGCAATAATAACTGTTACTATATACCCATGCCGAAGTAATGGTGACTTGGTGGCCGCTGCATTGCCCATTGAATTGAGAACATCACGCATTCGCTGCGCAGCGGCATGTGCATGGAGAGCATGCACATCACCCACTTGACCGCTGTGTGTGGAGCAACAATCAATGCACTGAAGTCAAAAAACATCAACCCTCGTCCCAACCACATAATAAGTGGCAAATGGTGTGATATTCCCGGTAGATAATGACACATACCTCCCCCAAACACTATGCCAGAGAAGTAAGTACATAACAATCACCAGAGGGCACATAATCAATAAAACAGAGAGCAATTAATCATTTCAAGTAGCCAAAGATGCCCCAAAACCGTTAGGTATGTGTATTGAGTGAAATGGAAGCGTATTATGAAGTGTATCACTCCTGACATGGCCAAAGTAGTGTATAATTAAGTGAAATATGATGATTTTATGCACCTAATGGTGAGTATTATTTCTCTTTGAAGACAACGATTCATAGCAAGCCCTACCAGAATTAAACAGCCAATGATATTAGCTTTGGGATAATAATCGCACGATAGGTGTATCCGTTTCGTGTGTGGCGTTAGGGGTGTAGAAGCAGAGGTCATCATGGAGAGCATCCTGTTGAGCTCAGAATTGGAGGCGAGGAGGGAAAAGAGGCGAGAGTAACAGAGGTCCCGTAGAAATTGGACGTAGGAATTGGTTCAACTTTTTTGCTCCCATTTGGGAGTAAAAAATCAGCCAATTTTGTTGAAGTAAAAACACGTCGATCATGATCATTCCATGCCCTACCAAAGGCACTTATGCCACTGTAGTGACCAAATATGAACTCAAACATTTTAGGCGATGGTATTAGCCAAATTTTATTGTGCCTTTACTAGCTGTAAGTCCACTGGAACCCTCCACACTTGTGTGCTGGAAAGTGCCATTTTTGCTCCCATTTTCGCTCCCATTTTGGGCTGCATTACGGTTAAGGACCTCTAAAGGTTAGGTTACCCCCGTAGCCGTGGCGGAAGAGAAGCAACAATTGGCGGTATATTGGATAGGGTAACACTACAGATCGCCTCTTCTCAGCCGCCTTGGCTCTTCTCTCAGCCGCTCCAGGAGCTGTCTCTGCTGTGAGTTTGCATTTTGCTTTGTCATTGTTCCATGAGCTGTTCCTGTTCGTTTGATGAGTCAATTCATCTTCATGTGCTTCATCTTGCAATTGCGCTTGCGCTTGCATTGGCTTGCAGCCGTTCTAGTTCAAATGATTCAAGTTACTGACGCGCCTCTCCTCTTCCTCTTCCTTGCATGTCATACTCATACATTCATAGCATCGTGTCAGTGAGTTTGAATACGACCTTGACGTTGACGGAAATGTATTGATCCTTACTGGAGATGAAGAAGGAAGAGTGGCATGCAAACGCATCGGAACCGCGAAAGGTTGCCGCAAGAAGGGTAGATGGTGCAGGTGGAGAATGGGCGAACTGAGTGAGGGGAGTGAGGGCCAATTTGAGCTGGCCAGTGCCGGTGGTTGCCGCCGCCGCCGCCGCCGCCGCGGGCCGCGCCGCATTGGAGATGACATCCAAGACGAAGACTATGACTTCGGCTATGACTTCAATGTCTTTGGTGAGGAGTAGGTAGGTAAGAGTAAGAGTGTTGGCGGCTGGGGCTGGGGGCAATCAGGAAGAGAATTTTCGAAAGAGTTCGATATGTAGTGTAGGAGCAAATGATGATATGTGTGCAGAGTCACGTTCAATTATTCTTGTCCCATAGTAAAAACAATTTCTGAAAACTCATCCCAATCGCATGTATCCGTATGAACATCTCATCACAGCCTCTCACCAAATGAAATCCAGCAGTGCCGTATCCTCCAGCATCCTCTTGTGCAATGCCGTACAAACTGCATTACAAATTTCCATCATTTCAAAATAATAATGTTCTTCATTTCCTTCTTGACCAGTACCATTATCGCGAGAGCAGCCAACTCGCTTCTTCAAATCATGACGAGTAAGCTGCCAAGCCTCACTTGGTAATCCAAACACTCGGTAGGATTTCGAGGCGAGTGCAATGTGATGGAGGGAGGCGAGGGTTAGTGGTGGTTGATATGGGGTTGGTGCTGCCGTCATTGTCATGGCATGGTTCACTCGTTGTGGTGTGGCGGGCGTTGGTGTGTGATGTGGGGCTTCGGTTATCTAAGTACTTATGTAGTGTGGTCTGCAACGGATACTAATAAGCACTGTGGCTTTTGTCTTATGTTATCACACGGGCACTAGCTGATATTAACCTTATGGGCTGAGACTACAATATTATGTATGTTTGCATAGGTCATTACCATCCAATTGTTGTTTTATGTACGTGAATCTGTTCATAAAGATGGAAATATTACACCCTCAAGACATGGCCTAACAGTGATTCCGAGGAAGATACTGTTACTGTGGCGTTTTGACCACCCATATCAGTAACCTACTTTAATATGATACAGAGAGCACTACGGGGACCTTTTGAATCGAATATTGCGTTTCCTCGTCGACGTTATTGCCGCTTACAGCAAAATAGATCAAAAATTGATGCCTTAGATATAGCCGCCGATACGTCTGTAGGCTCTCAATTTCACGACCTGCCGAGTACTACATCAGCGTTTTCTACGTCAAAAAGTGATCTAGATCATAGCTTCACGATGCGTTAGAGTCCTAATTCATTGTACTATGATGGCTTGGCGGCGCAGCATGATGGACGTGATGGGTGATGGGTTGCCGATTTGTGAGTTGTGATGAAAAAAATGAGCGCGTGCAGAAATTTGCACTTTAATCCATTGTGTGGTACTCAGTACGTAGGGATATGTTGGCCAATGCGAATATTGAGTTGTGTACGGGTTTGATGTGACAGCGCTTGACAAGGGAAATGAACAACATAACACGCGTCCGCCTGCCTCATAAATTTCGGATGATTAGAAAAACGTCAAGCTACTGTGAGCGTTTCAGAAAAACACAAGTTTGAACAGTTTCAGATGAAACACCAACATGAACCAGTTTCTTCAGGGGTTGGCCACTTGATGCTGCCATAATTTTATCAACCGATCAAACGATATTGAAATCACACAAACACATCATGAAGCTTCATCTTATCTTCTCCGCCGCCTTGGCTCTTCTCTCAACCGCTCCAGGAGCTGTCTCTGCAGCTGTGAGTTTGCATTACTACATGTTCTGTTCGTTTGATAAGTCAATTCATGTGCTTCGTCTTGCCTTGCCTTGCAGCTGCTCTAATGATTCAAGTTACTGTTGCCTCTCACTCTCACTTTTGCATGTCATACCATCATAGCATCCTGTTAGTCTTAGTGGATTTGAATATGACGGTGACGGAATTACTGCCCCGTCCAAGGATGACCCAATGATCATTGCTGAAGCTGAACGTCTTGGTTTTTGTAATCGAAGACGAAGACTTCAATATGTGTGTGGCCGTAATGGCAGGACATACTCAAACAAATGTTTGGCAAGGAACGCAGGAACTAGAGTCAGGCATTTGGGTAAACGTCGACGCCGCCGCCGGCCGCGCCGCATTGGAGGTGACTTCGAATGAAGACTATGACTTCGACTATGACTTCAATGTCTTTGGTGAGGAGTAGGTAGGTAAGAGTGTTGGTGATTGGCGGCTCGGGCTGGGGGCAATCAGGAAGAGAATTTTCGAAAGAGTTCGATCTGTAGGGCGACTTTGATTAGATTATTACCAGTATTATTGAACCCCCCTTGTTTTGAGGGCCCAGTCCAAGACTTTGTAGAACAACAGCAATATGCAGAACCACATGGTGCCATCTAGAAGCTGATATTGTTTCAGAAGCAGAAGCAAGACTTCTAATACCGGTATGACACCAGAAATATTTGGATGTAACACTAGCTATTATAGGTATATTTGGTGCCCTCGGGTATCTGGCGTTCTGCATTTGGGGGCGTTCTGACCCCCCCTCACTTTTTGGATTTGGGTGTCAATAATACTGGACATCAAATCAAAGTCGCATAGTCGTGTAGGAGCAAATGCAAATGATGATATGTTGTGTGCAGAGTCACGTTCAATTATTCTTGTCCCATAGTAAAAACAATTTCTGAAAACTCATCGCAATCGCATATATCGATTGAATCGATTGATATTGAGATGAATAAAGTTGTCAACATCTCATCACAGCCTCTCACCAAATGAAATCCAGCAGTGCCGTATCCACCAGCACCAGCATCCTCTTCGTCTTTGGCATTACCATTACTGCATTACAAATTTCCATCATTAGACTCAGCTCGCGATATTCCTCCCCACATCTGCTTCTTTTCTCTTTTTATAGGGCTGTTTCTGTTACGATCACTGTTTTATTACTATTACTCTGCTTCTTTCTCTTTCTTTCATATTTTCATGTGTATGTGTCTTGCTCCGACGCGGCTTGCTGTTGGACACACAGAGACACAGAACGCTGATTGACACGCTTTTCTTTTTTATTCTTCTACTAGTAGAACTTCTACCATGTATCGTTGTGATCTAGACTATGAATGAAGGTACTCTAGCCGCTGCTGAAGCTGTGAAGGCTGAATGTGAAGTTGTGAACGCTGAATGTGAAGTTAGAGTTGAAGCTGAAGCTGAAGCCAAAGCATTCAGTGCATGAAGCATCTTGATCTTGAATTTGAATTGGCACAGTGGGCAGTGGCAGCATGGCCGGTGTGGCCTCTTTCTCTCTAGAGAGTGATGTAGCTCTGGCGACTTTGATTTGATGTCCAGTATTATACACCTAAATCCAAAAAGTGATTGGGATGGGGGGTTAGAACGCCCCCAAACAGGGTTGTGCACCCGAGTTCGCACCCATACCCGATACCCGAGGTTTTTGGCTCGGGTACGGGTATATACCCGATACCCGATACCCGTAAAAAGTCCCCCTTCGGGTATTACCCGATACCCGATACCCGAGTAAAATACCCAGCATTTCGGGTATGGGTATTTTGTGATTTTCGTGTGGGAAGAGGTCGGTTTAGGGGCCATTTTAGCCCAAAGTACTTGAGTTTTTGACGTAGAAGATCCAATATTTCTTCAAATCGGGCGAACTGCCCCGATTTCGGAAAGATTTTATCTCCAGTTCCAAATCCACAAAGCCTCCTTTCGAGCGTTGGAGAAATGAGTCACCAAAATTTGCTCTAAGTACCCAACAAATTCGATAAAACTGGTAGGAATTAGTAGTATAATCGCTAAAATAAATACCCATACCCAATACCCGATACCCGAGTATTTTGACTCGGGTATCGGGTATATACCCGATACCCATACCCGAGGCCCCTTTTCCAGGGATACCCATACCCGTACCCGTACCCGACGGAATTTTCCCTCGGGTGCACAACCCTGCCAAATGCAGAACGCCAGATACCCAATGGGCACCAAATATACCCAAAATAGCTAGTTTCACATCCAAATATTTCTGGTGTCATACCGGTACTAGAAGTCTTGCTCCTGAGTCAATATCAGCTTCTATAGGGCACTTCTGTTAGATAGACCCAAAAGACCAAATCTGCCATTTAGCCAAATGGCAGAACTGACAGTGCCAATAGACCAATCCACTAAAATGGATACGAAACGGATACATTTGGCCTAATTGCGATGCCTATCACTACCAATAGACCGATTGCCCCCTACTCGGAACATTTCGCCTTAACGCGATGACAAGCCCCAAGATCGGGCATCATCTATCTCCGTCAGCGTCATTCATAGGTTTTCCTCAATCCTATCACTTTTATGGAGACGTGCATCTATCATGCATCCGCGCAGCGTTCTCAAAAAATCAATATCTATCTCACGATGGTAAATACTGCACTACTTTGATTATCACCACAGCGACTACGGTGGATAAACTTCGCCGATAATTTAGTGAATGGTACTTTTGATACTGCGCTATGGAGCAGTGTTTTCAGCGTTATCATTGATTGAGCACGCACTGACGAATTGTGTACAACTGATTACCAACAATGTCGTGACTGCTTCGGCAAAACATTCATGAGAATTACAATATTGGAATGAATATGCACATGCAGCAATGAACTCAATCATTTCCGCCGTATATGAGCAATTGGCAGCGGGTGTTAGGCTTGGCGGTTGTAATGAAGTGGGATGATAAGAATCTATTATCATGTAAGAATGTGAAACATACAATCAGCACAGATACACTACAGATACAGCATCATCATGGCACATTACGGATGCCAAGAATTTCATTATGCAACAAACAAACATATAGTGGATGCATCGCTCGATGGTATTAGTCAATAAGGATGATCGCCTTTATTGGTATTGGATCTACATGAGGATAATCGTCCCATTACATGTTATAGCTATAACGCTAAATGGAATACAACAAATTACCCAGAATTCGTGCTCATATGGTTCGTGGCATCACTTTTATCGTTGCATTTCATCTGAGCAGTACTGAGATACTTCTATACTATCATCATGATGTATAATGGGCCACTAAATGCGGCTCCTTGCCATACTGACAGCGTTAGACACAGAATGGCGACCAATGTAGTGCTTGAAGCAAGCCCAAACTCGACCACACCGGGGCCAACAAGGTTGCAACATCACTTCTATCAATAAAATGCGCATGAGCAGTAGCATTATGCTTCTATACAATCACCACCAAGTGCAATGGGGCACTAAACACGTTTTATTGCCATACCAACAGCGTTAGATACGAAATGGTGGTTGTATGCTGCTGATGCTTGCCAGTCCAAATTGAACCGCACTGGTGCGGCTAAAAGCTTCGTGGCACCCAGTTCCATCAACACAGTTCGTCGGAGCAGTGGCAATGTGCTTACATACTATCAATACCAAGTAGAATGGTCCACCCAACACGGCTAACTAAAATGCATGATTAATAACCATCTCTATTTCTCCTCCTCCTAAGCATCATTTGGAGGCCGGAATTGACCACCCACCACCTCAACTTTATCAAGACGCTCCATGAGACTTCCAAAGTCTTGCTTGCAACATGCTATGATGGTGACTCTATATCCATCAATGAGGTATGAATATGTTGTGCAGTAATTGTAACCACTCCTCCAATCATTCTTGGTATCAAGATGCATAGCAAGTCGATCATTATCTGTCACTCGTCTTGCTATGAATCCGACATACTCCCAGTTCAGCGTGATATTATTATCATTCCCCAGATAATCTCTAACAAAGTAATCACGAACCAAGTCACGCCGCCTTACATCTGGAAATGCATCTGGGTACACCTGCTCCGTTAAACGATCCATACCTGTCAAGACAGAGGTCAATTCCTCCTTGACCTCGTCGGTCATAAATCGAAGTATCTCCGTTGTTTTCTTCAAAAAGGGGACACGCAATGGATTCCTGCTACCATCCAAAACAACATTACCATCAGCATCTGAATATTGGTCACAGCTACCTTGAGCTTGATTGAACAACAAGTCATAACGATAGACGTTACTGCCAACATCACGGCCAGCATCGGCGCTCAAGTATCCCTTACATCGTTCGTCACACACCAAAAAGTGAAGGAATGCTTGCTTTACGGCATCGCTCGTCATTGAGACCATACCAGCCTCGGTTGTACCACTTCTAAAGACAAAGACTCCATCATCCCTTCTACCCATGCCAAATCTTGCCATGTCCTCTGAGACATCAATCACATCAACACCATTCATACGAATCGTAGTATCAGAATCTGCCTTGGTCGATACAAATCCAGAACCGTGGGAAAGTCGATCCAATCCCTTATGGACTATGATCAAATCGTTGTCATGCGGTGTGACAGAAATTGCCACATTTATCACTGCAACTGCAAAGTATAGCCCATCCGTCACGCCTCGGTTGGCATCCTTTACTGATGCTGGCTGATGATTTCTCAAGGGATGACCAGCCTTTTGACCTACACCTAAATCAGAATTTGGATCCCTACCGTTGCAGAATCTACTGCAATCGCGTAAATGATAGACGAGATACTGTCCGTTCGCACTGTTGGAGAATGAATTGGAATAACTGAGGGCAAGGTACAAGTTCATCGCAAGTTCAAGCTCGCCAATATCCATTTCTTCGCAGTCACCATCATCGTATCTGACAGACCACCATTCCTCGTGCTCATCGTATGAGATTACGTAACCACAGAAAATTTTATCTGATAATACGAAGTACTTTGCAACTTTGCGACCAATATAACTTTCTGGCAAGGGAAGAAGCGGCTTTACTCGGTTGTAGTATTGGTTGTCTGCCTGTCTTCGCTTCAACTTGAAATCTTTCTTCAACTTTTGAATCTTGAATGATTTGTCCTTGAACATCGTTTCTTTTACGAATGCATGTAAGTCATCATCAGGAATGAGCACCCGATGATTTGGTTTGGCTTCTCCATTGGTTGGAAGCGGCCTCCTTTTACTGTCTCGACGGCAATAAGGATAAAGAGTACCATGTGGAATGCCATTATTCTTGCAATATTGACGTAAACTTATTCCAGTCTGAAGATCCCATTCTTCCACAAGACGTATCAGTTTTTGTTGTTCCACCTTGGAACTCCGATCGGTTCGCCTTCTTCTCTTTGAAGCTTTGCCCATTGCTTTTGTTTATTCTATCTAGTAAGAACATTTCACAACAGCTCAACAGAGCACTCAGCTCTCTTAGTCTTGTTTCTTTCCCGAAAAAAAAGAAGCCATTTAAAATTTAAATTTTTTGGCAGAGCAAGTTGTCAGACTACTAATCATGTAACACCCACAGTACTACGCCCTGCAAACACTCTCTTTCAGTCTTGTTTCTCGGTGCACGGCAAACCCACTAGTATGCGCTGCAAACATTATTACTGTAGCATCCCACACAAACTCACAGTACTATGCGTTGCAACTTGACTACTTCTGATTACCCAATGAGATGGTGGTCAATAGCACAATTATCCATGATTGAAAGTGCAATTCGCTCCCTGCACTTGTTAATTGAGGCCTCATCATAATCGAAAATTGGAGCACAATCCATTGCAATGAAGTCAGCAAATAAGCAAACAAACACCCCACAGTCCCATACATTTTTGTTATTGTACGCCTGTTGATGCGGTGTGTCTTCTGTGCAAAGCACAAGACGCCATTCCGATATGTCCATGTCTGATCTGAATTGTCTTCTGTAATCATCCTGCAAGTACTCAAGAATTCCCTCCAAGTATTTCGTTCCGTTCCACTTCAAAGAATCATAATACTGGATTCTTTTCTCGTCCATAAATGCTACAACGAGCGCCCAATGCGAGTTATTGATATTGATTGGAAAGAAGATACGTTCGAGTTTAAAGATATTCTTCCCCGGCGCATGCTTGTGCCATCTCTTGACATTTGAGTACTTGTACTTGCCTTTCTCATTGGCATTGCCATTCTTCTCATCGAACAAATTTTGCACGAAGAACGAATTGAAGAAGTGGGATCTCCTGTGGTTGGTATTGCCATCATGCATGTTTTTGTCCCAACTTGCAAGACAAACTTTGAGGAAATAATTCACAATCTCATCATTAATCCACACCTTTGGCTCCAGTGTCTGCATTGATTCTCTGTGCACTTTATCACGGTCACTGCTTGCAAGTACATCATATAGATGTCCTGGCCCATAGATTGCGGTATCAACCAAATTTTGCTGTAAAGGAGTCAAGTCATTCTTTAGCATGTTGGCAGCCATCACAGATGCTCTTCTAAGCCTACGCATTGCCACTTCGTTCGAAAATGCCTCCTCCTTGTCTTTGTCCTTGTCTTCATCCATATTCAATTCCTTTGCAGTGTCCGTCAGTGCACAACCATCAACTGCACCATCCTCTGCTCGAGGATTCAAAATATCCACGGGCATACCCTCTGGCGCATTCCTATTCACATTTGCATTCAATATCGTACGAAATGAAGAAGCGCTCTTCTGGATCACGTCACGAATAGACCCAATCCTTGATTGAATAATTTCATAATCGTTGATCTCTCTAAATCCACTCTGCTCGCAATCAACCAATTCTCCATTGACAACATGTTTGACGATTTGAGCTGGATGGGAAGACTCCAGGATATCCATATTATCCATGACCAAGGTGAACTCTTCAGCATCATAACTAGATGGTTTGAGTTCAATTACTGTTGCCACCCTAAGTGCACTTGGAGTGCCAGCCACAGCGATGGGGTGATAATATTTCAGGACGCAACCTGCCCGGAGTTCTTGGTAGGGGTATGGCTCGCCCCAGCTGTCACACTTGGCTGCAGTGTGTTGTGTCTCTTTCACTGCTTCTTTCTCTTTACTGCTTTGCTTCGCTGCTAGATTCACCACTTCGCCGACTGCTGACTTGTTGTCCAGAACCTGCTTAGCAGCAGGCTTCTTCTCATTGTCTGGAGTCGGTGCGTGAGTGTCAGCAAAAACTTTGTCTTCGTATTCGCCAGGATTACCGCCACGCACTTCAATCATTGTCTCCTCCTCCAAAGTGCACTTCTTTCGTCTGCGCTTTGCAGATTGTATCTTCTCCTTTGTATTTGATGATGCGCAACTATAGTTGCCATCGCTACAGCTGTAGATGTCAACATCAACCGTCGTAGTCTCCTCTTGACTGCGCTTCTTTTGACCAGCACACGGTCCCTGCCGTGAGTCAGATGTAGGCTGACATAACTCCACATCCAGAGCGTTAACGAACGAAGCAGAAGAATGTGGGTTGTTGGGCACATCTGCGGCCGCAGGCTTGCAATTTGTACATTTCTCATTTCTGCCTCTTCCACCATGGCATTTTGAGGTGCAATAGTTTCCAACCTGCTTGCACTTACATCGACTACTTTTGGCACAATCACTTTTACACTTACAAGTCGTAGCTCCTCCACTTTTGTTATACAGTGCACTTGCCGTGGCAATAGTTAGAGCACTCCTGAATCCGTTCCTGTCGATATCAATTCCAGCAATATCCGCATTCCAATTTGGCATAAAGTCAAGATTCTCTCTTGGATACCAGCCCTTCAAATGTCCGTCTCGAGAAGCAACTTGGTAACTCCTTATACCGCTGTTGCTCTTTGGTTGCTTGCACTTTGTTATCATTACAGGGAGATTTGGGTGATCTGTGGCAGCCCTCGTGTTGCCTTCCACTTGGATTGTGCACACATCTCCTACTCGGAGTTCCTCAACATATGTACTACATCTGCGTTTCTTGTTGACAGCAATAGCTTGCTTTCTTTGTGCTGCAGCAACTGCTGCCCTGATTACACCTCTCTCGGGCGTGTCACTTTCGTGATGGATTGAAGCTTTTGTTGGAGTTGAGGTGATGTGCTTATCCTCTGAACTTTTGACATTGGTGGATTCCTCTTTTGTAGCTGGTAGAAGGTCAAGGATAACCGGCTCTTCATCTCCTTCATTGCTCGTTCTGACAGCAACAGTCTCCAGTACTTCTCCTGCCATTGCAACAGCATCCACAGCTTTGGCTTCCAACTTCATCGGGCCCTCTGCTTCTGTGCCTCCTACTGCCATCATTGCACATGCTTCCACAGCGGCAGGCTTCATTGACTCCTCCTCCCCCGCATATCCTTCTCTTGCCATCGCAGAGGCATCTGCTTCCTGGATTACTGCTAGAATTCTGTCATTAAAGTTAGGAGATAACTTATCTTCCATTGCGTGTTCCTCGTTCACAAAATCGAGAGCAGCCTGAAGACCATCTTCAGTAAGGCACTGCTCCAACACATCCTTGCCCAAAATATCTGCTGGACAGTTGCCCTTCTTCTTTCCATAGAACACTTCATATGGAGAGTAACCGCCTTTAGACCGGGAGCAGCGTTTGTTGATGCGGCGCTGTACGATGTATATTCCTGTTTCGGCCCAACATGTACTTCCAGTCTCCTGCATCCAACTTTGCAGTGATGTCTTGAATGGAGCATTACCACGCTCGATTTTACCTTGCGACTGCGGATGCCTGCTCCTACCTCTCACGATGTGCGTCTCTTGAAAATGTCTGCAAAGAGGAAAGACTAAATGAGTTGATGAAGTCAAGGCGAAACAAATATAATTTCATTGTAGCAAGTGACTTACTCGTTTACATACTTCACCGTCTCTCCAAGAAACTCTCCGCCGTTGTCAGATTGGAGAATGTCAAAGTCTGGGAAGAAGGAGAGGATCTCAATAATAGCAATCGCACATTCCTTTGATGTCTTTGATTTCAAAGGCTTCGTTGCTCCAAACCCGCTATGGTGGTCAACTAGGCGAAGGATCCAACAGTAGCCGCCTGGGTCCTGCTGTGATGTCATGTCGATCAAATCCATCTGCGCTCGCTTCCCTACAGTTACTGATAATATCATTTTTAGGGGCTTTTGTTTGGCGGTAATCTTCCTAGTTTGAGATGCAATGCAAATGGGACATAAACCCACGGCCAATTCAACATCTTCTCTTGTGATGCCATACCAAGTCTTTGAAATGAGTTGATGGATCCTTCGTGAATCTATCCCATGACCTGACTCAATATGAGTATTCATAATGATTGCAAATATTTGTTCCTTTGTTGCAACTCTTAGGTTTTTGTTATTTTTCGTCCATCGGAGTGCTGTCGAGCGTGTCGTGTTGTCCGATAGGGTGTAGTTTTGATTCCATTTAGTGTGCAATGGTGAATGCCGCACTCCAACCACCCATCCCTGCAACACTGTACAAATATCATCATATTCTTGTTCTGTAACCATTTCCGTCCGCCTCTTCTTTTCACTTAACCCGACTTCGAGTAGCTCATAGAATTTCTTTTTCGCTGCCATCATAGCTGGTTCGGACAAAACATTACTTTTCGAGCTGTTGGAACGTACTGTTCCATCTCCTGTCAAAACGGTATCAGACGATGCTGTGGCGGGCAGTGCAGGCAAATGAGGCAGTGCAGGCAAAAGAGGGTCAGGAGCTGCCGCTGTCTCCGCTGCAGCCAACTTGGTGTCTGACGGGATCTTCTCCATCATGTAAGAGGATTTATGAAGAGTTGTGTTGTGCGTGATACGGAATAAAGAGCACAAACATTGTATTCTAAATTAGTGGCTGTGAGAGGGCTTCTCTATCTTTTTCAGATGTGCCCACGGAGGAGGCAGATAAAATACCCAAGGCCCGAGCTACGGGGCATTTGGTCTATTGGTGGTGGTGGCATAGCATTTAAGCCAAATGTATCCGATTTGATGGATTTTGTCCGATTTGGTCTTTTGGTTGTGTCATTTCTGCCATTTGGCTAAATGGCGCACTTGGTTACCGCCATTTGGCTAAATGGCAGATTTGTTCTTTTGGGTCTAACACTTCGACTTGATTCTTCAGTTTGCTTATGTAGGTACCTCCCTCCCTCATACATATGTATTTTGAGCCAAATCCGAAATATTGTAGAACTACTACCGTACGATTGCTTTCAAAAGTCGAGCTTGACGTCAATGCTTGGAGTTAGCGGACAAGTAAGGTATCTATGAGATTCTACGAACCATATAAATAACATTGATGCTTTGAAATAGGGTCAACAACCATGTAGTTACCGAGTTATGGCTGGTCGTAGGGAGCCATTTTTCTCCATGGTTGTGTCGTCTTAGATGCCATAATGGAGGTGAGTCAGGGCAAAAGACTTAGTTTTACCTTCTTAACTTAGGAATCAGTATATGGGTGCCAGTTAGTGTCACACAGACAAAATAAAGTCAACTTTCTCGATTTTGGTAAAGTAGGCTTTGAAAATCACTTTTGAAGTAGAGGAGTGCAAAAATATTAATTTTGGGCTTCGTCACGCCACTCTACTCATTCCGACGTGTGGCGTGACGAAAAGAATTTTCTAAAAATTCCTTCTGGAAGCTACAAAAAGTGATTTTCAAACTTTTGCTCGACTTTTGAAAGCAATCGTAGTACGGTAGCTTTTACTGCATATTTTGTGCTTGGAGAAGGTTTGCCGAGGGAGTCAATTTCTGTGTTGGAGGTCAATTGTTTACCTAGGGGGCGATTTGATACTTGTATGTAGGAGCTGTTAGTTCCACATAATTAGCGTTCTAATCTCCCTCCATCCCTCACTTTTTGGAATGCATACAATGATGGACACATGTGTCCATCGTTGGCGGTGATGGACATATATGTCCATCACGGTTTTCCTAGGTGTCCCCCTTCCAGATGCAACGATTTCTACGACAAATAATTTAGGACACTAGTATTTGTGGCCAATCTACAGAACCTCTTCTACATTTTCCTAAATCCCACCACACCTATCCTACACCCCCTACGGCCTACATCATGGCACTTCTACACCCCATGGGAGACCAGCCACTGCAACTACCGGTCATAGTCTGTTAGCGCATGTTATGAGCTTTCGTTAGAGCCGCCGGTCGGCGTTGCAGGTGGCGGATTATTCAAAATATAGCGTGAAGTGTCAAAAATGAGGACATCGATCGCAACAAGATATTATTTATGCACATTAAATGTTGGGGCGGATAACACAACAAATCAATGGAAGCCGTGGCGTAAATCATGTAATGTATGTAAGGAAGGTATCTGCACCATGGCGGCATTATGGGGCGGTCGTCGGTGTCGGTTGATACGTTAGTAGGGCCGAGAAAGTTTGCTCGGACGACGCTGCAGACGATATCATCGTTATATTTTAGGGCGTTTCGCTTCCCTGTTACTGATACTGCCACCCTCAATGATCAAAACAATAATCAGCTTTGATTTTCCGCCAGGTTGGACTATCCATGAGCTATGTCAACAAAATAATCCTTGAGTATCTACCTGTTTTGAAAGATATGAAAATGCTATTCACAACATCTGTTGGGTGGTTATTGACGAGACAAAATGGGGAGAGACGTTATACGAGGCAGCAATCTTTGTTATTATACTATAAGAGCGAGGGGAACAATAATTTGGTGACCTTCATCTTGACACTACCAATAACAAATCATTATTGTTGAAATACATGATGCTATCAAGTTCGAATAATTTCAAATAACACGCACAATCAGTCGACTTCTTTCGTTATAGTGGCAATATTCATGGCAATAAATGATCATCTACACTGCCCACTTATAAATGATGACTCAGAAATGTGCTGTTGCCCAAAATACTTTGTAAAGAGTATGAATATGCTGTTGACCTATTCAGCAGTAATCTGTAATTACCCTTCTAAGTGATACTTTGTTGGCATGCACCACCTCAAATGAGCATAACCACAGTCTCCGATGCAGATACACTATATCTTGTAGGATTTAATAGTAAGATATTGTCGTGTAAGCCTTTATATCATATAAATTAAAGACATTTAAGTTCCTGTAGCATCTTGATGGCTGCCGTAATGGTGTCCAGAACCTCAATAAAGTGAGTGACATGCATGACCTTGTCACAAATTATGGCCTCCACTCACGTAGGATAGTTTTATGAAGGATATGGAGGGGTGTTACTCTATAGCTTCAATAATACCATGGATTAATTGACCCCCATTGACGCTTCGACGCATGCTCGAATTATGACGAAGTTCCATTTAGTGACCAAATACGTCGTCACATGCTGAATATCGAAGCCAACCGACTGCACCATTCGATTCTACGTTGAAAATTGGTCTAGGGACAATACTTGGGGGTCAGTAGGCTTATGATTTATGGTGTTAAAGGCATTGTCCTTCTTGTAGCGGCATGGTGGTTTTGTGATGGGTTACTAGTGTCCATGCGATATGTGGGTTCCCTTGGTCTAACAATTATTGTTTTTACTACACAGCGGACACTAGTATTTTGCTGATGGACAAATTTGTCCATCAAGGGCCAAAATAACCACAAAAAACTCACTTATGGAATTAGTACCATGATATCCAGTGTTCCTAGTGGTCTCTTCTGATTCTAGCTGCACAACCAATACCAGTGCTTATGTGCTTGTGACACCTTCCACTTGCGAGTTGATCTGTGCAATCGCGCGCAGTGTTTCATTAAAGTTAAAGTTAAAGCTGAACATGATGGATGCCCTGCCGATGGCCGATGGCAATCGATGACAATTATGGATCAGAGGAGACGTGCAGTGTAGATTTTATCATGGAATAGCGTTACAGCGACGTCGATGGAGGAAATATGAAGCCGAGGCGCAATTGATGATTGTGATAAAACGATGGGGTGAGTTTGACCGTTATTACGAGCGAGACTACGAATGCTCCGACGTCGCTACCTTACAATATCTGTCTATTGGGTTATTGTGAAGGGTATATCAAGTTCAACGGAGTGATTTGACCGATTGGTTGTCGAGAACGACCATTCCCAATGTCATCGGCATGTTGGAGGCCGAATTATTGTGTGATTCGCTAGGGCTTTACTTAGGTATTTAAAAATGACCAAAAAAAATCAAATCGCACGAATCATACCATCGAGCGAAATCGATGGTCGGTCGCTCGTGCCTTCCCAGCTCCGGCATTGTATTCCATCGATATCAACATTCACTGCTCTATCTTGTAGTGGTAAATGCCGGAACTGGAACTGGGAATGCGTGCCGAATACGAGAGCAAACTCCAAAGTCAAGCACACGCTCGATATTGGTTTTGGACGAATGTAACTCGACTCATAGTCGACCAAATAACAAAAGCAACTCAGCAGTCGAATAGTAGACGAGTAGAACTTTCCAATGATAGTCTTGCTTTTGTTATGGAATCAATATTCGACTACACTATCTAACTTATATTTTCAATCAAAAATATTTGATGTGACGAAGCCAGAGAGAGAGACAGAGAAATGCCACGCGTCGCCTCATGAAAAACACAAATGTGAGCCATGCGTTTCAGAAAAACACAAGTTTGAACAGTTTCAGATGGAACACCAACATGAACCAGTTCATCGGGGGTTGACAACGCACTTGATGCTGCCATAATTTTATCATCAGATCAAACGATATTGAAATCACACAAACACATCATGAAGCTTCATCTTATCTTCTCAGTCGCCTTGGCTCTTCTCTCAACCGCTCCAGGAGCTGTGTCTGCAGCTGTGAGTTTGCATTACTACTTGTTCTGTTCGTTTGATAAGTCAATTCATGTGCTTCGTCTTGCCTTGCCCTTGCCTTGCAGCTGCTCTAATGATTCAAGTTACTGACACCTCTCGCTCTCACTCTCACTTGCATGTCATACCATGATAGCATCCTGTTAGTCTTAGTGGATTTGAATATGACGGTGACGAAATTACTGCCCTCATTGCTGAAGCTGGACGTCGTGGTTGTCCTAGAAATCGTCCATGGGTGTGTGGCCGTAATGGCAGGTCGTACGCAAACAGATGTTTAGCGAGGAAGGCAGGAGTTAGAGTCAGGCATAAGGGTAAATGTCGACGCCGCCCCCGCCCCCGCGGGCCGCGCCGCATTGGAGGTGACTTCGAATGAAGAATATGACTTCGGCTATGACTTCGATGTCTTGGTGAGGAGTAGGTAGGTAAGAGTGTTGGCGTTGGCGGCTGGGGCTGTGGGGGCAATCAGGAAGAGAATTTTCGAAAAGAGTTCGATCTGTAGTGTAGGAGCAAATATGATGATATGTTGTGTGCAGAGTCACGTTCAATTATTCTTGTCCCATAGTAAAAACAATTTCTGAAAAAACTCATCCCAATCGCATGTATCGATTGATATTGAGATGAATAAAGTTGTCAACACTTCATCACAGCCTCTCACCAAAAATGAAATCCAGCAGTGCCGTATCCACCCGCATCCTCTTGCTCTTGCACTTGCAATGCCGTACAAACTGCATTACAAATTTCCATCATTATACATTACAAATTTCCATCATTATAATATTCCTCCCCACATCTGCTTCTTTTCTCTTTTAGAGGGCTGTTTCTGTTACTTTTACTATTTTATTATTATTATTATTCTTTCTTTCATTTTCATGTGTATGTGTATGTGTCTTCCTCCGACGCGGCTTGCTGTTGGACACACAAAGACACAGAACGCTGATTGACTCTCTTCTCTTTGTTATTCTTCTATCATGAATCGATGCGATCTATGACTATGACTTTGAATGAAGGTACTCTAGCTGCTGCTGAAGCTGTGAACGCTGAATGTGAAGTCGGAGTTGGAGTTGAAGCTGAAGCTGATGAAGTGAAGCATTCGAAGACGAAGATGTATCTGCATCTTGATCATGAATTTGAATTGGTACGGTGGGCAGTGGCAGCATTGCCGGTGGCTTCTCTCTCTCTAGAGAGTGATGTAGCTCTGGAATAGTGGTTGCAGCTGGGCGGGTGGTATCGCACCCACCAGTGGAAGACGACGTTGGATATATACATGCGTTTGAGTACAACATGATGTGGATTGGTCGATCATCTGGAATCCTTTCGGTCTTCAGGGAAAATAGTACTTAAAGCGGGATCATATATGTAACAGAAATTTTAAAGTACGTTTGGTGGGCCCTCAAGAGGCGACATTATCTACTCTAAGTGATACCATAAGTAACGAACATGTGCTGCAATAGCTATTATTTCCAGGGAGATTTGTCCGAATTCGAGAAGAATTCGTGAGGGGAAGGCTTGAATTCGTAAGCCCCCAAGGTAAAAGAAGTTATCCATTCTCTGAAATCTCAAAGTCGGAGAGAACAAGAATTTTACAATTACACCAAGTCCGTGAAAAATAAGAAACAAAATCTGCTACGATTTACTCTAAATAACTATGTCCCCATGTGCCTCTGAGTCCTTGCGCCTGATCCAATTGTTCCAATTCAGCCACTAGTATCAATTGCGCATTACACTTATTGAAATCCAATGGTAAGTTCTTTGCTGTTGCTGTCTTGATCTTAGTCTTGTAATCACCAATCCGGTTTCCCATGCCAAGAATAGTAGTTCCAGTGGCTCTCTTACTTGGTACGAATTCATTTAACTGACCATGACACTCACTAACTATTTCGTCTGCTGCAACTCATGACAGTTCTTGCACGTCGAACGATGCCAACATTAGCCTGCACCTCTGCATTGCGTTCAGCAACTTTGACCTATGTAGTACTGAGAGGAGTTCTTATCACCAGCATGTCCAGTAAGCGCAGAGTGGAAGAAGTAATTTATATCTTTGTGCTTGGTTGCTTGATTGATCCCCCCTTGACGGAGAGACTTGGCGGAATAATACTTCAGGACAGCCTCGGGTGATGCAGATCGGATAGTTTCAGTGACAAGCGTTGTTGCACCCTCATCTTTCCTCCCAGAAAGCAATGGAAACACAACCTGTTCCAATCCACTATTTTTTTGAGTTGGACCTTCGTTAAAGACCATCTTCACACAAAGCAAACATTCCCATGGTGCAATACCAATCTTTGCACCACTTTTCATCGGCCACTCGTGCCATTGCGTAACCTTGGATCGTTTTCTTCTCCTTCCATGGAGTGTTCGTCAAATTCCACAAACAATCGAAGTACCAGTCTCTGAACGTTTGAAATTTTGCCTCCCCTCCCCTTCCAATTGCCTTGGCGATAGAGTGAATGATGGCTACAAACTATAATTGTTCTCCCCATCGTCGGCATTTGTGATTAGGTGAATGAATATGTGCTGCAGATCACATAGGCGATGCGGATATTTGCCTTCCTCGTCATCCAACCCATGGCAATCATACAATGGCCGGATATCCTCCAGCCCAATCATGCCATCGCCACATACAACAGATGAAATAATTTCAATTGTCTTTTTTGACACCAGGTTTTAAATTCTTCCAAAACTCCGGCACGGCCTTTTTGTCGTTCCGGTTGAGATCCTTCCAATCGAGATGATCAGGATAGTCTTCTCTGAGGTATTTAATGATCTTCCCAATGTACGTCTCGAGGACTGCTGATGTCACTAGGCGATTACTGTCGCTGTTCCGCAGACGTTGCAGATTTTCATCAAAGTTGATGGGGATAAATCGTGACGCTGTAAACCTGCAAAGATCAATAACGATAGATTCTGGATCGACAAGCTCTTCCGGTTTATTTCTGCAGGGCGATCACGAGACTTTCGATATGCAACCCACAGTCTGAATGCAGACTGGTCGTTTCGAAGGGTACCAATTAATTGCTTCGCCGAGCTTGCGTTGGCCTCGGGGGACTGAGCCGCCGCCGCCGCCGCACTAGGCGGCGTCCTAATACACCGCTTTAGCGAATAAAGCGGAGGTTATTGTTTCGAACTCTCAATCTCATGGTGGACAGTAGTGATTCTTTTCGGCCATCATCTTGATAAGTAGGTAGAAGTAGTGATAGTCTCTCGAAAAAGTTGGTGGTTATTTGTGTATTATCGCGGTTATTTTGACGAAATAACGGGGAGAACAGCCTCACCAAACACCCGGCTAAAATTCGCCACTTCGTGGCGGGAGACAACGAATTCGCGTCTTCGACGCGAATTCGGGCAAAATTCCCAGATCGCACCCTATATAGTCCTTGAGGTCGAACACAAGTAATTCTTACTACTATTCCTACGTACAAATCGCTATTTTGGCCGTAGCTAGAGGGACGATTCCTATCGTAGCCTCAAATTCGCTAAACGGTACCACTCAAATCCACCCTCCGATTGTCATCTTTTACACCCTCACCATGATGTCCTCCACTCCTATGGCCACAGTTATGCACAACCAATAAAAACACCCATGATACTCAGCTTATCTGATCTTATACATCATCATATAATCGACAACGACGGCAATACTCAGTTGATTGATCGAAAATGAAGAAAATAACGTCGCCATCGACGGCATAAAATCCACAACTTTTACCTCCCTTCACCACTCCCACGGACGTTTGCGTGGTGATAAACATCTAAGGAGAGGCTTTCCTCGCATCCAATCGATATGCGGTATATGAGGGACATCTTTTGCTACCTGAACTGTTCACAAACATCAACTAGTACATGATCAAGCACATTTTATCAGTGAGAGGCAATCTATTTTTCTATCCAGAGTGTATGCAATAATCAACTTTGTAAGGAGCCAATAACTGCATATGGGTGGTTGACCGTGTAAGATACATCATATATAGTCAATAGAAGACTTATATGCGTTGGCAGTGCATAATGTTTGTGTTTAATATCAAATATACTGTGTTATTATTTGTGGTATTTTATGTAAATTATTAAATAAGTAATACTTGATAAATATGATGTTCCCCTCAACATACTTTATTGATTACACTCCCATGGATATATACAATCAAAATAATGATATATCAATGCTTCTTTAATCGATATCCACGCCGTTTTCATTAATTGTCAGTTGATTGTTGTTTTCGACGGAAATGACAATTTGTGTATATTTTTGCACCGCGTAGGCAACGTTGTACAGCCTTTCCTTCCGCTGCAGAGTGCCAAGCCGTCGTCTATAATGATATTGGAGTCGAGGGAGCGGGTTGGTTGCCTTTGGAAATGGTTTATTGCCCCTCTTTACTGCGCAGTAGCGTTGATATAAAAATTTATCTGAAGTTTGTTGACATCAAGTAACCGACGTTCCGGACGACGTAATGGGGCGAAGAAGCGGCTACCAAGACACTGATGCCTCCCTATGGATATATAGTATCGATTGTTGCGTCGTGGTGTCATCGTAAATGGTGGTAATGATGATTACCTAAGGCAGTAGTCGACAGCATCAGTTGCATCAACCAATTTCCGTTACGTCGCGGGGCAAAATTTTTTTCTCCTACAGATCGTCCGTTCATGCGACACTTTTTCGGGGGGGATCTACAAGTTGGGTTCTCCACCTCCAGTTTGAAAAGTGTCGCATGGTACAGTGTCGATTTTGTACTACTAGGCAGTCCACAATGGCATCATGGTGGTTGTGCTGTGGTTGTGTATTTGGCCGTTTTTCGCGGTGAAAAAGTGTGAGACAGAGCAGTCCGAAGTCGTTGGGCGAGGTGGTGCGTGACTTGAAACGGCCGTTTTTGAGTTCGCATGAGGATATACCAATTCCTATGGTTGACCTACCAGCCCATTTTGCCTAACAAACGGCCAACTTTTATTAGCGTTTTTTTACTTGTGTTCGACCTTAAAGCGGGATAAAAACTCAAGAAGTATCGCTGTTCTCGAGAAGACACCGCCCGGATGAACGGCAGATGGCTGAGGCTGACTCACAGCGGGTCACGCCTCGCGTAATTTGACGGTTACGTCTCTCCTTCATTTTCTTCATTTTTGTCATATTTTAGTAGTACGACACATGTAAAGACACGTAATCAGCAAGTTCGTCATAGTTAATGTGCACACTTTTCGACTCAGTCCAAGAGACGTAACCATCACCGTGAACCGCCTGAACTGTAGAAGTAAAAAGACAGGTAGGACACGACATGACGGCAGACTAACTACAGTAGAATGAAGGCACCGTCAAGATAGAGAACATGATGTTGTGTCTGTTGTATTAGTAGCATGCAGTTGTTGGTCGTAACCAGTTTCATCTCTATTAAGAGAGTGCTCTAGAATTAAAAGTGAAGAAAAAGTAATAGCACAAGACAACAACGAGCATCATCTTTCCTTTTGAAATGTCCCATCGAGAATATTCTTTCCTACATAAATAGAAGTAAACGTCCGGAGACCATTGATTGCTCCAATCGAAGTCATATATATTATACATATTGCTAAAGATAAGTAGGGAGTGCCGTGTCGACGTGCCAAAATCATATATGAGCAGCGCGAACCAACGACGAATTATAAAAAGTCATCACTATCAAAAGATCTCTCAAATAATCACATCATCATCACGGCAATCACTTCATCATCATGGAGACATCCTTAAAACACACTCACAGCAACGACGTCACGCAGCACAGCGACGATGATGATGATGATCACAAACAACCCTCTGAAAAATCAGTCGGTACCACCTCCTCGTCAATTCTACAATCTGTCACCCTGCAGAGTTCGCATCATCAGCCCAGTAATAATATTGATCCACAAAACGAAGAAGGGGAAGAAGATTTGCAGCAGCCAGTCAATAATGAGAAGATTCGGATTGCTTCCTCCTCTATCAAAAGTGATAACTATCGTGAGCAGCAGCAGGAAGAAGGTGGTGGTGGTCATGATGATCAATCCGAAGAACGAGATGGAATGAAAGTCCAACAGGAGAAACGACCAGATGTTGCTTCGTCACTTCACATTCTGACAAAAGACAATCATAATGATAACGAGGGGGGAGATGTCACAACTGCATCAACTTGCACGATAACTCACGATACTAATACTACAGATGGTGTTGATGGAGGTGGATGTAATTTGGATGACACGAAGACTACTACAACTGCAATCACAAATAGTAGTAGTAGTACTTCACCAGTACTTTCGGCAATAATAAACTCGGTACCAAATACTACTACTACTTCAAATAATGTCATGATGATGATGCGAAACAACAACAACAACAACAGCAACAACTTGGAGGATGAGGATGAGGAGGATTCCAATAATAGTCATTGTGACGAGTATGATGATTATGACTGGTCTCCACCTCGACATATTTATGCATTGAGGGAAATTATTGTTGAAGAGGTCAAGGGTGAGGAGGAGGGTGGGAATGCACTATATGATGATGCAGTAGATACACCTAGATCGGAATCACCTCCCGATGACGTGATTACACCTCCTACCAAGAAGGCCATGCTATCATCGTCAACAACAACAAGGAGAAGAACACGCTTGATATCATCACAAATGGTCAACATCTCTGGACAGGAGAATGTCAAATTGGGAAAGATAAGTAAGGGTGCTGTGCTTTGTAGTACTCAATGGAAAAGTAGTAGTAGTAGTAGTAGTAGTAGTGAGGAGGAGAGAGAAAAAGGAGAGCAACATACTATTATTGATACAAAGGGAGAGGGCCAGTTGAATATTGTTGAGAATGCTTCTTTCAACCACCGTACAGCATCATCTCCTCCTGAAGAAGAAGAAGAAGAAGAAGTGACCGTATGTACCACTGTCAACAAAGACAACAACGTAAAAGAAGAGTATATTACAGTGGTACCCTACCCAATAGCACGAAGACGAATGGGATGCAATTGTCAAAAAAAAGTGGAGGATCATCAAGATGAGGGTACGACGTCAAATAATACTACGAAACGGAAACCATCGTTATTCAAGGGAGTAGAGACAATTTGTCGAATAGTTCAAGATACTCTTTTTTGTCAGTTGAAACGAAGGGAGCACCACCCTAATAGCAACAGTAACAACAACAATGTAGAACGGGACAAGGTGGTAGAAGGTTATTGTAACGAATGCAACTTTTTTGGTGAGAATCCTACTCCAAAGCAAACCAAGAAGGAAAATTGGTTGAAACGGAGGAGGAGGAGGAGGAAGAGTCGTAAATCTTTGTCATTTCGAAATGTTGGTGCAACAGTTTATGGAGATGAGGCTGTCATTGGGAATACTTCTGAACCGAGTGAGTACTCCTTCTTCTTCTTTGTTTTGTTCCTTCGTTATAATAATGTCGTCGTCAATTCTTGTATATATATTCTCTAATGCATGCATCTACATCATACCTCTCTCTCTCTCTCTCTCCCACCCACCCACCCCCCTCCCACTTGACATTTTTTCTTCACACACAGTCAATGAAATTCTAAGCATCGACTCATCTCTTGGAATTTACGTCTGTGAATCAGGCCTAACAGCAGTCAAATGCCAAGAAATCATCGATGCCGCCGAATCTTTGGCACAGCACAAAGGCGCTTGGTCGGCATACACATATGCAAAGCAAACACTGGGGTGTAAGGAGTACGATGGTTTGGCAGAGGCGAGTGAGGAACCTGTCATGACGGCATGTGCTACGATTCGAGATCGATTGGAACATGTTTGGGCTGCTACTACTGCAAGTTCAAATAGTAGTAATAGTAGTGGCAGCGGTTACGACGACAGTGGGGAGAAGAAAAAGCATGATGATACATTACGAGCACAAGCTGTAGATAAACAACAAGCAAGAGAGGGGAATGTTGTAGAGGAGCCAATGACAACAAAGCCAAAGAAAGAGTTGGTACTTGATACGAGGGAGCCTCATGTTGTAAAGTATGACGTTTCAAGAATGGAACGCCGAAAGCTTGATATGCACACTGACAGATCGGTATGGACATTCATTATTGCCTTGTCGGAGGGACGAGGCCAAGACTATGCGGGGGGAGGTACATTTTTTGAGCAGTTGAATGCCACGGTCCATCTGCAGCGTGGGCAGATGATCATTTTTAGAGGGAAGTTGCGCCATCGTGGGGTGAAGATTTTGTATGGGAGGAGGTATTTGCTTGTTGGCTTTTTGGTGGAGCAGAAGTCAGGTAGTGATTTGAAAGGGCCCAGCAGATAGTTGAAGAAAGAGTAGAGGTAGAGGGTTGTGAATGAGGTTGAGGTTCGAGTAGAGAGTATTTGTGTGTGAGAGAGAAAGAGTAATATGGTAATAGAATATTGTAGAGACCTTGTGTGAATGAAAGACATTATTGCTTCTTTTCTAGTTTTATTAGAAGGGTCACTCAACGCTCATTAGAACGAGAAAAGTATGATTATGATGTCAACACCTATCATTGCCTTGTAGCTTGCTATTCAAAGTCATGGCCAATATTGGTTCAACCTATGTCTTGAATGGCTCAACGTCATCTAGTTCCTGCTGAAGCTCTTAGAATGACCTTCATGTTCATGAAGCAGAATAAGTTGGTCGAAGGCGCCTTGTATCGATGAAGAGAGGTAAATTATTAGAGTAGTTTTCCTTGAACCATTTCACCTGGATCTGGATGTCAATGTCAGTGTCGGGTGTCGGATCAGGTCAGGACATGGAAGACGTTCTGCACGTGCTTCTTCAGCACGAGCAAGAACGTACGATGTTGACACCCAGACCAGTCTGCCATAAAAGAATGGATAAGTCCTCGAACTGCATAAGTATTAACCCGGATTTGCAACCCAAGTAGCAAAAGCTACAGAGGAATTCGTAGCGTGATTATACAATAAAAATATATCACGGTCTGGAGCGTGGTATGTCGGTCTTAATTGTGGTATTTTATGGTCATTTTGCAACCGAAGTTGCAAAAATCCTTGCAAAAGCAAGAGCATGCTTTTTGCAACTTTTGCAACCCAAAGTAAACGCAGTGTGACAGCGCAGAGCGGTCATTGGTCACACTTCTTTTCCATCGCTCCGGCATGCGTCAATCACCAAGTGCACGCTCTCTATTAGCCCAGGCTAGATCCACACACCATCATCTATGACCGTGCGATAGCAGAATACATTGTATGGCGATCCCATAAGTCAGCTGAATCGAATGGTATGGCTGATGTCGAACGATATATCGATCATCTAGTAGAGAGACGTATCGTCCATACCATACATCAGCGGCTGACATATTGTTATTGTGTGTGCCGACACAAATATCACGTTTGGTGTGATAAAAAACGAGTATAATAGAGGATTATGTACGGGGTACAATGATGGCGCACTCACTACTTGCATGGGTATAGCGTACTGATCGATGAGTCAGTTGGCAACATAAGATGAAAATTGACTTGAAAAGCTAATTCAACACACATTAATGCACACAACATGTTCATGGCATTGGGTAAAGGATATATTAGATCTTTCCGAGACACTGCAAATAACATAACATTGAATAACAACTAATTATTGACGGAAAGTGTGTACGACTTATCATAGAAAAGCATTTTCCCATATGATAGGATGTCAGGGATAAGCGCAACGCACATCACCCTCTTAGACGACAACATCATTGACGACCACTCGTCTGAGCACACTCAGAGATAGCCACGATAACATTTCAAACAACATCTCACGTCCACTCAATTGTTGAAAACTGCCGCTGCTGTTGTCATAGATGTGATCTTCCCTCCGGTTTGGATTGATTTGCTGTGAGAAACTTACATAATGCTGCAAGCACACGCTGGCCTCTTTTTCAATGATGCTCTCAGTGATTCTATAACGCTAATGACGACGATCGACGGCTCTGACGGAAGCTCACAATATGCAATACCATTTCATGGCCAATGGCGGTGGCTGAACGACGACCCAAGGGCAAATGAAGCGCATGTCATGCATGGTAGGCATGTCTTGTGTCTTCGTCTTAGTCATGGAGAAAAATCACATCTTTCACGTGATCTGACATGTGTGACTACTATGTGACCATGTATGTGATTACACGGTTGCAAAAATAGTTGCAAATACTCCGAGTACAAGCGTATTAACCCGGATTTGCAACCCAAGTAGCAAAAGTTACAGAGGAATTCGTAGCGTGATTATACAATAAAAATATATCACGGTCAGGAGCGTGGTATGTCGGTCTTAATTGTGGTATTTTATGGTCATTTTGCAACCGAAGTTGCAAAAATCCTTGCAAAAGAGCATGCTTTTTGCAACTTTTGCAACCCAAAGTAAACGCAGTGTGACAGCGCAGAGCGGTCATTGGTCACACTTCTTTTCCATCGCTCCGGCAGGCGCCGATCACCATAAGTACACTCTAGCCCAGCTAGATCAACACACCATCATCTATACGACCGTGCGATAGCAGAATACATTGTATGGCGTTCCCATAAGGCAGCTGAATCGAATGTTATGGCTGATGTCGAACGATATATCGATCATCTAGTAGAGAGACGTATCGTCCATACCATACATCAGCGGCTGACATATTGTGTGTGCCGACACAAATATCACGTTTGGTGTGATAAAAAACGAGTATAATAGAGGATTATGTACGGGGTACAATGATGGCGCACTCACTACTTGCATGGGTATAGCGTACTGATCGATGAGTCAGTTGGCAACAGAAGCAAGATGAAAATTGACTTGAAAAGCTAATTCAACACACATAATGCAAACATGTTCATGGCATTGGGTAATAGGATATATTAGATCTTTCCGAGACACTGCAAATAACATAACATTGAATAACATCTAATTATTGACGGAACGTGTGTACGACTTATCATAGAAAAGCATTTTGCCATATGATAGGATGTCAGGGATAAGCGCAACGCACATCACCCTCTTAGACGACAACATCATTGACGACCACTCGTCTGAGCACACTCAGAGATAGCCACGATAACATTTCAAACAACATCTCACGTCCACTCAATTGTTGAAAACTGCCGCTGCTGTTGTCGTAGATGTGATCTTCCCTCCGGTTTGGATTGATTTGCTGTGAGAAACAAACATAATGCTGCAAGCACACGCTGGCCTCTTTTTCAATGATGCTCTCAGTGATTCTATAACGCTAATGACGACGATCGACGGCTCTGACGGAAGCTCACAATATGCAATACCATTTCATGGCCAATGGCGGTGGCTGAACGACGACCCAAGGGCAAATGAAGCGCATGTCATGCATGGTAGGCATGTCTTGTGTCTTCGTCTTAGTCATGGAAGAAAAATCACATCTTTCACGTGATCTGACATGTGTGACTACTATGTGACCATGTATGTGATTACACGGTTGCAAAAATAGTTGCAAATACTCCGAGTACAAGCGTATTAACCCGGATTTGCAACCCAAGTAGCAAAAGTTACAGAGGAATTCGTAGCGTGATTATACAATAAAAATATATCACGGTCAGGAGCGTGGTATGTCGGTCTTAATTGTGGTATTTTATGGTCATTTTGCAACCGAAGTTGCAAAAATCCTTGCAAAAGAGCATGCTTTTTGCAACTTTTGCAACCCAAAGTAAACGCAGTGTGACAGCGCAGAGCGGTCATTGGTCACACTTCTTTTCCATCGCTCCGGCAGGCGCCGATCACCATAAGTACACTCTAGCCCAGCTAGATCAACACACCATCATCTATACGACCGTGCGATAGCAGAATACATTGTATGGCGTTCCCATAAGGCAGCTGAATCGAATGTTATGGCTGATGTCGAACGATATATCGATCATCTAGTAGAGAGACGTATCGTCCATACCATACATCAGCGGCTGACATATTGTGTGTGCCGACACAAATATCACGTTTGGTGTGATAAAAAACGAGTATAATAGAGGATTATGTACGGGGTACAATGATGGCGCACTCACTACTTGCATGGGTATAGCGTACTGATCGATGAGTCAGTTGGCAACAGAAGCAAGATGAAAATTGACTTGAAAAGCTAATTCAACACACATAATGCAAACATGTTCATGGCATTGGGTAATAGGATATATTAGATCTTTCCGAGACACTGCAAATAACATAACATTGAATAACAACTAATTATTGACGGAACGTGTGTACGACTTATCATAGAAAAGCATTTTGCCATATGATAGGATGTCAGGGATAAGCGCAACGCACATCACCCTCTTAGACGACAACATCATTGACGACCACTCGTCTGAGCACACTCAGAGATAGCCACGATAACATTTCAAACAACATCTCACGTCCACTCAATTGTTGAAAACTGCCGCTGCTGTTGTCGTAGATGTGATCTTCCCTCCGGTTTGGATTGATTTGCTGTGAGAAACAAACATAATGCTGCAAGCACACGCGTGCCTCTTTTTCAATGATGCTCTCAGTGATTCTATAACGCTAATGACGACGATCGACGGCTCTGACGGAAGCTCACAATATGCAATACCATTTCATGGCCAATGGCGGTGGCTGAACGACGACCCAAGGGCAAATGAAGCGCATGTCATGGTAGGCATGTCTTGTGTCTATGTCTTTGTCATAAAGAAAAATCGCATCTTTCACGTGATCTGACATGTGTGACTACTATGTGACCATGTATGTGATTACACGGTTGCAAAAATAGTTGCAAATACTCCGAGTACAAGCGTAATACTTCTACTAATACTTGAACTTGAACTACATCAGGTTTGAAGGGAAAGGCAAGGGATTGGCTCGATCGTCAGCGTCAGCCGGCCAGCCACGTCCTGAGCGCGCAGCGGCTGTACTTGGATGCGTATTCTCTTCCGCAGTATCCTAGCCAGCAGTTCGCATTATCCTTGCATTACTTTGATAGAAAACAAGAATGGCAGACCACAACAATACGTTGGAGGAGGGTGCTGGCAGCAGCGGTGACATTGAGCAGGAGCAGGGCATCATGACCTTTGCCTTTGCAAATACCGACGGCCCACCTCCTTCGCCTTCGGAAGCCGCTGCCATCACTGGAGGCACATCGACAAACTGCACAACAGCAACAGGAGAAACGTGGCTCCCTGGTGGACTCGAGAATGTAGACGAATATGCAGCTCCGGTGCCTTTGATGCAACAGATGGCTGGTATGGAAATTGAGAAGGAGGAAGAGGCATCGACTGAATATGCCTCTAATCCATCACCATCACAGCTGCCTACGATTCAACAGGGTGCGATGCTGGAGCAGATTGAGGATGAAGATGACGCCGAACCGCGTCCATTTAATTCTGCAGAGTTTGAAGATGAGTCAAAACCTGAGATTGATTTCGGGACAGAATCAAACGACGGAGATGATGGGCCGCCTCTCCCTCTCACTTTTCAACGAGATTCTCTGACTGATGCAGATGAATTAAAGGTGGCAGCATCACAAATTTCAGCATCTAATAGTTATCCTCATGAAGCGACCACTCCCAATGATGTTGCAGAAAGCAATGATAATGAAACGACTGGGGGGGATCCAGATCCAGAAGATGACGTGCAGCAAGTAAGGGACGACCAATCTCCTGGGGACGAAGAAAATTTGCAGCAGCGGTTTGTAGCACCCGAAAACAACACTATAAGCGACGATGAGGATGTGGATCAGGTCTTACCAACAGCAGCAGCAGAGAGAAACCCGCCATTGCATATTCCAGTAGCATGGGTGGTTGATGATACACCTCCCCAGGCTGTTGTCAATCCGAGTTTTCATGATGCTGTGTATGAAGCGACTCCTCTCGAGCCGTGGTGGAAACAGAGGCGAATCAAAGTGATGTTGGTGATATTTTGTGTATTGATTACAGCACTGACTGCTGTTGTTGGAGTAACACTGCCACGCTCCCCTGGTGCTGGTTCTGTTGATAAGCCGATGGGTTTCTCACCTTCTCAATCTCCACTCAAGCGCAATTATGCATGCTTTGCTGATCGTGACAGACTCAAGTCTGCCATTAACCAATATGCACAAACCGACTGCAATAAAGGGACAGGCTTTTGCCCTGCTGATATTGTTGATGAGTATGGATGGCCGATTGGGTCGTGGTGTGTGGACGAGGTAACTGATATGGCAAGCTTATTTGAAGGTCTAGGTACTTTTGACGAAGATATTTCTGGGTGGAATGTTGGTCAAGTTACCACTATGAATCGAATGTTCTTGGGAGCTACATCATTCAATCAAAATTTATCATCTTGGAATACATCATCTGTTACCAACACAAGAGAGATGTTCAGAGGGGCCACCTCCTTCAACCAGAATCTGTGTGTATGGGAGGATACCTTTCCTTACAGCAATGCAAAGGATATTTTTGTGGATTCGGGCTGCAATATTAAAGGCAATCCATCATCTGTATATCGAGGCCCATTCTGTGCTTCCTACTGTAACGAGATTTCTCCGACGCATTGCTTTACCACTCTGTATGAGCTCAAAGCTGCAGTTGATCTATATGCTAAAGGACTCTGGGGTGAAGATGACAGCTCAAAATATGGATGGCCTATTGGGTCTTGGTGTGTGGGCAACGTAACTGACATGTCAGAATTGTTTCGAGATCTTCGTGTATTCAACGAAGACATTTCAGGGTGGAATGTTGGTCAAGTTACCAGTATGTATGGAATGTTCTGGATAGCTTCATCATTCAATCAGGATTTGTCTCATTGGAATACTTCAGCCGTAGCATCTATGCGGGGCATGTTCAATGAAGCATCCTCCTTTAATGGCAACATCTCTTCCTGGAACACAGCTGCAGTGGCTGATATGAGTCTCATGTTCTGGAGAGCTTCATCATTCAACCAAGAAGATCTGTTTCGCTGGGACACTTCAGCTGTGCAAACTATGGCGGAGATGTTCTATGAAGCATCTTCGTTTAATGGCGACATCTCGGCTTGGAATACGTCTGCAGTGACTGATATGAGTCTCATGTTCACTAGAGCTTCATCATTCAACCAAGAAGATCTGTCTCGCTGGGATACTTCAGCTGTTCAAACTATGAGGGGAATGTTCTGGACAGCATCCTCCTTTAATGGTGACATCTCGTCTTGGAACACAGCTGCAGTGACTGATATGTATGGAATATTCTGGATAGCTTCATCATTCAACCAGGATTTGTCGCATTGGGATACTTCAGCCGTAGCAACTATGCAGGGCATGTTCAATGAAGCATCATCCTTTAATGGCAACATCTCTTCCTGGAACACAGCTGCAGTGGCTGATATGAGTTACATGTTCTGGAGAGCTTCATCATTCACACAAGATCTGTCTCGCTGGGACACTTCATTAGTAACAACTATGGCGGAGATGTTCTTAGGAGCATCTTCGTTTAATGGCGACATCTCGGCTTGGAACTACGTCTGCATTGACTGATACGAGTTACATGTTCTTGAGAGCTTCATCATTCAACCAAGAAGATCTGTCTCGCTGGGATACTTCAGCTGTTCAAACTATGGCGGAGATGTTCTCTATAGCATCCTCCTTTAATGGTGACATCTCGGCTTGGAATACGTCTGCAGTGACTGATATGTATGGAATGTTCTTCAATGCTTCATCATTCACACAAGAAGATCTGTCTCGCTGGGATACGTCTGCAGTGACTGATATGAGTGGCATGTTCTATAATGCACCATTCTTCAATGGTGACATCTCGTCTTGGAATACCTCAGCTGTTCAAGCTATGAATTCGATGTTTAAAGGAGCATCATCCTTTAATGGCAACATCTCATCTTGGAACACAGCTGCAGTGACTGATATGGGATACATGTTCTGGGGAGCTTCATCATTCAACCAAGTAGATCTGTCTCGCTGGGATACTTCAGCTGTAACTAATATGAGTGGGATGTTCTATGAAGCAACTTCATTCAACCAGAATCTGTGTGACTGGGAGGATAACTTTCCTTTCAGCAACGCAACTGATATCTTTGAAGACTCTGGTTGCAAATTTCAAGACAGGCCACGCATTGGACAGGGAGGGCCATTCTGTGCTTCCTATTGCACCGATAGTTAATGTTTATATCTAGTGCCAATGAATGCGAATAATATAACTTTTGTATTTGTGAGTGCTTTCTTGGTTTTATCGCTTCCCTAACCAATCCACTTTTGGAATGTGTTTTTTCGGTGGTTGATACGAAGACCAGATATTCCCTACTTAGGAGGTCATGTTCATGTCATCCCCCTGTTCAAGGGTAGCTTGCTCTACGATAATTACTGGTGTGAAAGATATCACAGACGCAAGATTCGGTCGGTGCCTGAATCATTCTTACCGAAGTGGAGGTGAACGAGGGTGTTTGAAGTGTTGAGAAGACGCGCTACCAACTGAGCTATAATGTCGACATAATAGCTTAGTTGGTAGCGTGTCATCTCAACAGTGCTGAAGAAGCAGATGATGGAAAATTGCCTATCTTTCCCTCGCTTTCCAACTGAGATAGTACAACTTGGATGGTTGCTACAGGAAAGTAGCTTGCATCATTTGTCCCTTCACCAACACTACTATTTCTACCTCCAACCATCTATCTAAATAATGAGAGGAGCTAAGTCGTTCGGTCGGTCCGGGCCCTTTGGCGTGTCCTTTGGCCTTCACGGGCATTTTCGATTCGATCGACTCTTTCTTTGATCTTGATTTACCCCTTGCCCCCCCCCCGTTTTTAGAGTTTTCGATTGACTCTTTCTTTGATTGGCTTAGATTTGATTGTTCAGGGGGGGACACCCCCCCTTCCCCCCCCGTGTTTAGAATTTTCGATTGACTCTTTCTTTGATTGGCTTAGATTTGATTGTTCAGGGGGGGACACCCCCCCTTGCCCCCCGTCTTTAGAATTTTCGATTGACTCTTTCTTTGATTGGCTTAGATTTGATTGTTCAGGGGGGGACACCCCCCCTTGCCCCCCGTCTTTAGAATTTTCGATTGACTCTTTCTTTGATTGGCTTAGATTTGATTGTTCAGGGGGGGACACCCCCCCCTTGCCCCCCGTCTTTAGAATTTTCGATTGACTCTTTCTTTGATTGGCTTAGATTTGATTGTTCAGGGGTGTCTTGTTCAGGGGGGGACACCCCCCCTTGCCCCCCGTCTTTAGAATTTTCGATTGACTCTTTCTTTGATTGGCTTAGATTTGATTGTTCAGGGGGGGACACCCCCCCTTGCCCCCCGTCTTTAGAATTTTCGATTGACTCTTTCTTTGATTGGCTTAGATTTGATTGTTCAGGGGGGGACACCCCCCCTTGCCCCCCCCGTTTTTAGAATTTTCGATTGACTCTTTGTTTGATTGGCTTAGATTTGACGAGATGCATGGAATAGGAAAGATCTAAATAAGGACGGGCGAGTATGCAAGGGTATTTGGGAGAACGGAAAGATCGTATATGAAGGAGAGTTGAACGAAAATGGGAAGCCACACGGAAGAGGCAAATGGACCTACTCGGATTCGGTGAATGGAAGAGAGGAAAGAAGTGTGGTCAGTTTGAAAACATTTATATTGTCAGGGTCGAGGTCAGCGAGCAAGTCTACTACGAGAACGATGAAGTCAAATCGGACTCAAACGTGAAGCGTGAAGCACTGGATGCAGACACCGATAATGAAGATGCCCCACCGAGCAAGCGCCGTAACATTTGCGTTACTAGGTAAGAAGATGAGGCAGAAAGGAAGAATGTGTTTTAAGTAATTTGGATTCATATGTGGATTCACAGAAAGAGAAAGTGAAGAATTATAAATCCCAAAAAAGGGCGCTCACCAATCATTGATTGGCAGTCTTTATTTATTTTAGTTTTTTAATATTAGGCACGCTCTCCCCTTATACGACGAGCCAGCTGCATATCCTTTGGCATGATGGTCACACGCTTTGCATGTATTGCACACAAGTTTGTGTCCTCAAAGAGGCCAATGAGATAAGCCTCACTCGCCTCCTGCAATGCCAAAATGGCTGTGGACTGGAACCTGAGGTCTGATTTCATGTCCTGTGCAATCTCCCTGACCAATCTCTGGAAGGGTGCTTTTCGGAGAAGAAGATCAGTGGACTTTTGGTAACGACGGATCTCACGGAGAGCAACTGTTCCCGGACGGTAACGGTGAGGTTTTCTGACCCCTGCGGCTGTAGGAGCAGATTTACGTGCGGCCTTTGTGGTGAGTTGTTTCCGTGGAGCCTTACCTCCAGTTGATTTTCGTGCTGTCTTCAATCGTTTCCACACGTTCACATTAAACCTCTTCATAGATAATCCCTCTCACATAAATCAATATTCTCCCAACCGTGTCTCAGTAATCACTACACAGCATTCGTAGAAGGCAATGTACAACCTTTATTACATAATTATTAAAGTGTTACATAACGTACTATTTGAATACTGCTATGTATATAAGTAGACACAATCAATATCGTAGTAGATAGCCGGTGCCTCCTCTCTTATTTAGAAAACCCGCGCAGCGGCTAGATGAGCGTCAGCGAGGCTAGTGACTATGAAGGTACATACTCATCAACAACTCATTGTTTACATACATTGATGCCATTTCACCTGGACAGACCAGTTAGTACAAAAAATAAGTGTAGAAGTAGGACAAAATACATTTCGCCAATTGCAGCAGCGTACTTAGATTACATCATGTTCCAATGATGCAGCGGGCTCATGTACGAGTCTCTTTTCCATTCGTCGAGATGAGATAAATAGCCGCCAGACATGCGAGGAAACAAAAACTGAGTATCATAACCCCTCCAATTCATTGCCAATCTCATTATCATCATCCTCTGACTCCTCCCCTTCTGAATACTATTCCTCGAGCTTATCTTCATCTTCATTAACTTCTGACTCTTCTAATAAATAAATACAAGTTAATCAGATTAGATATCTACACGAGTGTAATCTGGACCGGCTTAGGTACCACGTACGGTCTTTTGGATTGCCGAAAGGATTGCCAGACAGCAACCTTCTGAATACTCTTCCTCTGGCTCGTTTTCATCTTCGTCCTCTTCTTCAAATGTGTGTCTTGGCAGTGCAAGAAAAGAGATCACGTTATTCATAACAATGTCGCGAGGTAAAGCAAGCTGGAGTGTAGTTGAAGCCTCGTTCAACACTCGTTGATGTTCTTCTTGGTAGTCCACAATTTTGCCAAAAACTGATCTAATCCACCCTCGTATCGCCTCAGCCTTCTCCCCCAAAGGACCGCCGAATGCATCATCCCAGCCAGCAAATGTGTCGGGAAGAGTCTCATTGATTGAATCAATTTCTTCATTCATATCATTTTTCCACTCCTCCATGTGTAAAGCGGCGATAGTTTCGTGTAGTAATGGTCCCTCAATCAGATCAATGCACTCCAAACAGTCACACCCCTGGAAAATATCATCCGCAGTGAACAAGCCATTCTTCAATGGGATGGTGATTTGTTCCAGAGATTCGCAACCAATAAATGCTCTCTCCTCAATTCTTTTCAGCTTTTTACCAAATTTCACGTCCGTCAGGGCTTCACACCATTCGAATGCAGCCTCCTCAACAACTTCGGCACATGGCAGGTGGATGCTCCTCAAAGCTTTGCATATGGAGAAGGTCTCGTCTCCAATTCTTTCCAACTTGTCACATTTCACATCCGTCAAGGCTCTACAATCATTGAATGCAGCCGCCTCAGCAATTTTGACGCCCGGCATGATTACTCGTCTCAATGAACGGCAGCACCAGAATGCCTCTTGTTCAATCCGTTCGACTTTCTCATGGCAGATGACTTCGACTATGTTGGGATGCCATTTGAATGCCCATCTCCGAACGAATGTGGTGAATTCATGCACAGTGACGTGAGTTACATCCTCCGGAATATGTTCGTCTTCCTCACCCCTGTAGAGGTATCTAACGAAATTATTATCGCCCTCGTCCGACATGATTTGATTCACGAAGTATGAATGACTGAATAGTAACGACGGCAGCAACTCAAAACAATATATAGTTCCACAGACACTCACACTTCAATACTTCTCCAGAGAATAGCACCAAAATCTTATATGTTGTATTCTGTATTCTTCACCCCACATACAGTCCCAGCTCTCAAATGTATTCAATAATTAATCTTTTTTTAAGCACTATAATCAACCAGCAATGAGCATTATTTAGCAAGGCAGGAAATCAACCAGCTCTTTTCAGCACGGCAACTCTTCTTCGTGAAGGCACACCCATCATCTATCAACATACTTTCGAAGCGCCATGCTGCATACAGCATATGCAGCATAGTACTGAATGATTATGCCGGAGAAGTTCTCATCCACCACAGGCCATTCCCCTCAAGCCCCAATGAATGGATGCCTCACAGGCCATTCTCTAACAGTCGTTTTCTTCCCTATGCATTATTATCAAGACAGGTCACTCTCTAGAGAGTAGAAGTACTTGCACGCTACTTATTACTCTTGAGAGCGGAGCGCAAAGCAAGTGACAGCCAGCGGCGGAGCGAGCGAGGGCGAGAAGCGAGAAGTGAATGAATGAAGTCGTATCCATTCTCTTACGGTACTAAACACCCCGATTTCGATCTACATCCATCAATTTCGACAAAGGACAGTACCAAAGAACATAAAAGAAATGTCAAACGGTTTTCATCCCTACTCATACGTATGGCTTTGGGTATGTGTTTACGAATGAACATCTGGGAAACAACAGAACAACTCATATGCCCCTTCTGCAAACAAGACTTCGACACAAAAGGAGACCATCTATATCAATGCAGCCACCTCAGCAAACAAATCAAAACAAAGATGCACAACAAATGGAGAGATATGTGGCACAAGGAGATGGAAACACTCATTCCTTTCATCCAACTTCCAGATTCAAAAATCAGAAAAGAAACTACAGCTACAGGCCTAGTCCGCAGCATCAGAAGTCCAACATCAAACCATTCGACACCCATTTCAACCTCCCAATCGTCTCAAACGAGGGCCACTTCAAATGCAAACTATCAAAAATTGGATTTGACATGATCACATGCAACTCTGACACTTGTCCTTCTCCATCCCGAGGTGGAAGTAAAGCTAAATCAAACAATATCGTCGCTTCACTCCTTTCGGCAGAGAAGAGCAAGTTTCAAAGAGGCAGAGGTTCCAATGCATCACGCACTGACAGCTCATCACAAATAACACTTACCGGAGAACAAATCATCGGAGAGTATCTGAACATGCAACTACTCCCCTTCGCAATCAGCCCACTAGGACTCTTCTGACCTACAATTAATTACTTCCTATACGGCACACCTCCAAATGGCGACTACAAAACACTCCACAACATCGACAAGTCCAAATTTCCAAACGCCTCCAACATGACTCACCAAGCATTCACTAGAACCCCATCAAACATCCTAGAACGAGCCGACTCAATTTGGAAATCAAAACAACGAAACTATCACTACGGGGGATCTTACAAAAGCCCTGACCCAAGCACCTATTACACACAAATATTCGGGAGAACGGTTTGCAAGGCAAATGGCTCAGCAGGACTAGCTGCCATTCAAGCACTCTATGAGAGCAACAATGGCCCGAACACCACATCATCACTCAATGATGACCAAATTTCATATTTATTACACAGTACAGGTGGCAGATCTACTTCACAAAGAAGTAGCTCTCAGTCGACTCAAGGGTCTTCTCAGCCATCTACAGATACTTTTCTTGTTTACAATACCAGTGATACGTAGTAGTTTACCGTAGCACAGAAATAACCTAAAGCCCCCCACACACAGAACTTCGCTTCGAATGTAGTTGGGTTCAAACTGGTTGGCCTCATGTCCCTGCTGGCTGCTGGTGATTCAACATAAACCATATTCGATATCGATATGTACGCATTTAGACGAGGAATCAGCAGTAGCTGTAGATGGAGACTGTAATTAGAGTGACGGATTGAGATGGAAGGAACGGAATGAGTGAAATCTTGGACAAGTTGAGAGGTGTCATAAAGGGTGATCAGATTATTTCAACTCGCTGTAGGGAGTCTTGTTCTATTGGGACAGGCTACGACGGCGTGCGTTGAATAGCTGTAGATTCATGCCATAATTTGTTTAAGAGATGAATTATCACAACACTGATGCACTCGCTGATGCAGCCCCGATAAGCCAATGGTTTAGGGCTTCCGCAGTGCCTCGAAAGAGTTTATCAGACCCAAACATTCGTGTATTGTTTGCGGTGTTGTTCGAGATAGATGCTAAGATACGAAGGCGCTCTCACTGGACTCGAAATGGATCGATTGCGGGCACCTGTTGTGTGCTGCTTGAGATGCCGTTGAGTGCCGACTCCCTGACGCGAGAGGAGTATAAAGATGGTTACTCCATGACAAGAGAGGAGTATAAAGATTGAGCTTGGAGTTTTTAGTGTTAATTCTTTTCTGGAATGGACATAAAGGCGAAAGGTGCATAACACTATGGATCGATGGTCATGAGTGTGACCGATTGAGATTCGTTGAATGCCGGCTCCCTAACCAGAGAGGAGTATAAATATTGGAGCTCTAGGTGACTTGGGTTACTAGCCTCTACGATTTTTCGTAGTAGAAGCGGCATATCGAACGTTGTCATAAGCGTGTCGACCCGTAGAATATTAAATGCTCATAAATGGAGAAGATGACTTATATGCTACTCTATTCAGATATTCTTAAATAATCAGCAGGCGCCACCGTGTGGACAATCAGATCAGCCCTATTGGGACGGGTTGTGGCCCTGTAGCACCAAGCCCCGTTTCATGGACGGTGAACAAACCAATAATGCTTGTGTGAAAGTATGTTTTAGTACTTATTCTAACCTATGGCGTTTCGTGAGTTGAGATTAGCTACCTTGGCTTAGACGAATCGGACCTTCCCTATAGCCCCGTGGGAAACCTAGCCACCAGAGCATGCGCTTATGACCTTTAGCAATGGCCGGTGGTGCGTTAGGAGAGACTCAGCCTTATGTATGATGCGGCATGGCTCTCGGCAATCCTATCCGCAAGTCTTGAAGACATCATGTTCAAGCAAGTAAAATCTCACCAGATGCCGCATTAAGATGGGTGTCCGATGGGGGAGATACGAATTTCAACGCACCAGTGGCATTGGATTTCTGAATTCTGGCGATTTTGGAGAGGAAATTTTGTTGTGGCCGCAAATGATTCCGAAATTTCTTGCCCATTTTCGGCTTTCGTGAGAGTTTCTTTTTTTGGTCATGCGTGTTGAACCCCACTGAAGTGGGATGCATCACATTCCGCATTTTGTGCAGTTTCCTGAGGATAGCAGGGACAGCGGCAGTTACCGTTTGAGAACCTTACTAACATTTGTTGATCCTACCCTTTGCACTTACACTATTACAGGTCCTCCGTTCGATATGTTGATTCGCTTTGATAGACACACTCCGTTTCTTATGCTATGTCCTGAAGGAAAACTGAACTAGCTCTTTTGTCAACCTTCTGGTTTTGGCTATATAACTGTACTTCGAAGATACTCGGAATGTTTCCCCTGGCTTAGATGAATAGTCCATGTGACTCTTTGATAGTCCAAGTGATTTACTATACTGGCCTTCAATACGTTAATATCGATGAGTTTCAACGCAGTCTCTAGAGGTCGTCAGACCTGAGATGCATGTGGCAAAGATGATTTACCCTCAAGCTCGGTTCCTTCACATATACTGACTATCTTGTCAATCCTGATGATATGCACGATGAGTTTTGATGCAACAGTTCAGTCCTTTGGCGAGGGTGGCCCCTTTTAAGTGAGCCCCACGCAAGGCTGGTTGCCGATATCAAGACTGGTTTCATGCACTGCTGATGTTTCGACGTTGACATTCTACTGCAAAGTATTGGTCATCTTCTTATTACCTCGGATGGACTTTCTGAGCAGACTTGTGCAGGTGTTGGTTTGTTTCACATACCACAATACACTTAAGTGATTCATTCACATCACGAGTAGTCTCGAAGGTTGCCTCGGAGTCGATAGTCGATTCAGAATGCAATTTGGACAGGGCATTAGTTTGGACGTATTATGTTGGCTCGCTTTGACGAGGAACGGGAGCATTGGCAATGTGTACTTCTCTGTGAAACTGCAAAGCACATACCTCCATTCTTGCGATGACCGGACTCATTATCTCGTGTAGATTTGCCTGTGACGAAATTCATGTGAATTTTTGTACTGGTGGATGACACTGTGTTATCATATTTACATGATCAACCACACTGAGGAGTCTGATGTGATATGCGTGTTTGGGAGACTTCCATGGCATTCATTGTCATGGTAGTAAAGTGTCGATGCGGGGCACATGACGGAGGATTGGGGTAGAGCATGGGCACAGACATGTTATTTTCGTTTGAGCCGAGATGGAGCATCGCCGGGAAGCATTTGCGGTGCCGCAAGATGATGGTGGACTTGTTCCCCACAGGCATGTCGACGGGTGTAAATTGTACTGTGGATGTGGAGCAGATAGTTTGCAGTTGGCTGGAGGCATGAGCACACTGGAGTGGTGTTGAGGTTATGGTGGCAGAATAGACCGGAGTTGGACATGCGCCCCCGGGTCCCGGATGAAGGAGTTGCCTTGTGTTTGGAGTGGCATATTAAACGAGCTTGAGAACGCTGGCGTCATCTGTGCACATTTGACAGGTGAATCTTGTGTATTTGCGCGTATGTGCTGAGGAGTTTATAGGCAAGCGTTGATGTGTTGCAGCTTCTGATTTCCGCTAGTTCTCTCACTAGAGCTTCTCTAGCGTCAGGGGAGGAAGATCACTTTGCACCTGAGAACAACGACTTGGCCATGAATATTCCCACTGAAGCCAACTTGGCGTACTCGCTCAAGTACAAAATGCCATCTCGGACCGGAACTAGTCTTCAGGGATTGCCCTAATTTTCAAATGTAGCGATCGATCGACTGACGTATGAAGGACTGTAACAAAGTGTGAAGAAGTGTGTGAAGAAGGATGATGGATCTGATTCCCTGGAGAATTCCCGATGACGACAGAATGGCAACTGTGTTTGCATCTGTAACGTAAGTGGAAGCTGAGGGATTCTATGTGACGGGTACCACTCGATGAATACAATTCCCAATCGATTATGATTTACCTCTGAATGCACCGAACAAACAGATAGAGAAAGTGAATATGATTGACTTCGTTAATGCCTTTATTGCTGATCAGGTTGGAAGTTTGAAAGGAATATCCGGTTGTGGACGCTGTCATTACATTTATCGACTTATGGAGATGGGGAGACTTGTATTTTGGTGATGTGCAATGTTTTATTCATTGTATCCATGAGCCATTACTTAGTTCCGATGCTTCTCTTTCTAAGAGGCTGTGAATAGTAAGTGCGCTTTCACAGATACAGTCCACAGCTTCAGTCGAATATGCATTAATTGACGCTGAGACAGGGATGAGTCTTCACCTACAGAGCAATGGCATCATTTCTTTAGTTTATGCGTCGGGTTTTAGGCATGGCGGATGGTAGTTGAAGAATTGACGAGATTACCCATTAACACAGACGTCTTTGATGTGGAGGACGTGAAGTTGGTGTATGCATGGCTATTGAGTCGGCGCACTTGCCTGTATCTATTTATGATTGCAGGAACGAGCGAGGAGAGTATGAGTGTAGTATCCAGGCTACCACTGCGAGAGCGCTCAACGTCCAGATGTATGCGCTATGATTGCAAGATCCCTCTGAATCAATGCTGGAGATCCCTCTGTGGATGCTCGCTTCGTAGAGGTGATGGATAATCATATGGATGCATAAGTATGTCGCTATGATTGGGAGATCCCTCTGAGTAAAAGCTGGAGATCCCTCTGAGGATGCTCGCTAAATAGAGGTGATGGATAATCATATTGATGCGTACTGTTAGCAAGAGGGAGTTTCCTTCTAGAAAGGAACTCATTGTATTTGGCTGACGCTCTGGAATCACTGGGAAGATCTGTTGTGCATGGTATTGCATCTCGCAGTAGTACCGATGAGGCAAGAGATGACAATGAATTGTTCTTAGGAGATTTTGAAGCTATTGTGTCGACCACTTTGGGTATTTTCAGTGCGTTGGAGTTGGAGATCCTAATCCTACTGGTGTGTTTCAGCCGAGAGACTTGGTAAGTTATGGCGCATTTCAGAAGAGGATGCTCACAACGACGCAGCTGGGTAGGTTTCATCCAACACTACTTTGTCGAGAGAGTTAGTTTCCAACAAATGATCGTGCATTACGCAACAAACGTTTTACTGATACTATCTTCTACACTGATGCGATGCTGAGACCACAAGTACCCACGTGTACACTTGTCCGAGTTTATGATGTGTCCAAAATAAGGGTTCATAGATGGCGGGCAGCGACGGCATCATGCAGGTGAGTAGGTGTTCCAGACACGCTCGTCTGCGATCCTTGAGCATCCAAAAGTGCGAAGAGGTACGCAGGTATACGAGGTGGGAATACTCTGCGTGTGTTAGTGAGAGGTACGCAGTGGGCTGATATGGTGGAACGCTAGTTTGGGTTGGTGCATAATGGAGATAGCTGACTTTCAGGACAGCGACGCTCTTATGATGTTATGGGATTGCTTTGAGCGGAGGGTGCAAATCATGGACCTTACGGTACATGGCACAACAGCTCGGCGGATTAAATCCATGCCCGGTGACTAGATGCATGAGCCAGATATTAGCAATATTGCGGCGTTTGGTTGGCTTGATTAATGTTATTCTTTGGAGGATAGGAACTCACAAGATCCCACACGCTACAGTTGTTTGGGGGGTGTTTGGAGCCTAGTAATGACCATGGCAACGAAATGACTATGAATTAGAATGAACGCGGCAATTGGCTGATGTTTATGAATAATATTCGACGCAAATTTTGGAGACGCGGCGATCTTACCTCCGAGGTAGGTGATATTGAATTATCTACGGCCGAGGAGGAGACTCAGGATAGACTCTACAATGAAGTGGTTCGATGATCTGAATGATATCGGCGGCTGGCATATTCATGATGGCGAGGCGGACGCTCTTGCAATACTTGCGGATGAGCAATGAGGTTCGAAGACAATACGTGGTACCTGAGGCTGATGCATGCATCGCTTCAGGGGAGCCCTTACCGACAGATCACTTGCGGATGACCAGATTGACGTAGAGGTCTTCTCCCTCAAGGGGAGGATGGCCACAAGTTGTGCAAGGTGCGATATCACAGTGTCGACAAGGTCTAATGCCGAGTCGCAGTGTTGACAAAGATGGTTAGACAATGGCGTCTATCACCGCTTGCCCTGCCTACTATTACCTATGTTGTATGGTTCAATGAGAATGTGAAGCTGAAGCGGTATTGTGCGCTTTTATTGCCCAAAATGTTCTAGAACAAGTTGCAGTTGAAGTCGATAATATACATTACTCCGAGAGATTGAAAGAGTGCTGGATCATTGCCGTCAATATTGCCGTGATGCAAATGCTATATCCCTAAAGGGAAGAAGTATATCACGATGAGGTATGATCGGAAGTGGATTCTCAGTCTATGGTTGATGAATGTTCTTGATTAAGTATTATTAATTGTCGCAAGCAATGGATGCAGATGCAGCTGGCTGAGGGATCGAAATATATCAACCCTGTGCTGTGGAAATGACCGAGTATGTGGTGCAGGATGATAATGAAGTTGCATTTCAGTGTTGTGTTCACAGTGCAGAAGCAGATGAAGATCATTACATCAGTAAAGGGTAGGTCGAGCCGCAAGATCCTCCAGTGTGGTGTGAAGCCGTGCTGGTGTGAGTGCATGTTGCATTCCCTACGCCGAAATGATGGGTCCATCAGTCTTTGCAGGAAACGCCAGAATGTATATTTCCGAAGTTATTCAGAAGCGCTATGTTGCCTGCTGTTCCGAATTTGATGTTGAGAATGAAGAAATGCTCTGATCTAGCGAGAGGCTCACGGACGTCGTTTTGCATGCGATATGCAGAGATTTTGGGCTGCACTAATGTGAGTATATGCTTGACCTGCGCTTTGAATTGTCGCATGAAGATCCCGTGTTTGCTTTCGTCCTTACTAGTGATGGAAAAGTACATGGAGTATGTCTTTGATGTGTAGAGGGAGTGCCTGTGATCTTACGATTACAGAAGCCGTACTACGCAACGAGATTGGCTGACATTCAGAAGCGGAAGAGGCAGCATTCACGAGAGGCCATCGAGGCATCTTGGCAATAGATCTCGTAGAGTGGAGTTGAACACTGGTAGCTGGTGCTGGGCTTTTGGCTCGATCCCGTATGTTGGCGTAGCCTTGACGAATGTTCTGAGGGGCTGGCCAAGAAGGGTAGCACAATGCCAAGAGTGATGGAGCTCCATTCAAGACTGAGTATCTGCCGGGTAGATGTTGGTTGAGAATTGGCTAGTGAGAGCGCCCTATAATTGATCTTTGGTTGAAATCCTGCGATAGGCGATAGAGAGTTGGCCTGTTCGAGTAGATAATTGTCGGGGGTTTTCAATGACGACGAGTTGACCCTTTCTCTGTCCATAGGACGTCATTTGGAATGTTTGTTTCACCTATTCGCATACTTGGGTAAGTATCAGAATGCCAAGATGTTGTATGATCTCGCTGAGCCACATATCACTTCAGCAGCATCTCAGAAGCAGGATTGGACGTTTCCACTAGACGGAGCAGGATAGGAAGGAGGTTCTGCCTCCTGATAGCCTGAGCCGAGAGGAAATTTGTCATCCGCTGATTTATTTCTGCAGATTGCGCTGGTGATGCGGCCACGCGGAAATCTTGCGCTGGTTTTATTGTCTACCTGAATAATGCTCCTATATCGCTTGGTATTCCAAGAGACAGGGGAGTGTTGATGGTTTGACGGACCAGGCTGAGACTACAAAATACATTAAGTGCGCTGATATATGAACTGAGAATGATGCGGATTCCAGTCGAGGGCCTGTGTTCTTGAGAATGATCAGTCGGTGTTATCTTATATAACACGATGGGTCTAGGATCCACTCTGCTTGATGAAGAAGAGTGTACGATGCAGTTGCCTATGACTTGGATGTAAGTGTGTTACAAGAAGAAGAAGAAGATAGTGATCACAGATCAGTATTCACGAAGTATTGATGATCTGCTTAAATGGCCAATGGCATTGGGAGAGAAGGGAGTGGTTTGTCGGGAAGATCCTACAATATATATTTCACGATGGAGTAAGAGTAAGAGTAAGGAGTGATTAGGGATTACGCGGCAACGCCGAAACCGAACACTTCGCTGGCGGTATGGCTGGCCAGCCTCTGATGCAAGCTGGAGTAGTCGATCGTAACAGGGTGAGATTAGCTTTATGTGAACTCATCCTCCCTCGATAGGGTTCTTTTGGTATATTTTGAGATGATGACTAGATCTTTGCGATCCGATATGTACTTGTATCGTAGAAAGGCATTGGAACAGCGAAGTAGCAATCTAGCGCCAGGTGGTGCTAGCTTGAGGGGAGTATTTCAACTCGCTGTAGGGAGTCTTGTTCTATTGGGACAGGCTACGACGGCGTGCGTTGAATAGCTGTAGATTCATGCCATAATTTGTTTAAGAGATGAATTATCACAACACTGATGCACTCGCTGATGCAGCCCCGATAAGCCAATGGTTTAGGGCTTCCGCAGTGCCTCGAAAGAAGATCACTAAATACATTTACACAATAAAAAGATTTGATGAGGGAATGCGCTCGTTATCAGAAACAGGAAGTGCATCTGCAGCATGACCATTCACTCATCCTACAAACAACTTCCTCCGTTCTCAGTTGAAGAACCACGAGTATTAGCTTGTTGTTTTGCACAATACATAGGTCAAATGAGCCTCAGGATAAGCCTTCAGGAGCCTAAAGACACTATCCGTGTATTCGATGTTTTCCCTATCCTCCACTTCATCACTTTCCCAAAGAAGATCGATGGGAAGCTTGTTGTGAGCATTCCTTCTAGATACTGATACAGCGTCATACTTCTCCAGCAACATCGCAATGATTTCGTATCTAGCACATCGGCAAGCATAATGGAGAGTGGTGTTTCCATCCTTATCCGCAGCTGCGATTATAGATGTATCCAGTCCTACCAAGTACTCAATAACGTTGGCAGACTTGTGATGCTGACATGCGATATGCAAGGGTAATGCACCGCCATTATCTGGAGACTGAATAGAGGTAGGATTGCCTTTTACCAACAGCTTGATTGAACCAAGCCTCACATTGTTTTGAATTGCATTGTGAAGTGGGAGTTGTCCATTGCCATCAGGTGTTGTCACCAGACTGTGATCTTTGGCTTGACGAGCAAATACTAACTCGCTGTTGATGAATGCTTGCACTTGTTGGTGATAGCTTTGGATAGTGGACGCAATGCTATTGTCTTCGATTGCATCTGGATGTGCATCGTAAATTGCCTTAATAACTTCTAGAGCAGCATCTATATTTGATTCATTATAATTCCACCGGCAAGCATAATGAAGCAGAGACATTCCTCGACACTTCTGAAATATCACATTGGGATCACAATCCAACAGGTATTGCACGATTTCAATGGCGTCTCCTGCGCTCGCTGGGCTGCGCAGGCCAAGAATGGCGCAGTGAATCGGATAATATCCCTGTTCTGTTGCATGATAGATGGCATCGGGGTAAAGTTTGTACAAAAATTGTACTGTGGCAACAGTGTTGTAATAACATGCAGAAAGGAGAGGAAATCCGCCCGCGGCATTGGCTAATCGCTCAGATCCAGGATATGCTTCGATCAGCACACGGCAAAACTCAGGTGATCTCTCCGAACACGCCACGTGAATTGGAAGATTGCCATTTCTATCAACATGCCGGAGTGCTTCAGGGTGCTTCTCGACAAGAAACTTCAATGATTGTATTGAGGCTGTTTCTTTCATGCGTTTGTTATAACATAAACAATGGAGAGGCAAGTTACCCTGATTGTCTACACTGCCAACGGAGTCGGGAGCTGCATCGACGAGGAGCTGGATTATCCCCCGTGTCGTACTTTTGTTGCGGCATGCATAGTGGAGCGCCGACCAACTGGTGTAAGGAGTAATAACTCTGGCAGCATCAGGAAAATATTCGAGAAGGCATCGAATTATACCCTCGTCCACTCTTTTATTATAGCATGCGCCAAAGAAGAATTCATAATAATTGAAATTGCCGATATTATTGATGGGCGTCAACCCATGTCGCTCAAATAATTCGCGAAGGCCTTCTTCTGAAAGCGAGTCCGATGAACAATAACTATCCAATTCTCTCAACAGCGATTGCGATGATAGCCTGTCATTATTGCCGTTCTCGCTCATCGTTGAAATTGTCTTTTGTCTTTCTATCAAATATGATGTATCAAGAGCAGTGGCAAGTAAGTAGCACAAGAAGTAGTAAGTTCAAGTAGGAGTAGTAGTGTAGGAGAGATACTTGTGCAGTGAAAATGGAATCGACCACCGAACGTATGCAGAAGTGCAGCATAGTACTGAATGAGTAGCCCGGAGAAGCTCCGGAGAAGTTATCCATCACATCACAGGCCATTCCCCTCAAGCCCCAACGAAGCACGAAGCCCGCCCCAAGCCAACGAATGGATGCCTCACAGGCCATTCTCTAATAGTTGTGATGAAGACAGCACAAGAGAGGCAGTGAACTAACAGGTGAGCTACGATTTAATGGCTACATTACTAGGGTGGCGAACCGTAGCAGGAACTTGCCAGGTGGTGGTGAAAGATCTCCAAGATCTCCACTTCAACCACCACCTCGATCTCGGTGCTGTCAAGGGCTGGTGCGACTGTCGTTGCGACAGCCAGCGCGCTTTCTCCTAGGAATCCTCGGAAGAGGAGCGTGTCGGAGATAGCCATCTTCCAGGGTTCCAACACACCCTCTAAGCGTGCTGGGCTTCTGTGCTCGTGGCAGCGTTATTGGTGAGATAGATTCTATGTGGAGCATCCACGGTCTGACTTCTCTGTGGTGGGATGCATCGTGGTCGTGGTTCTTGGATGGATAGTCGGCGAGGTTCTCCTTGCCAGGTTGCCATCGAACATCAAATTGTTTTCGCGTGACTTGATCTGTGACCCAGAAGTAGTTCTTTTCCATGGAGCGGGAGCGGTGCTTTTTGACTGTGTCATTCGCGATGCCCGTTGCTGTGGCATTGTCGCAATGGACCGGGGTTGGCGGTTGGGGATGCCCCAATTCTTCTAGGGTGAGACGTAGGACCTTGGCTTCTTTGCAATTGTGGAAGAGTCCCCCAAGTTCAGCTTCTGCCGCTGAGGCTACGACATACTTCAGAATGTTACTTACGACATGGATGAAACCATTGATGATGATAGGTTTGTGATCCTCCGGGATGGATCCTAGGAAATGGACGCCTGCAATGCGGCTGCGTGCCCTTGGTTCGGAGAGGTAGGATGCGTCACTGTGGATGTTAAGAATCATGTCGGAAGCTCTGAATTGGATTTTGGCGTCTGGGTGGGTAGCTAGATAATCAAGCAGTTGGTTGGCACGTTGTTCAGTATTTTCTGTTGGGTTGGCTTGTTCAGAAGCGAGGGATCCCAGTGCGACAAGGATGGTGTTGTCAACAGCTCGGCCGTAGTATAGACCGGCCCCTACGATTTGTTGGATGCGGCGTTTTTGGGCAGGGTTGAGTGGAGTGGAGGTGTCCTCGTCGATGGGATCCTGGGAGGCAGTTCCGAATTTTCGCGGCGGTGCTGGATGAGGGCTGTCTTGTGGCTTCTTGGGTTCCGGATGATTGAAGTTAATTAGCATTTTCTTCACGTATCCCGGCATTGACAGTGTCACAGTGCGTTTATCATAGTCCCAATCAAGGGTTATCCCGCAGTACATTTTCCCTTCCCAGTCGGCTTTCACCTTGTAGTGCTCAGCAATGCAGTTGTACAGATGCTCGGCGTCGGCTTTGTTGGTATATTTGATTCCGAAATCATCCACTACAAGTGTGAACGCAATAGGACGCGTTTCATGCCTCCATAGGCCCGGTGTGTGTTCGCATTCATAGTAGCCATGCGGGGCAAGACGTTCCTTCAACAATTTATTCGACAAGATGCCTGCTTGGGGCAAGCCCCAGATGCTGCGTCTGATTTCCAAGTATACTTGGCCTTTATAGGCTCTGGCGTCCAAGTTGTACTGTTGTTTTACATGTTCAGGGAAGATGCGGAGAGGTATTTTCATGTATTCATACCGGTCCAGCGGGGTACCAAGGTAAAAACTGCTGATGTCGAAACAACAATATCTTGCTCCGGGCGTACTCACAACACTATTCCACATAATCTTTGTTGTCTGCAGATCGGCTGTGCGAGTTGTGAGCTCTCCGGGGTAGTTGATGAGGTTCCCACCTGCTGTGATGCGGACACGGTTCGGGTCATCCTTCTGTTCACGGTAGTCCGTCGCTATACTGGCATATGTCACTACTCTGTCCGCCGGTATGTTCTTGATTTGGTCGTGGTCAAGGATGATGACTGTGTCTGTCCCTTTCTGGCCTGTTCTATCGTCTCCCTGCGCTAATCCTCCAAACTCTTTTCCAAAGGCTGTTTCCCACGTTTCACGGAGTTCTTCACATTTGATGACTTCTGCATACTTCCTCATTGCCTTTCCAGTGATGGGGTGAGTGACTGGGGCGCAATAGTACGTAATATCTTCGGTTGGAGCGTGTTCTAACTGGGTTGGTCGCCACAGGTTCTTCGTATGGGTGTCCATCATGGTGGCGCCAAAATATGCCAAGAAGGCATCTTGGGAGATGATGCGATGTTGCTGGACCCTCGTGTTAGGAGGGTTGGATGAAATGGGTTGGATTTCTTCAAATGCTATTCGAGTGGGTTGTCGATTACGTTTTGAACGCCGGGGTTGTTGTTTTGGTAGTTGTGTTATAGGCTTTGGAAGGGTGCCCGGGGTGTTATTGCGGGTGTGGCGTTGGTGGGTGCGTTGCTTGGTGCGGTGTACTCGTGGTGCTGTAGGATTGGTTGACGTTGTTATGGCTGGATTGTTGGGGCGGATGACTTTATTGCCACCCTCTGTTTCGGCGAACTCTGGCGTGGCTGGGCCACCCTCTGAAATGGACTTCACACCCTCTGTGGTTGGCTGGCGGATGCTGATGATCTTTTGCAAGGCTCTGGCTATTGTGGAAAGGATGGCAAAACGTTGACGTTTCGGTAAGGCTTCGGTGGTGGTAACTAACTCATCTGCGACTGCTGTGGCATGCTCGATGGGTGTGGGTGTGTAATACTGGCAATGTTGCGGGAAGAACTTGCAGGAGGCTGAAGTGCGGTATGCATTCGTATCAACAATGAAGAAACGGTAGTTGCGGTAGTGGTCCTTCGCAGGGCCCACGTACCATGCATCGGATCCTCTTGGGGCCCATGATGCTCTTGATGTTGGATGATCGTACACGACAGCTCTCGTGCCTGGTGGGGCAAGGGGGGTGCGGTTGAAATCGAAGGGCTCACCATGAAGATCTTCATATGCTGACTTGGATGGGTCTCGGCGCGACGTTCGGAGGAGATTGAGGGTGATTTCAGCTTGCTCAGTGAGTTGATCCCACAGTTGGAGGGGGAATTCACTGTCGGTACAACACAAACCACTGATGAAGTGATTCTTAAAGGTTTGGATGGCTCTTTCAGCTGCATTGACACGATGGTTGTGAGGCTCGACGAACTGCCACTGGCAGTCATTTGTTGACAGGAATTGTTTGATTTGGGATGCTGCTTGGTTGTCGGTAACATTGAGTTTTGGTGAATATCCTCGATCTTTCAAGAATTGGAAAATTTCCTCAAATGCGCCTACTATATCCTCACTCTTGGTACTCTTGATCGGCCGGGCTAAAATGGCATTCATGTCATGGATGTAAGCGATAAGGTAGTATAAGTTGCCTTCTAAAGACCGGTGTGGAAGGGCTCCTGTTACATCGGTGTACATAGTTCCCTCAATTTTATCCGCTAAAGCTGCATAGCAAAATACATTCAGGCTCTTCTCATCTTGGTCGCTCTGCTCCGTCTCCTCTTGTTCTTGCTGCTCCGTTGTCTCTTGATCACTCTGCTCCGTTTCCTCTTCGTCAGGTGGGATGATGGTAGGGGATGTAGTTGGTTGTTGCGGTTCATGTTGGTTGTTATTGTGGTCCTGTTCTAACTGGTGTGCGACGAGGCCTTGTAGGCGACGACGGGACATGCCCGTTGTAGTATACCTCCGCGGAGCTTTGCCTATCCCTATTGAAGGCGAGGAGAGGTTGTACTTGCTTGGTTGGGGTGGCTTTTTACGGGTGCTGCGGAGGCCTGCGCGTGGCTTCTTCATATGGCCCTTTGCTGTTGCTGGGGAGGAGGCTAGATGTCGACGCACGTCTTTGGTACGTTGAATATGTGGGAAGCTTTTTAGTTGATTGTTTTCAATTGCACGGAGAAGGGTGGGGATTGGTGGGCTAAATAGGCACTGATGGATGTATTTCAGGGCTTGCTGTTTCGTTGGCATGGTGTATGCATTATGTGCGGCTGCAGTTGCAGTAATTGGCTGGGTGGTAGGTGTTATGATATCAAATGCTGGTTGCATTGGCTTCTTTGACAGGGGAAGAAGCCATAGCCCCGTTGCTGGGTGTCGCTTTCCAGTCAAAACACACCGTCCGTGGTGCAAGACACGGACTTCGTGCATGGTGAATAAGACTTGGCACCCTGCATCAACTAGTCGCCTGATGGAGATGAGCGATGCATTCGAGAATTCTGGAACGATGTGCCCGTTCTTGCAGGCTGCTGGTGGAAGGGAGGGCAAGTCAATGTCACACATGTGCGTTGATTTGCTGACTGTACCATCGGGTTGGGTAATTGCAATGGGGCTGGTTGTAGGCCGAATATTGTTGACCTCGGCCTCGACGATGAAGAAATGGTCCGAGGCACCTGAGTCTGCAACTGCATGGTCGGGTGGGACAAGTTTTCCTTTGCCTTGGAGACTGTTCGCTTGATGGATGGTCGATTGTCTTGATGCGGTGCGGTTGTCAGTTACGACGGTAATGTCATCGTCGTCTTCTGGTGGGGGCTGCACAGTAGCATGGAGACATTGCTGGATATTGGAGAAAGGTTGGACTATTTTTTGGGTGGCGTACAATGAGAGAGGCTTGATGGCAAGTTTAGTTTTAACCAAGTTACATCTATTCACTGCGCTCATCCATGTACTGGGAGCTGGAGGGGGGGCATACCGTTGTTGCCCTTGAGCCACTTGCGCACTTAGCATGGCTAGTTGCTGGGTGATTTGCTGGATGCTGTTGGCATGCGACTGAGTGACATCGGAGATGGTGGACAGATTATTGTTGAGACCACTGATGGTGGAGTTGCAGGTTTGACCAAATGAATGGAAGGCAGTTCCCAACTCTTCTACTGTATCTACGAGGCTAACATCGTCCTCGGCCTCCGATCCTCTTCCTAATCCTACCGCTGCAGGGCCATAGTTACCTGATGTCAAAGAGGCATTGGCATTCTCCAAAAATTGTTCGTATTCAATTGTGTCAGTGATCTGGATGTCACTAAAATGACTTGTGGCCTCCTCGAGGCTGAGTTTTCTTTCGGTCATTTTGCCGGTGGGGGAGCAGCTCACGTGGGTGCTAGTCGCTGCGTGTTGCTGCGAGTGTGGGGTCTGTTAGAGAATAAATGCGTAGCTCTGATGAAGACAGCACAAGAGAGGCAGTGAACTAACAGGTGAGCTACGATTTAATGGCTACATTACTAGGGTGGCGAACCGTAGCAGGAACTTGCCAGGTGGTGGTGAAAGATCTCCAAGATCTCCACTTCAACCACCACCTCGATCTCGGTGCTGTCAAGGGCTGGTGCGACTGTCGTTGCGACAGCCAGCGCGCTTTCTCCTAGGAATCCTCGGAAGAGGAGCGTGTCGGAGATAGCCATCTTCCAGGGTTCCAACAAGTTGCTTTCCCTATGCATTATTTAAACTATGTACTCCTACTTCGCTAGAGTACGTCTTCTTGCAAGCGCCAACAAGTAGCCCGCCCGGGCATGGCTTGAAAGTGAAGTCATCCTACGGTACTAAAATCCCTGATTTCGATCTATATCCATCAATTTCGACAAAGAAAAGAATCAAAGAACATAAAAGAAATGTCAAACTGTACATATTCACCCCTCTAGCCGAATCTACGATACGACTAAACACCTCCAAATTTTACGATTAGCTTTGTGCCTCTGGCTGACAAAGAATTAAGTCAATAATTTTACATTTTTTTCGGGCTTGACGGGCTTGGCGTTCGTTTCTCAGCGGAGCAGTGGAATTATCGGCCAGTCAACACATGTATAGAACCCCCATAATGGTCGACAAAAGGAAGTTGTTGATACTGGAAAAGCATATTGGGCAACTCTCGGAAAAAATTGAAAAAAGGCTCCGTCCGGGTGCAAAAAGTGAAGATTTTGGCGGGATGCACGGCCTTTGCATCATAATATGTTTTATCATATCACTTTTGAAATTTTAGGTAAATGTTGCATTATCGCTACCTCTCTAGACATCATTGAACCAACAATTGGAGTCTTCATACACCGAGGTCAGAACCAAACAGCGTCGCAGTCGGAACCACGGGAGAGGGTTGTCTCTCCTACCACAGCTCGTCATAGAGCCCGGGATATATTGATGTGAATGTCAATAAGCCTGAATACAGGCGAGATATACAAATAACAGTATTTGCACGAGAGTATAAGCATATGCCCATCTCTATCCGTGGTTGTTTTGACCGCGTCGAAGTGCTGCCTGAGCCCGCTGGCGACGTATCAAGAAGGCTTCACGTCCCGCTTTTACTGAAAGCAGCCAATAAGCTTGATGTTCACCAGAAGTTGTTTCGAGATCATCGATATTGATTTCCATCAAATATTTATCCTCCTCACCTAGCCCAGGAATGACCATACCACAGTGACAGCACCGCTTCCCGTCCGCGCCCGATACTGCACCAGCAACTCATTGTCACCATCTTCTGACTCCTCCCCTGCTGAATACTCGTCCTCGAGCTCATCTTCGTCTTCACTAACTTCTGACTCCGCTCCTTCTGAATACTCTTCCTCTGGCTCGTCTTCCTCTTCATCGTCTTCTTCAAAAGTGTTTTTTGGCAGTGCAAGAAAAGAGATGACATTATTCATAACAATTTCGCGAGGTAAAAAAAGCTGGAGTGTAGTTGAAGCCTCGTTCAACACTCGTTGATGTTCTTCTTGGTAGTCTTCAATTTTGCCAAACACTGATCTAATCCACCCTCGTATCGCCGCAGTCTTCTCCCCAAAAGGAAGGCCGTATGCATGCCAGCCAGCATCTGTATCGGGAAGAATCTCATTGATTGAATCAATTTCTTCATACATATCATTTCTCCACTCCTCCATGTGTAAAGCTGCAACAGTTTCGTGGATTTCCCCCTCGACTAGATCAACGTGATTCAAATTTTCACACCCCTGGAATACATCATCATCAGTAATCAAGCCATCTTTCAATGGGATGGTAATTCGTTCGAGAGATTTGCAACCAATAAATGCTCTCATTTTAATTCTCCCTAGCTTTTTACCAAATTTCACGTCCGTCAGAGCTTCACACCATTCGAATGCAGCCTCCTCAACAACTTCGGCAGATGGCAGGTGGATCATCCTCAAAGCTTTGCAGTTTTGGAATGCCCCTCCGAATGTCCCGTCTTCAATTATTTCCAACTTGCCACATTCAACATCCGTCAGGGCAGTACAATTATGGAATGCAGCCCCCGCAGCAATTTTGACGCCCGGCATGACGACTCGTCTCAAGGAACGGCAGCACCAGAATGCCATTTCTTCAATTCTTTCGACTTTTTCATGGCAGATTACTTCAATGATGTTAGGATGGTGAAAGAATGCCCTGCGCAGAACGACTGTGGTGAATTCACGCACAGTGACGTGAGTTACATCCTCCGGAATATGTTCGTCTTCCTCACCCCTGTAGATGTATCTAACGAAATTATTATCGCCCACGTCCGACATGATTTGATTCACGAAGTATGAATGACTGAATACTAACGACGGCAGCAACTCAAATTATTATATATATAGTTCCACATACACACACACTATAATACCTCTCCAGAGAATAGCACCAAGATCTTATAATATGTTGTATTCTTCACCCCACGGCACGCAGCTCTCAAATGTATTCAATAATTAATCTTTTAGGCACTATAATCAACCAACAATGAGCATTATTTAGCAAGGCAGGAAATCAACCAACTCTTTTCAGCACGGTAACTCTTCTTCGTGAAGGCACACCCACATCTATCAAGATACTTTCGAATCGCCATGCGCTGCATGCAGCATAGTACTGAATGAGTAGGCCGGAGAAGTCATCCACGCACAGGCCATTCCCCTCAAGCCCCAATGAATGGATGCCTCACAGGCCATTCTCTAACAGTCGTTTTCCCTATGCATTATTATCAAGACAGGTCACTAGTATATATATACTTCCGCTTGCAGCCATAAGCCAATTGCATGCCAGCAATAGAAGTTATGGTAGCAGCGGCCCGGCCGGGCGCATGCGCCGGAGAAGTGAGTGAAGTCATCCTACCCAGAGGCCATTCTCAAACGGTACTAAACATCCCTGATTTCGATCTAGATCCATCGATTTCGACAAAGAAAAGTATCAAAGAATATAAAAGAAATGTCAAACGGTATTCACCCCTAGCCGAATCTACGACTACCTCTAAATTTTACGATTAGCTTCGTGCCTCTGAAAAAGAAGTCAATTTTACATTTTCGGGCTTGATGGGCTTGCGTTCGTTTCTGCAGTTTCATCTCACGTATTGAAGTCGTAGAATCAACATGAGTTAGAGGGCAGACCCCATTTTTCAATCCTACCTCAGCCCCCATTTCTTTTCAACCCTGTTCGTCCTCGCAACAAACACCCTAACCATTGCCATCGTAGAACACACCCTACTACGATTAACGAATTCATCGATTACACTGGACCAAATCGACCGACCAGCATCTCCAACGCTAGCTCAAGTATATAATTAAATAATAGTTACAGGAAAAAAATGACACCAGAACAAGAACTCCTCGATGAATCAGCCCAGCGCATCCTCCACTCCCTCACCGAAACCACCACCACCAACACTGACGAAGAACAATCCTCCTCCCCCCAACGTAAACTAAGCGTCGCCGGCTCAATCCACGAGAACAGCGCATCCGAACAAACAGCCGATGACTCCGACGGACTCCAGGGTGGTCAAAATTGGACATCCTACCCAACAAAGTCCCCCACACTCACACCGACACTCTCACCGTCGGCCAGTCCAACCTACCAACCAACATTACGTGGAATTCCCAAAACTGTACGGGGAATGATGTGGTATGATGCCAATGGGAATGGAGTACGGGATAGTAATGTGGAACGGGAGGGGTTTACGGATGTGGAGTATAAGTTTGGTGTGGGGGGGGTGAATATGATGTTGAGGGAGTGTGATTGGGAGACCAAGATGTGAGTAGTGCAATTATTGGATTGTTCCTATTATATATTATAGTATATGTTTGATTTGATCTGTGTCTTATTTCAACTAACTTTTCAACAACTTCTTTGTGAATTCAATCCATATTTTTTTAATACAGGCCCATTCCTGGATCGGTCGCTGGAGCTACCACCAAATCTGCTGGATATGGGGCCAGGGGGGAACCCATGATTGTCAATCACGATCTAGGAGGTGGAATGTAAGTCAATTATATTATATTATGTTTGTATATTGTGTCGGTTGGTTGATTAATTGGTTAGGTGGTTGGTTGTTCATTTGGCTCGTTGATTACTTGTTGGGTCATCAACATGCTCTGATTTGCATGTGGGGGGAGGGGGAGGGAGATGGTCTTGATGAATGATTTATTACTCATGATGTCCACCCTCCCTTTGAGTTACAATGATGCACACCTACCTCATGCCCTCACCTTTACACCACATTCTCACTCACTCACTCAATCTTTTTCATATCCTTCCCTCTCCACATCCACCAACCAAAGCTACCAATTCACCAATGTCCAACTCGAAAGAGCCTACTACGTCGAAGCCACTGCACCCAGCGGATTCAACCTCACAAGTGGAGTCTGTAACGATGACCTTGTCAACCAAGGCCTACTCGATCCATCATGGGCATGCGATAATGCTGCAGCCTACACCACCGGATCATCCGGTGTAGGATCCGTCAACACGGGTCGTTCCCGTGAATGCATCTATGTCGATCGTACCGGAAATGTTACCGGGGTGATTAACTTGGGTGTTATGCAGATTGGGGATTCCACTCCCCTTTCTACCAATGTGGCGTTGTTGCTCAATTTTGACAATGGGTCCACTATTGCTACTGCCGGAGGACGTCGTCGTCATCTCGAAGAATTGATTTCTCGTGCTACCAAGGTATCCACCCGTGACGAAGAGGCCGAGTCCGGCTACCGTCGGTACCTCCTATCTGAATTCGACCGTAAAACTATCGGAACTGTCACCGCCGAAGTTGTCGCCGGCAACCTCGATGAACGTCTCGAAGCCAATGGTGTTCAACTTGATGCCGTCATTGCCGATGATGTCATGCTCGGTGTCAAGGAAGATGGCACCAACAATGAATTGGCCGTGGCCATGCAAGTTCATGGACATTATGTACCCCCTCCCGTACTCGACTTTGACTTTGTTGTGCAAGATTCGATTAATCGTGATACGGATAACATTCGTCGTTCGTTACGTGAATATAATGATAATTGCCGTGATCAAACTGGCAAGGTTGTCAATCAGGGTTTCTCGGTGGAGGACTTTGCTGAAATTCATAGTATGAATGGAGCGCTCAAGAATCGTGTCAAGGGGAAGAACTCACCCAGGCCCATGGGTGGGGTGTTTCGTCAATCTTGCTCGGAGAATAACATCTTGCCGTCCTACTTTGAAACGTCATTGAAGGAACTCAAGGCACGCAAGGTGTCAGAGGTCAAGGCTGAGTTGTATGGGGATGTGTATGTGGCGAGTGAGAATCGTGGTGGTTTGGCCTCGTGGGCGATTGGGCCCGTGGCTGGATTTGCAGGCATGATTGCGTTGTTGATGGGTGTGTTTGTATTCCGTCGTGCTCTTGGTCCGAGGTATGCTGATAAGTACCAGGAGGCCAACAAGACTGAGAAGGTGGATATTGATCCGACTGCCAAGTTTGTCTTGGATCAGATTGCCAAGGATAAGGAGGTCAAGGATAAGGAAGCCAAGCGCAAGAGCCGTGGAGGTGGAGGAGATGATGATGACTCTGTTGATTCTGCGTTTTATTCTGATGCGGATGAGGGTGAGTTTGATGAGACTGATAAGGAGAGAAAAATGAGGCGCAAGAAGAGGGAGTACGAGCAAGCTGCTGGTGGACGTAGGAAGCAGGGTAACAGGAGGAGCAAGTTGACTGCCTCCATGAAGGAGTTGAATCGTTCCCTCACCAGGAAGACAAAGACTTCTGAAAAGTTATCGGCTCGTCATGGATCGGAGGATACAGATGGAAAGACCTCGTCAGAGGAGGGAGGTAGCCGTGAGAGACAGAGGCACTCTTCTACTGCTGGTAAGAGGAAGAGTAAGACCGAGGGAGGGTCGGATAGGCGGAAGAGCAGCGAGAAGGGTGAACGCAGGAGGAAGCTCTGCTCCTTCGTCGTCCTCAAGGAGGGGAAGAAGCTCACGAAGTGGAGGCGACAATGCGAATGCTAGCTCGATTGTGTAAAGGTTAGGTGTTTTGGGAAAGAATCTTTTAGGGAATATATAATACATCAAATGGTATTGAGGCTGCCGCTGAGAAAGTCTAAAAATGTAGCTCTTTCTAGATAGAGTCATAGTTGTAATTTATTTATTAATGCAGCGGTTGGTCATTATCTACACTACTACTGTCATCATTGAGGGTGAATAGTAACACATGGAGAATAAAAGAGCAGATATCAAACAAGCAACAAAGAATACGAGTACCCATGAGATGCAGACTCTGAGCAGCTGCCGCCATTGGACGTTCTTCCTACCCTCAACAAGACCAATTCCGGCGACCGCTCCGACGATGCATTGCGTGGTACTGACAGGAATCCCGATATAGCTTTTTGAGAAAAAGTGAGGTATGAAATTAGTACAAAATGTTCAGAACAAAAGCACAACAGGAGCACGTGATATCACTCACCTGGCAGTGACCACCAAGAGTGAGGCTGCCAATGATGCAGACGATCCCCTTGTGGGGGAAAGAGCTGTCAACTTGTACCCGATAGTCTTCATCACTTTGTATCCATAGAGGAGTAAACCCAGGACTAGCGCTACTCCTCCATATGCTAGGATCCAACGCTGCACCGGAGCTTCGGGGTTAATCTTTCCAGTTTGATAGATATCGATGATTGCAGCGAGAGGAGCAACTGCGTTGGCTATATCGTTGGCTCCATGTGCAAAAGAACTCAACGAGGCGGTGAAGACCTGGACATAGGTGAACAGATGTTCCACATCCGAATCATATTGTGATGAGTTCTGCCAAATCTGTTGAGTCGCACTACTCTCCTGGAAGGACTGTTCCTCTAAGTTTTGCCGAAATGTCGCCTCGGCAAATCTCACCAGTATGCGTGACTTCTTGGCTTTTCTCCTCTTCACCGTAGGAGTACTATCTTCTGCAATTAGTTGTGCCAATGATTTGACTGACTTAATCGAACCCTCAATCAAGTTGGTAGCATGCTCAGTCGGTTCTTCAGACATCCTTTCCGAATCGATGATGAGTTTGACACTCTTGACACTTTTGTCCATCGCAAGCTTGATAGATCCTTCTTCTGGGTCGTATTCGGCAATTTGCTCCCCTTGTATTTCCCTGTGGCTCCCGATGGAGGAACTTCCGATAGAGTGCAAAGATGACAATGGATGAATTGGTGGATTTGATTGGGGCGATGATGATTCTATTTGATCTGATGTTTCATGTTGTGTCGCTGCACGTTTGGCTTCCATCTTCCTCTTTACCCAGGGTCCGAAAGGCCATAACCAGATCAGGCCGAAGATTAGTCCGATGCCAAAAGATGTGGGCACAACCCATCGGTTGTCGTACACATTCTCCTGAAAGTGTTCGAAGTTCTTTGTTCCCTTGTTTAAGATGAAGAATATATTCACTCCTATAGTAGCAAACAAAACAAAGGAGAAAGTATAATATCCTCTTTTGAATGGGTCTTCGCTCATTAAGATAAAGTGTCTTATGAATCCATAGATTACGTATGCTACGATGCCAGTTAGGATTGGTGAAGCTACCCAAGAAATGAAAATATTTTTTGTTTCATCCCAATTGACTGAGTGTATACCATTCGCAGCTGACTGAAGATGAATGATCGGAGAAAGGCGGAAGGTGAGTAGGGTGTATCCAATCCAACAGCACCAGGCGGCAGAATCCCTAGATAGATATGCAGCATGAAATTACTTACGGCGAATCCGATGATGCATCCAATCACAGTGTGCGTAGTAGATACCGGCATGCTACAATATGTAGCAACCATCATCATGAAGCTTGCCGACACTAGACTGGTGAACATTCCCAACATAACCACTTCAGGCATTTCTTCATAGTCAGAAGTGTTGAAGATTTTACCCCGCACTGTTGATGTGACACTAGCACCTAAGAATAAGACTCCGCAGAACTCAAAAACGGATGCAATCGCTACGGCTTGGGGTAATGTTACTGACTTACTTGCTACCGATGTGGCAAAAGCATTAGCTACATCATTAGCTCCTATGCCAAAGTTATAGACGAATCCGAAAATGCCACCTGTGATGGCAATCCAAAGATATGAATGTAATGTGCCGCTCATGTTTTTGAAGTTTGTTTTTGTGACTGTTTTATGATAGCATTTTGAAGTGGGCAGAGACCAGAACGCTGCTTTGGTGACATGATGAACATGACGCTTGAGTCGGAGTTCGCTTTTTGAATGCAGAAAGAGAAATTACTCATGTCGCAGCGCCTTTAACTTTCTCTTTCTTGAGAGAGAGGAGATACTGAGACGTGGACGCGACGGGCGGAGACGTGGAGCAAGATATGTATCCTCTATGTATTCATAATCTTTTGTCGTGCACAACATACATTGCTATCGAACACAGCTCATAGTACCATTCCCTCCGTCTTCGTTGCAATACATATGATAATGCCATCATCATGTCGGACGAGGGCGATAATAATTTCGTCAGATACATATACAGGGGCGGAGAGGGTGAACATATTCCTCATCATGCCACTCATGTCATCGTGCATGAATTCACCACATTCGTTCGTAGGAGTGCATTCGAAAAGCATCCCAACATCGTGGAAGTAATCTGCCATGAGAAAGTCGAACAGATTGAACAAGAGGCATTCTGGTGCTGCCCATCCTTGAGACGAGTAATAATGCCGGGCGTTACAATTGTTGAGATGTATGCATTCAATGATTGTACTGCCCTGGTGGATGTAGAATGTGGCAAGCTAGGAATACTTAGACAAGGGGCATTCAGTTATTGTACAGCCCTGGCAAATGTTGAATGCGGCAAGCTGGAAATGGTTGAAAAATATGCCTTCTATAATTGCCAGTCATTGGAGAGCATCAATCTGCCATCCGCCAGGATCGTTAAGGAGGCTGCCTTCTGTGGATGTTTCAGTCTGGCAGATGCGAAATTTGGAAACAAGCTGGAAAGAATTGGGAGCGAGGCATTCTATAACTGCTACTCTCTTGAACGAATCACCATCCCATTGAAAGATGGAATGATTACTCATGATGAAATATTCCAGAATTGCGCTGATTTAAAGCACGTAGATCTATCTGAGGGAGCACTACATGAAACTATCGCCGCTTTGCATTTAGAGGAATGGAGAAATGATATGAATAAAGAAGTCGATTCAATCAATCAGATTCTTACTGATGATACTGCGAGAGTGCACACATGTGTTGTTGAGTGGGATATACCTGCAGGTTGGGATGAGGGAGAAAAGATACGAAGGTGGATTAGATCAGTTATTGACAAAATCAATCACTACAAAGCTGAGCAACGTCGCTTCTTGGATGACGAGGTTGCAACTACACTCCAGCTTGCTTTGCCTCATGACATCGTGAAGAATAATGTGCTTCCTTTTATTGAGCTTTCAACACACGCATTTGAAGTGAGAGAGGAGGAAGAGGAAGAGGGAAGAGGACGTACAGGAAGAGGAATATGGTTGCAAGGTAACGATGATGGTAGTATTCCCACCGAGACGATGACAGCAATTGATCGTCGTTCATTCTTTTCTTTCGAAGGGTGGGATCTTGGAGAGGTAGCGCTAAGAGAAGACGCAGATGGGAGGATGAGCTGGTTCTTGGATGTGACAGGGTGGGTCAGAGAAATTTGATTTGTAGAAATGGTGGAGGCTGGTACATCTGTACTTTTAGAACTATAAATTAATTGAAGGAGTAAAAAACATCTCTTGAGACTGAAGCGCGATCCAGGAAGAAGGTAAATACAAAGGCAGTGTCATGAATGGATGAGTTGATGCATAGCACGTCGAAAGAGGATAGGTGCGGATAACCTGATGCTACCTGCTACTACCACTACTACTGCTAATCGTTTTGACCTTCTCATTTATGTATGGGCTATGTGAACTATCAAAGTGGTAAAACTCTTGCTGTTGACCTAAGTGTCAAGATGGAGGGATTATGTTGAGTTGAACTAGAGAGAAAACTGGGAAATAATACGTCATAGAATCTTGCCATCTTTAGCGTTACAAATCCTTCGTTGTATCTGATCGAACCTTAGGTTGAGCATGCTGAAACCAAGGATGATCATTGTATTTCTTTTCAACCTCCAACAACGTAGGGCACAGACCCTCCAAGTCTACACCAAATCGACGAGCATTATGCAGCTGAGGAGCTAGACAGGCATCTGCAAGAGTGGGACCAAACGATCCAGTGGCAAATAGGCCAATTGCAGATGCACCTTCACCATTGCTGCATTTGCTATGATTTGCAGCAACGAGTTTCTCCACAGAAGATAAGCAACTCAAAACGGTTTGTTTTCCAAATTCCTCTCCCATACCCTCTTTATCTTCACCCGAGCTGGAATCAGTCATTCCCAATAACGATATATTCTGCGATTCCGGTGTTCCAGAATTAATAACTTGGGCAATTTCTTTTACCTTTGCACGTGCCACAGGATCAAGTGGGAGCAATCGGCCGCCAACATGGTCAAATGCCGTCTCGAGAAATTCAATGATTGCAAGAGATTGGGTGATTGTCACCACATTGCCACCATCCATAAACTCGAGCACGGTGGGAGCTTGTCGCCGCTGCTGCTGCTGCTGCACTGTATTCGTAGACGAATGTTCATCCGACGCCTGATGTTCTTCCTCATCTAGATTAATATTGATGGGTATATCAGTGTCGTACTCATACGGGATTCCCTTGGCAGCCAAAGCAATTCGAACTCTCCACAAACAAGACGATCCCTCGTATCCATAGAGCTTGAATTTGGTATACTTCTCTTTAGGTTGCGTTGCTGCACTCTCGTCATCCTCCTTCTTCCGAGAATCGTATGGGAATGGAAGAGCTGGCAAAATTCTCGCAGAGCACTGTCCAAATCCCACACGGCCCAACCCATCCCTTTCACACCATCCCTTCATAATCACCGCATCTCCATCCTTCAAGAATTTCCGAACTTCTCCACCATCCAATTCAATCTCGCGTGATCCCTTCCAACTCAACTCGAGCATACTTCCAAAGTTATGCTGCTCACTTCCAGAGATTGTGCCCGATGCAAGTAGATCCCCAGCATTCATGGGACAACCTGTCACAGAGTGGTGGACGAGTTGTTGCGCAGATGACCAATACATGTGCTTGAGATTGGAATTACAAATTTGTGTAGCTTTGGAGGTGCTAGATGGTTGGATTGAAACGGAGAGATTGACATCGTAGCTTCCTAGAGAGAGAGAGGGAATTATTAGTTGCCGGAGCGAATGTAGAAAGTAAAGATGAAGAGTAGAAGTGTTAGCAGAGTGCATGTATTCTCTTCAAGTGAACTTCTTTCCACTCTAATGAATAAAATATATGAATACCGAATAATCAATAAAATAAATCAAATCATTCTCACCATAATTTGGATCCTTCAAATACTCCAATGGGACAGGATCGCCCCCATCAACATTGTTTACACTACCCTGATCCCCCTGCACACCCGCACTAGTCCCACAACGAAATGGTTCCAACGCCATGGTCGTTACCACCCACGTACTAATCGTAGTAGCAAAATTCTTGGAAGTAAATGGTCCCAAGGGAACATACTCCCACTTTTGTATGTCACGTGCGGACCAATCGTTCATTAGGACGTATCCGAAGATTCTATCTTGAGCTTCGGAGATGGTGAGTGGTCTACCACGATGTTGTTGTTGTTGTTGTTGTTCATCATTATCATCGTGATAATATTGATGCTGTTCATTGTCATTGTTGTCATCGGTGTTGGTAGGCCCTCCTACAAAGAATGCCACCTCCAATTCAAAATCCATTAGTTTGCATGGACCATATGTACTTCCCTTGGTAGGATCAAGGGGATCAATTTGAAGTTGCCCACATGGCCGTCGAACCGTACTCATCATCATCTTATTATTATTATTATTTCCCTCAGCTAGTACTGCTGTTTTCCCCTGCTTACATGATGAAGAAGATGATGATGACGATGACGCCAAACTTGGATACACACTACTACTCCGTCCATGATACCCCACCGGCAAATGCAACCAATTCGGCTGCAACGCATTCTCCCTCCCCCGAAACATGATGCCCACATTTGTCGCATGTTCTCTTGACGAGTAGAAATCGGTATAGTCTCCAATCGATGCGGGTAAATGATACAATGTGGTGGAGAGGGGGTGCATGCATTGGGATTGGAGTGTGGGATTTTGTTGTAGCCGATTGTCTGCTTGGATAATGATGATATCACCGTCACTGTTGTCATTGCAGCTGGAATCTAGAAAGAGACTAATCAGTCGATTGCGCACAGCCACCCAAATCTGCTTGTTACAAGACATAAAGTCATTGAGTGTCGATTTTGAAAATACAATTCGAGGATGAAAATTGGTAATGATCGTATTAGAAGTTTCGACGCCTTTGGTAGTAACGATGACGAGATCATCCAATAGACCGGCCTCAGCGAGCAAATGTAAATCTACGGCGTGGTTTCCAATGGCAGTGCAGCATCGTGGAGTGGATGGTGCAAGTGTGGTAGGAGGTGGCAGTGGTGATGGTGAGGATGAGGAGGGGAAGGAGCAAATTCCGAAGGGGACATTGCCGAGGCTGAAATCGGAATCGGAGGGAATTTCGATCCAAGATTTCATGATGTTGCTATTATTTGAAACGTGCTTTGGAGTCTGTGGAGAGAGATAGCTGCGAGATGGATGAGATCGAAGATGGAATGATGGTGAGCACAGCAGCCATGGCCATGGAATGCGCATTTTAAAATATTTTTTCCATAGCGCTCAGCTCAGCTCACAGCGCTCACCTTGTCTTTTGAAAATGATGAATGAGCTGTCACTTCTATCAGTAACGCATATCAATCTATCAAGAGTGTTCGTTTACAGCGCTATGATGATTTGGTTCTACTGCACAACTGATCTCTGGACGCTCATCGATATGAAGTAAAATGTCACGATCCTGGCCTGATGTAGTTCTGTTCTTTTGAGTGATGTCGATGTCGATTGATGTCAAGAACAAAGTTCGCAGGAGCCCTCAAAAAGCAATAGGAGTTCCTACGCTGCGGAGAGATTGTGACTTTTGAGACGGGCATCTTGATTTCAAAGCTTCCGGCACCACCTTCTCAGCACTCAGCGACGCTAAAAAAATTGACATGGGACGATTCCATCCAGCGTGAAGTTTGCACTGTGCATCAAGATGACCAAGTAGTTTACCCGAGTGATCTTGCTTCGTCGTTGAGAGTTGAGATGCAAACAACTGGATGAAGACCGGAAATGGACAGGTGTCGCGTCTCTGCCAAGTACCAAGAAATGAACATTCAGATTCAGGCTCGCTGGAGCTAATTATTTCTGCTCAGGTTCGAATATCTCAAGAATCGAATGCTGAGGCTGAGGCAAAAACTGCATCGAACTAGAATACAGTTCGATGGGTAGTGCTCGCTCGTGGAGGCTGTGTAGCTGATCACAGTCGGGGTATGAGCAAGCAAAGCAATACGTAGGGACGGTATTACGCCGCCAGATGTATAAGTACTTCGCATCTGGGAGAAATATGGTGGGGGGAGTTTCAGCAGCGGTGCTGAAAATGGTCTGTCGTTAAACCTGTTGATTGGCAATCGTATGATTGAGTAAAAGTTCTGCCTTGCATTCTCCGTTGTTTCTACTACAAACAGTTCAGAGCAAAGTACAGATGCACCGATGTGGCCATGCTTTCTCTTTCTTTGTTCTGGGAAACAACCAAGACTGTGACTCGGAGACTTTTAACGAGGTCTCGGAAGGAAGATATTCTATCAACGTTTCCTACCCTCTCCCAAGCACCAGTAGTGGACATTTGCACTCATGCTTACTTTCAGTGTTATGAAGTGCAAGTTACTGGAGACTGGGCGAGGCCCTGGAACGTAACAGGTATCTCCAGTAGGTTCGGCAGATCCCTTCAAAGAATGTCCTGATCAGAGACGTAACTGATCTTGATACTTCAAAAGATAGGTAATCGAGTTGGGCGATTCCCCCCCCCCCAAGTTTATCAGAGTTATCGTTGGTTGCTGCGATGCTCTGCGGTTCATGACGCTGAGAGACATCTCTCAGTTTCGCGTTCTTTAGTTCACGAAGGTTATTGGATATTACTTACTTCTATCCTGTCCCGCTTCTACTTGACTTGATCAGAGATGGCCGACACACCATCTCGTATACGCCTCCAAGTTAAGTCGGTGTGGAGAAGAGAGATGAGAAAGACAACGTGAAGACAGGAACAGCAGCTGGAAATTTGTACTTCGGTCTGTCCACAATATTGGTGGACAAGGCAAGATGCCGCGAGAGCGAGTGCAAGATTTGGCTGGAAGACAGGAATGAGCCAACAAGCTTACAACCTTTGTTTGTGAGCAACTTTTAGTTGCTGTCTGTGTTTGTAAGCAAATTCATCGGCCCGGGTCTCTGCTGCCTGCACAACTGCTGCAGCCCCGCAGAGACGCTTCATGCTTCATTCACTCCCGAGTGGCAGAGTGGGTATTGGAGCTTTGGTACATCTAATGTAAATACTATTAGAGACTTTGCAAACCAAATGCATATGAAAAAAATTAACGGAAATCTTAAAGTAATTTGTTCATGTACTGGACTTACTGAACTCATACGAATCAATCCAGATCATCCTACCGCAACATATTTGACACGAATTTGAGCAATTGAGGCTTGTAGATCGTTATCGTTATCCTCTCTCAGAAAGATGTATTCACGATAAAGGTGGAGGTGGAGACTTTACAGGTGAAGCATCCCCACAACTCTAAAAGCAGCTAATAGATGCTGTTGCAAGTTCAAGCAAGCATCCTCAATCAAAATCAATCGTGGAAAAAAGCACAAACTGTCGGCAACCTATTAACTACGACGATGTATTCCAACCCTCCCCAAAAAGCCAACAGCAAGTGATATTGTATGGAGATGCAGCCTTGTCTCGCACCTGGAGCATTAGTCTTCAATCGAGATTTGTTCCTCATTATACTCATTGCCAACTTCTAATTTCCATGCACTTCGTGGACGTCGTGAACTCCTTGTCCTTGGAACTGCTCGTCGCCTAATCTCAGACGTCGCCCTTACGACTATATCATTGGACAGCAAGTCCAGTCTGGAAATTGTACAAGTACAAACCTTCTAAGCTTGTCTACGATCCAGTGGCCCTCACCGCATCATTCAAGTTCTACCAATGGAACACTTCTGATTCTGTCTAGTTGCTCAGTGGTACGACTTTCGCATATGATTAGCAGATTCAACTCAAGCCGGGATTGACTGAACGTATCAATATTCGTACCAGTCTAAAACTAGTCTGTCCCGTTATGTGAGAGTCTGTCCCGTTAAGATGAGATGAATTTCCGGAATGGCCGTTCTGAGTGCCTACTCGGCCGATTTGGATGAAACCAAGCAAGAGCATGTCGGCCATGGTGGTGTAGTAGAGGTCTGCATTGTCAGTTAGGACCATAGAAGCATTTAAGGCACCATCGAGGACAGTGTCCCGTTGGGTGTTAAGCGGCATAAAGATGAGATGAATTTTTAAAATAATTTCATGTCATCTTCATCTCATCTCGACCCCAACGGGACACAGCCCTCGATGGTCTCCCAAACCATGCGGCGGCCCCAACCAAGTATGCAGACCTCTACTAAAACATCACAGCTAACTCCCTCTGTCTTGGTTCCACTCAAATCGACCAAGAAGTCGCTCAGAACAGCCATTCCGGAAATTCATCTCATCTTAACGGGACAGACTCTCATATAACGGGACAGACTAGTTTTAGACTGGTACTGCCACACCAAGTTCAATACACAATTATCATAAATAAGTGATTAGTTTAGGATGGTATTCAGGAGCTGTTTACTGGGCAAGCTGGATCTGAACTTGCCCATTTTAGGTAATAAGAGGAGTGCAGTCTAGGTATCTCTAGTTCAGTGGCAAGTCCGCACTCCTCTTGTCACCTGTGCTAGGTGATGGTATGTTCCTCAGCTTCATTCACGGAAGGCATAAAACTCATTCAGCTATTCTACGATACTCATTTACGAGAAATCATTTACAAGAATCTTTCACGAGAAAGACAGGTTAAGTAGGTATCCTTCTACACCTCGGCCTTCGGTTTACTATATCTGGATGGGATTGATTGTTCGTCAACTCACTTCATCATGCTGTAGATCTCATAAATAACAAACTTAGATGAAACGAAACACCGTATACAGGCTCTCTGCCGAATCTAATCACCGCACCATAAAGTAGTATCTTGCTATTTCATAATGTCGGACGTGGGCGATAATAATTTTGTTAGATACATCTACAGAGGTGAAGCCGACGAAGAAGTTCCTGAAGATACAACTCATATCACTGTGCATGAAGATGTCAAAGTCGTCCTAAGGTATGCATTCTGGGACCATCTAAACATCATTGAAGTCGTCTGTCATGAGAATGTTGAAAAGATTGAAGAAGATGCGTTCAATCTCTGTCCTTCCTTGCAACGAGTGATCATGCCGGGCGTCATAATTATTGGGGATGGTGTATTCCATGAGTGCGAAGCCCTGGCGGATGTGGAATGTGACAAGCTAGAAACGATTGGACCCAGTGCATTCAATTGCTGCAAATCTTTGAGGAGCATCCACCTGCCATCCGCCAAGATCGTTATGAGGAGTGCGTTCGAGAGCTGTGAAGCCCTGAAAGATGTGAAATTTGGAAACAAGCTGGAAAGAATTGAGAGGGAGGCATTCAGGAACTGTTTCTCTCTTGAACGAATCACCATCCCATTGAAAGATGGCATGATCTCATACGACGATGTATTCGAAGAGTGTGGTAGTTTGATGCATGTTGATCTCGTTGAAGGAGCACTACATGATACTATTGCCGCATTACACTTGGGAGAGTGGAAGGATGATATGGATGAAGAAATTGATTCAATCAACCAGATTTTCTTCCAACGGTCATTCCCCTTTTGGACTGATTATCCGGGAAAGGCCCGGCTGATACGAGGGTGGATTGCATCCGTTCTCAACAATATCATTCACTACAGAGCAGAGCATCAACGCATATTGAACGAGGCTGCAACTATCCTCGAGCTAATCTTACCTACAGATCTAGTAATGACAAAAGTCCTGCCTTTTCTCAAACTGCCATCGCACACGTTTGAAGAAGAGGAAGAGGACGAAGATGAGGGCGAGCTCAATGAGGATTACATCGCATGGGATGAGTCAGAATCAATCTCTTGCTCTTGGTCAGAAGATGAAGAATGATAGTGACAATGAAGAAAAACAACAGCGGTTGTTTGGAGCAAATAATAATTTAATTTAATCAACAGGGTACAGACTTTTTAAACCATATCCATGACGAGTTTTTTCTTCCGATATTCGGAAGCTTTTTTGAAATCTTCCGATTTTCGGAAGATTTTGGAAAAACGTTATATACACCCCAAAAATCGCCCAAAATAAGATCTATGAGGTCTTTTTAGCTAAATACTACAATTTTTTGTCATACTGCATCGATCGAGGGGGTACAAAACGGCGTTTTAGTTTTGGCGCGCCGGCTCTTTCAGCCTCCATCACAAAGATGATCAAAACCACCATGTTCGGTGTGTAGTTTCACCATGTTACACATTTCCTCACAAGCCGAGTGAGGGCTCTATGGACAGCCCATGATCTATATATTCGACGGGTGCTGGCGCTATTTCACTTGGTATCAGTCGTTGTGGTCGTAATGCCGCTTCAAGTACGGACATCTTGCCTACTTCGTAAAAATCACCAATCTTTGATAGAGCAACGTATCATGTTCCTAGTGTTCCCATAGACCAATTGATGGCCCATTGGATAGCTTAAAGACTATATAATCGAGGATCGCTGCCGTATTTTGGGCATTAATCGACCGTCATAGTGGGAATGCTGGTGCTATGTGGACATGAAATTATTGATCTGGGAATGATATTATTATTCTATAAGAAACAATACATGGCTTGATTGGTAATAGACGAGGAGAAGATACTATAGCAACTCAAACACACCAATACTGCGCATTACATCTACAAATACATCTTCAAAATGTGCACTTGCATGAGGTTTAGTCATCATCCTCTTCATCATATCACTGCAATACATGAAGTCACCCTCGCACTACGACTTCTTCACTGCATAATAAGGACGTTCAAAATCTCTTTCGTATTGCTGTTCAGACTATTTATTGGCGAATTCTTTCATTAAAGTGTGCATGGCTTGCATCTTGCTGGCTTGTTCCGTAGCTACCGTCTCCAAATGCTCAGACTCATCGACTTTGACAAACTCAAGCAAATAATCTTCAGTTGAACTGTCTTTAAGCTCTTCTGCTCGGCTTGGGGTACTGATGTCATCCTCGATCTTCATTTTCCTCTCCTGTTGTCTGTGCACACGTCGTCATGAATGCATTGCGTGCTACCAGCCACATGGGCGCTGCTGCTGTCATCGACGAGGACGTTTACGGTAGAAATTCTGATGTGTGTTACGAGGATGATCGTCAGGAGAGTACCTCTCCGATGATGAGGACGGTGTTGGTGAGGAGCATCCTCCCGATGGAACAGCACCTTGACCACCAAAGTGGAATAAATTGCAATCGAGAATGCTTGGAAACAAACAAAAAAAGAATTGTTGTTCCTCCCCGGATGGTTTGGATCGCTTCATGGACATAGTATACGGCAAGGATATAGATATTTAGAAGCAGTTCCACGAGACCGTCACAAACTGGGTAAACAATGGCTTACAGCCAAAGAGGACCTTGATTTCTATCCGTCTCTCTTCCATGCACGCGGAGCAAACAATGCCCGTGCTTCGTTCGAGATTCTTTGGATTACATGATAGGCACGTTTTTGATGCGGGCAGAAAGTTCAAGATATACTGGAGTTGGGCTGGATAGTATTGAAGGAGCCACTCTCACAAATGACGATTTGAATGAAATCAATCAGTTCTTTCCTATAGAAAGTTTCGATGGAAGTAGTAGTAGTGCTGGAGAGGGACGTAGCCGTAGCACTCGCGCCAACAACACACCAAACCCCGTGGAGATGCCCTTCGCAACTTGCAAGACAAACAAACCTCCAAAACATCGAGGGAAGGCCAATACTCCAACGCATCAGCTGCGCTGTGAATTATGTGTAGGGTTCTCGCACGGACAGCTTGTTAAGTTTCAACAGGAGAAGAATACTGCAAGTGGTAATGCTAGTGCAACTCCTCGGTTGAAGGAAATTAAGCGGACATGTGCAAACTGTGGTAGAGGGACGGACTACTTTTGACACGGTTGCAGCCGATACCTCTGCTTCTCGGCACCAAAGAAAGAAGACAACACGAAGCATCCAAAGTACTTCAGAACCAAGATTCCGGTGATGGATAGCAATGGAAATGTTCTCATGAATGGCGATGGCTCATTTCAGTACGTGGAAAGGTTGACGAAATGGATCAACTAGGACAGAGATCTATGCTTGGCAAGAGGAGATCTGAGTTGATTAATATTGCGAGAGGAATCGCTCTAGGTGCAGGTGGAGAAGAAGATATGGAGGCAGATGAAGGAGGGATTGCAATTCAATCTGCTGCCGCTTCTGCTACCGGTGTCGCTACGGCGCCAGGTGCAGCGCAACGTCCAGCTGTGCCGGTCACTGTCAGAAAACGTCCAAAGAGAGCAGGGAAAGGCACATGAGAGATATTGCGTCTGTATAGCATAGCAGTATTCATAGTAGGATTCATACAACAAAATTGTTGCCACGGGCAATGGTAGCAAATAGTGTTACTTGTACGGCTGTTATTTGCAGTTTAATCGAACCTGATCACCTCCCAACGTCTCAAACTCATCGCAGGGGGGCCATAGACGTGTGTTGGAAGCATTGTAGGTCTGTCTCACTCCAGATAATGCCCACACAGTAGGTACTCAAAATTCGCAATTTTACTAGCAGGCCACTAGCTGAAGCAAAAAAAAAATAGAAAATGGCACTACACAGCGAGTATATGACCAAAATGCACCAAACCAACGGCCAATCATGCATAGGCAAGGTGATCGGAGGGGGTTAGGTGTGTTTCTGGAGCAATATAGCCGACTATTCTAAAATCTTCCGATATTCGGAAGATTTTGTCTTTTGGGCGCGCTGAAAACTCGTCATGGATATTGTCGTTCTCACGCGACTGCGGTTCGAAAATATTTTTGAAATGATTTTTTAGAGGACGTCTTTTTGAAGTCATTTTTGAGCACTTTTGTCAAAAACACCTCTTCCGTCATTCGTACTTTTGTCGTGGTGAGTGTATCCATTCGACCAGGGCATCGTTGGATAGGGAATGATCGACCGCTTTGTGTTGCCGCCTCAAATCGAATCTAATTCTCTTGTTTCTTATCATATTTAGGCAGCTATGTGAACCTATTTTGTCAAGGTTCTTGACTGTGGACGGACCACGCGCTAGTAGATTGGGACGACTGCGAGTATGGTAATGGTAGCTCGCAATCATTGCACACCATACTATCTTACTATGCAGACACTTCACACTTCGTTTCTCTGTTGCTGCCATGTTTCTTGGTCTTGGAGGATGACCGACTAATAGCCAGAGCTTCGCGGTGGATCGCTCAGCCTTAGCTAGCCATACCAGACGCACAGAAGAAGGTAATACGAATGGATACAAATCAGATGCCTCTCTAGTTGACGGAGAAGGACAAGCGACTCTACATCTACTCTATCTTATATATATACATATACATATCGCATTCGTCAAGTGTAAATTTCTTCTATGTAATAGTATTATTTACAGCATGCTAATGCTTAGCTATATTTGTCTACCATATCAATAGCTCCTGACTGTTGTGCTGCGATAAATATATGAGTGAGGAAGTAGTAGCCTGACATTCTCAGGGTGAAACGGGTCAACTTGAGAGTCGGGCGCCAGATGGCGACAAAAATGTGGCAGATTGGTAGCTGAGAGCAACTTCGAGCTTCTTCAAGTAAGAATGAACACGCCCAGGGAGGTTCATCGCACCATTCCGATTGATCAGAGCACTATTTTGGGCTGCAAACTCCTCTGCATCGACATCGACACCCGACAGCACAGAAAGCAACAGATATCAGCGCTGTTTGCTGTCTGGGCTGTCTGAAATGAAGTGAAAAAAAGAGAATTCGATTCGATTCGAGGCGGCAGTCTTATATAGTCGATCATTCCCTATCCAACGATGCCTTAGTCGAATGGATGCACCCACCGTAGCCGAAGCTGTAGGGCGGAGAGTGATGATTTTGACAAAAGTGCTCAAAAATGACTTCAAAAAGACGTCCTCTAAAAAAACATTTCAAAAATATTTTCGAACCGCAGTCGCGTGAGAACGACAATACGCATATGAACGAATTTTTCCATGTACTGGACTTGCTGAACTCATACAAATTGATCCAGATCATCCTCCAGCGCAACATATATTCGACACAAATTTGAGCAATTGTGGCTTGCTAGATCGTTATCCTCTCTCAGAACGATTCATTCACGATAAAGGTGGAGACTTTACAGGTGAAGCATTCCAACAACTCTTACTCTTACGGCAGCTAATGCTAAAACATGTTGTTGCTAGTTCAAGCAAGAATCCTCAACCTCAATCAAACGCAATCATGGAAAGAATGCATCAAACTGTCGGCAACCTATTACCCATGATGATGTATTCCAATCCTCCTCAAAAGCTCAACAGCAAGTGATATTATGGTCGATGCAGCCTTAGCTATAGCCTCTTATGCCCTACGAGTCTCAGTATCCGCCGCAAGGCTACTGCAAAGCACTTCTGGAGCATTAGTCTTCATCTTCAATCGAGATATGTATATGTTCCTCAATGTACAATACCAGCCAACTTCTACTATGCACTTCGTGATCGTCGTGGACTACTTGTCCATCAAACTGCTTGTCGTGCTCTAATCTCAGACGTTACTGGCGGATTCTTCGTCCGGATTTATAGGCGTGCAATTATCGTGAACGGGTAAGTAAGGGGGCCAATTGCTGTGACCTGTGTACTGTTCGTGGTGTTGGGGTATTTTTTGGGATTCTACTCATAGAAATCATTTACAAGAAAGACACGTTTTCTCGTATCCATATGTACAATAAGTAGGTATCTTTCTCACATATATACCTTGGCCTTCGGGTTCTACCATAGTATCTGGATGGGATTGATTGTTCGTCAACTCACCTCATCATGCTGTAGATCTCATAAATAACAAACTTAGATGAAACGAACCACCGTATGTATGCTCCCTGCTGCCGAATCTAATCACCGCATTTCATAATGTCGGACGTAAGCGATAATAGTTTCAACCGGTACATCTACAGAGGTGAAGCCGACGAAGAAGTTCCTGAAGATACAACTCATGTCATCGTGCATGAAGATGTCACAGTCATCCGTGAGCATGCATTCTATGAGCATCTAAACATCATTGAAGTCATTTGCCATGACAAGGTCGAAAAGATTGAATACTGGGCATTCAATCTCTGTCCTTCCTTGCAACGAGTGATCATGCCGGGCGTCATAATTATTGGGGATGGTGTATTCCATGAGTGCGAAGCCCTAACGGAAGTCGAATGCGGCAAGCTAGAAACTATTGGACCCAGTGCATTCAATTGCTGCAAATCTTTGAGGAGCATCCACCTGCCATCCGCCAAGATCGTTATGAGGAATGCATTCTATTGGTGTGAAGCCCTGACAGATGTGAAATTTGGCAACAAATTAAACAGAATTGAGGAGTTGGTATTCTGTAAGTGCCGCTCTCTGGAACGAATCACCATCCCAATCAAAAATGGATTAATTGCATTTGACGATGTATTCGTAGGCGTAGGCTGCGTTGCTTTGAAACACGTTGATCTGGTTGAAGGAGCACTACACGATACTATTGCCGCATTACACTTGGGAGAGTGGAGGGATGATATGGATGAAGAAATTGATTCAATCAACCAGATTCTTCCAACTACATCTGCTGGATCCTGGCGGACTGATATTGGGGGAAAGGCCCAGGTGATACGAGGGTGGATTGCATCCGTTCTCAACAATATCATTCACTACAGAGCAGAGCATCAACGCATATTGAATGAGGCTGCCACTACCCTCGAGCTAATCTTACCTACAGATCTAGTAATGACAAAAGTCCTGCCTTTTCTCAAACTGCCATCGCACACGTTTTAAGAAGAGGAAGAGGACGAAGATGAGGGCGAACTCAATGAGGATAATTTCGCATGGCAGAATCAATCTCTTGGTCAGAAGATGAAGAATGATAGTGACAATGAAGAAAAACAACAGCCTGCTGCGTCTCTCTGTGAACTTGTCATTGCATCCAATGCAGCCTGATGAGCACGAAGAGCAAAAGAATAATCCTTCTTACTGATAAATCCATTTTCATAACAAAAACGCTTTACTTTGGCGGTGATGAAATGTCTCTAGAACCGCCCACTCGCGTAGCTGCCATCATCTTTGCCCTCATTGATTAGTCTTCAATCGAGATATGTTCCTCAATGTACCACTCCGTGACGTCGTTCACTACTTGTCCTTGAAGATTAAAATTGCTCGTCACCTAATCTCAGACGTCGCCCTTACGACTATATTACTGGACAACAAGACTGGTCTTGAAATTGTTCAAACCTTCTAATCTGGTCTAATATCCGGTGGCCCTCACCACATCATTCAAGTTCATACCAATGGAACACCTTTGATTCAACTCAATCCAGGAGGACTGAACGTATCAATATATAGCCTGTTCAGAACATACCCTAAGTAACCCTAATTATCCTAGATTCTTTCACGGGAGGGAAGGGTGCTACATTTGAAGGCGAGCTCGATGAGGATTTATTTCGCATGGAATGAGTCAAAATCAATCTCTTGGTCTTGGTCCGAAAATGAAGAATGATATCGTAGTGAATTGAAGAAAACAACAGCGGTGTTCGGAGCAAACAAAACTTTATTTAATCAACAACGAAATTAGGAATGAAAGTCTTATGTCTCAGTTCTCAGAGCTGCATCTGCTGCTTCCTATGTGAGCTTGTCATTGCATCCAATGCAGCATGATGCGCACGAAGAGCAAAAGAATAATTCTCGTTACTGATAAATCCATTTTCATAACAATGCTTGTACATTGGCGGTGATGATGAAATGCCTCTAGTCGTCCTCTCGTAGCTGCCATCATCTTTGCCCCCAATTGACTCCAAGATTCCATTCATGCACTTCAAGCTTCAAGATTCACACGCAAATCAGCTGCTTTCGAACAATATCCAAGCTTCGACAAAGCTTAGAGTTATTGCGGAAATCTGACGAGCTCTAGCGTAGCGTGGCGTGGTCGCGTCATGTATGTAACGTTTCTGTACGTGGGCTGTCCATGGGTAGGAATCAGAGCACGAAAGCCGGGAGAAGCTTGCCCTGCCGCCGCACGCCAATTCAAAGTCAAAGGCACTAATGTATTTTTCCTTGTCATCTAGCTGCAATCCCAATTCTCTGAGCGCATGGGTAACATTCGCTCTCTAATCCGTTTCAATCGATTCTGATCTACCTCCGCCTGTGCAACGATTCGATATTCCAATGTCCCTCCTCATCCTCGTAGTCTCTATCACTATCACTCTTGATCCTCGCGTTCAAACGTGGAAGTTTAAGATGGCAATGCAAGATAAGAGAGGACACTATTCGTCGCAATATCAATATCCCGAGCTAAAGCAAGCCCGAAGAGTGCAGCTGCAGCCTCATCTAATATGCGCTGATGCTCTGCTTTGCAGTGATTAATTTTGTCCTCATTGGTACTTCACCGATCTAGAGCAAGAAGCATCTTGGAATACTCTTGCATTACCTTTCAAAAGGAGACTAGATCAACTGCTGCTGTGCCCTCTAACAAGCCGCTATTTCATCCTATTGCGTCAGTCATCCTATACACCCAACTTACTCCACGAAGGGGCACTGAGCACCAAAGATATCGCCATCATCATCGTTCCTGCCTCATTTGTGACCCATCAGCACAATCTTCCCAAAGAATACGAATACCTCAAGCTGCATGGCCACCTACCGTCCATTCATCAACCGCTAATCGGATCCTCTCCCAAGTAGCGTCCTTATTCCCATCAAGGGAAAATAAAGATTCCCATCTCGCATGGCAAGTACATATGGTATACTGTACATTTGAGTTCAGTTTGCAAGTCGAATTTGAATATCGGGTCTATGGTGGCAAGTAAGGTATCCATAAGATCCTAATGGTCAAGGGATGAAGATTACCACTGCAAGTAAGCTCAAAATCCTACTAGTTACTGTGTTATTGAGGGTCGTAGGAAGCCATTTTTCACCATGGTCTGGGTCCATTTTTGATGGTTGATGGCATGTGAGTACCGTTTCTACGTAGGAACTAATATTACATTAAACGGTACTGATATTATTGACTCGACCGCAAAAACTTCAAGTTGGAGGAGGTTGCTTACTTGTGTACCACCACGGGTACCACTCAGCACATTTTCTACCCACAAGTCAATGCAAAAACTTCAAGTTGGAGGAGGTTGCTTACTTGTGTACCACCACGGGTACCACTCAGCACATTTTCTACCCACATAAACACAAACGGCGGTTAGATCTTCACAAAGAGGAGAAACTGACGTTTGTGCAGAAAAAAATTGAGACGAAACTCCCACGAGAAAAAGAGCTGAGTGGTACACAAAATAGGTGCTTGCAAATTCATTTCACATGTACAGTATTTGCTGCGCCCGACACTCCAAGAACTGAGTTGCGTACGTGTTTGATGTGACAGTGTTAGACGAGGGAAACGAACAACACGCGTCCGCCTCTTAAATTTCGGATGATGAGAAAAACACAAAACACAAGCTGTGAGCCGTGCGTTTCAGAAATATCACAAGTGTGAACCGTTCAGAAACAACAACATGAACCAGTTCATCAGGGGTTGACAACGCACTTGATGTTGCCATAATTTTATCAACAGATCGAACGATATTGATATCACAAACATCATGAAGCTTCATCTTATCTTCTCCGCCGCCTTGGCTCTTCTCTCTGCCGCTCCAGGAGCTCTCTCTTGCCGCTGTGAGTTTGCATTGTCATTGTCATTGTCATTGTTACGTGTTCTGTTTCTGTCGTTTGATGAGTCAATTGATATGCTTCGTCTTGCCCTGCCTCGCCTTGAGTTTGGATTGACATTGCAGCCGTTCTAGTGAATCAAGTTCAAGTTACTGTTACTGACGCTAACGCTAACGCCTCTCCTCTTGCTTGCATGTTATTGTATACACTCATAGCATCTGTTACCGAATTTGAATATGACGGTGACGAAATTGCTCTTCGGCCATGCAGCCGCTTCAAAAAAGGTAATAGTTGCCGCAAGAGAGGACGTAGATGCAGGTGGAGTAATGGGCGTTGCCGACGCCGCCCTTGCATTGGCGATGACATCGAAGACTATGACTTCGACTATGACTTCGACGTCTTTGATGAGGAGTAGTTTAAGAGTAAGAGTGTTGGCGGCTGGGGGCAATCAAGAAGAGAATGTTCGAAAGTGTTCTATCTGTAGTGTAGGAGCAAATAATGATGTGTGCAGAGTCACGTTCAAGTAGAATTAGTTCTTATCCCATAGTAAAAACAATTTCTGAAAACTCACATCGTCGTTTCAAGAGAAAGAGCAAGAATGAAATGCATGGTGCATTATCTTTTACTTTTATTGTAACGATTGTTGCCGCTCCTTTCATCTCTTTTACTTTTACTTTTACCAGCACTTGCACTATTTTCTTCACGTATTGGCAGAAAGTCCAATTGTCATTCTTTTGAAAGGCGGGATCTCGTAGAGGTAGCGCTAAGAGGAAGACGTGGATGTGGGTGAGGAGGATGAATCAGTAAATGCTCCGAGTGGCAGAGTGGGCCACAGGAAGGCGAGTTGTAGAAATAGAAATAGTGGAGCTTTGGTACATCTAATGTAAATACTATTAGAGACTTTGCAAACCATACGAATATGAAAGAATTTTGTTCCATGTACTGGACTTGCTGAACTCATACAAATCGATCCAGGTATGTAAAGCCAATGAACCTCTACCTCTACGATACCTACTGCCATCTTCTGCTCATCAGAGGAACACGATGAAAGGGGTAATATTTGGCGAACTCAAGAGATACTATTGGCAGTGCCCGATAAAAAAGACTGCGTCACTACGTCGAGGTAGCATGACTATTCTTCCAACGCTTGCTCGACAGAGGATGGGACTTCGACCAACTCAAACGAATGTTCGTAGATGAAACTACAAAGACAAAGTCTGCAACCCACCTCCACTGCCCCAAGCCATCTCAGAATCTACCACCTCAGATAATGACAAAAACATCTATTTGAAACTCGGTCGGTTCCACCCTCATTACATCCCTAGTCGAACCTGTCAACAGATATATGAGGAGGAGCTTTCTACCACCCTACGCGACACAATCGGAATCGAAAAGATGGTAGTATGCTACAAGAGAGCAAAAAACATTGGAGATATTGTCTCTCAAACCTCCCTCTTTCAAAACAGAGGTGAGGAGGTAAGTACCTACCTGGGGAGGACAACAGAATCGTAGTTCTTCCTTTCCCTCAGCTTGTTCCGCTGCCTACCCGGCAGCTAACTTGCTGAGGGAAAGCAATTGTACAAACTTACCTATTTTAGATAACGAGGAATGACCTCACAGAGACACGTATCCATTTAAGGAGAAAACTCGTGTCAACGAGGGAGAGCTAAGACTCGCAACTTTGCATCGACAAAGCCGCCTATCCTCACTATTACTATTGCTATCCGCTGAAGAAGTTAATTCGAAAGCGTAGCCATCCACGCTTCGGTAATATAGTAATACCACTTTATCTGATATTGGTTCATATATTGATTATAGAGAGAAAAAAAAGGTCGCTCGCTTCGCTCGCTCCCAATCCTCCTCAAATGCTCAACAGCAAGTGACATTATGGTCGATGCAGCCTTAGCTATAGCCTCTTATGCCCTACGAGTCTCAGCATCCGCCGCAAAGGCTACAGCAAAGCACTTCTGGGGCATTAGTCTTCATCTTCAATCGAGATATGTTCCTCAATGTACCACTCATTGCCGACTTTTATGCACTTCGTGATCGTCGTGGACTACTTGTCCATCAAACTGCTTGTCGTGCTCTAATCTCAGACGTTACTGGCGGATTCTTCGTCCGGATTTATGGGCGTGCATTATCGTGGACGGGTAAGTAAGAGCCGGCCAATTGCTGTGACCTGTGTACTGTTCGGGTGTTGGGGTATTTTTGGGATTCTACTCATTTACGAGAAATCATTTACAAGAAAGACACGTTCTCTCGTATCCATAAAAGTACAGAAGGTCTCCTTCTCACATATGTACACCTCGGCCTTCGGGTTCTTCTGGTTCTGGATGGGATTGATTGTTCGTCAACTCACCTCATCATGCTGTAGATCTCATAAATAACAAACTTAGATGAAACGAACCACCGTGTGCATGCTTCCTGCCGAATCTAATCACCGCACCATAAAGTAGTACGTTGCTATTTCATAATGTCGGACGTAAGCGATAATAGTTTCAACCGGTACATCTACAGAGGTGAAGCCGACGAAGAAATTCCTGAAGATACAACTCATGTCATCGTGCATGAAGATGTCACAGTCATCCATATGTACAATAAGTAGGTATCTTTCTCACATATATACCTTGGCCTTCGGGTTCTACCATAGTATCTGGATGGGATTGATTGTTCGTCAACTCACCTCATCATGCTGTAGATCTCATAAATAACAAACTTAGATGAAACGAACCACCGTATGTATGCTCCCTGCTGCCGAATCTAATCACCGCATTTCATAATGTCGGACGTAAGCGATAATAGTTTCAACCGGTACATCTACAGAGGTGAAGCCGACGAAGAAGTTCCTGAAGATACAACTCATGTCATCGTGCATGAAGATGTCACAGTCATCCGTGAGCATGCATTCTATGAGCATCTAAACATCATTGAAGTCATTTGCCATGACAAGGTCGAAAAGATTGAATACTGGGCATTCAATCTCTGTCCTTCCTTGCAACGAGTGATCATGCCGGGCGTCATAATTATTGGGGATGGTGTATTCCATGAGTGCGAAGCCCTAACGGAAGTCGAATGCGGCAAGCTAGAAACTATTGGACCCAGTGCATTCAATTGCTGCAAATCTTTGAGGAGCATCCACCTGCCATCCGCCAAGATCGTTATGAGGAATGCATTCTATTGGTGTGAAGCCCTGACAGATGTGAAATTTGGCAACAAATTAAACAGAATTGAGGAGTTGGTATTCTGTAAGTGCCGCTCTCTGGAACGAATCACCATCCCAATCAAAAATGGATTAATTGCATTTGACGATGTATTCGTAGGCTGCGTTGCTTTGAAACACGTTGATCTGGTTGAAGGAGCACTACACGATACTATTGCCGCATTACACTTGGGAGAGTGGAGGGATGATATGGATGAAGAAATTGATTCAATCAACCAGATTCTTCCAACTACATCTGCTGGATCCTGGCGGACTGATATTGGGGGAAAGGCCCAGGTGATACGAGGACGAGGGTGGATTGCATCCGTTCTCAACAATATCATTCACTACAGAGCAGAGCATCAACGCATATTGAATGAGGCTGCCACTACCCTCGAGCTAATCTTACCTACAGATCTAGTAATGACAAAAGTCCTGCCTTTTCTCAAACTGCCATCGCACACGTTTTAAGAAGAGGAAGAGGACGAAGATGAGGGCGAACTCAATGAGGATAATTTCGCATGGCAGAATCAATCTCTTGGTCAGAAGATGAAGAATGATAGTGACAATGAAGAAAAACAACAGCCTGCTGCGTCTCTCTGTGAACTTGTCATTGCATCCAATGCAGCCTGATGAGCACGAAGAGCAAAAGAATAATCCTTCTTACTGATAAATCCATTTTCATAACAAAAACGCTTTACTTTGGCGGTGATGAAATGTCTCTAGAACCGCCCACTCGCGTAGCTGCCATCATCTTTGCCCTCATTGATTAGTCTTCAATCGAGATATGTTCCTCAATGTACCACTCCGTGACGTCGTTCACTACTTGTCCTTGAAGATTAAAATTGCTCGTCACCTAATCTCAGACGTCGCCCTTACGACTATATTACTGGACAACAAGACTGGTCTTGAAATTGTTCAAACCTTCTAATCTGGTCTAATATCCGGTGGCCCTCACCACATCATTCAAGTTCATACCAATGGAACACCTTTGATTCAACTCAATCCAGGAGGACTGAACGTATCAATATATAGCCTGTTCAGAACATAACCTAAGTAACCCTAATTATCCTAGATTCTTTCACGGGAGGGAAGGGTGCTACATTTGAAGGCGAGCTCGATGAGGATTTATTTCGCATGGAATGAGTCAAAATCAATCTCTTGGTCTTGGTCCGAAAATGAAGAATGATATCGTAGTGAATTGAAGAAAACAACAGCGGTGTTCGGAGCAAACAAAACTTTATTTAATCAACAACGAAATTAGGAATGAAAGTCTTATGTCTCAGTTCTCAGAGCTGCATCTGCTGCTTCCTATGTGAGCTTGTCATTGCATCCAATGCAGCATGATGCGCACGAAGAGCAAAAGAATAATTCTCGTTACTGATAAATCCATTTTCATAACAATGCTTGTACATTGGCGGTGATGATGAAATGCCTCTAGTCGTCCTCTCGTAGCTGCCATCATCTTTGCCCCCAAATTGACTCCAAGATTCCATTCATGCACTTCAAGCTTCAAGATTCACACGCAAATCAGCTGCTTTCGAACAATATCCAAGCTTCGACAAAGCTTAGAGTTATTGCGGAAATCTGACGAGCTCTAGCGTAGCGTGGCGTGGTCGCGTCATGTATGTCACGTTTCTGTACGTGGGCTGTCCATGGGTAGGAATCAGAGCACGAAAGCCGGGAGAAGCTTGCCCTGCCGCCGCACGCCAATTCAAAGTCAAAGGCACTAATGTATTTTTCCTTGTCATCTAGCTGCAATCCCAATTCTCTGAGCGCATGGGTAACATTCGCTCTCTAATCCGTTTCAATCGATTCTGATCTACCTCCGCCTGTGCAACGATTCGATATTCCAATGTCCCTCCTCATCCTCGTAGTCTCTATCACTATCACTCTTGATCCTCGCGTTCAAACGTGGAAGTTTAAGATGGCAATGCAAGATAAGAGAGGACACTATTCGTCGCAATATCAATATCCCGAGCTAAAGCAAGCCCGAAGAGTGCAGCTGCAGCCTCATCTAATATGCGCTGATGCTCTGCTTTGCAGTGATTAATTTTGTCCTCATTGGTACTTCACCGATCTAGAGCAAGAAGCATCTTGGAATACTCTTGCATTACCTTTCAAAAGGAGACTAGATCAACTGCTGCTGTGCCCTCTAACAAGCCGCTATTTCATCCTATTGCGTCAGTCATCCTATACACCCAACTTACTCCACGAAGGGGCACTGAGCACCAAAGATATCGCCATCATCATCGTTCCTGCCTCATTTGTGACCCATCAGCACAATCTTCCCAAAGAATACGAATACCTCAAGCTGCATGGCCACCTACCGTCCATTCATCAACCGCTAATCGGATCCTCTCCCAAGTAGCGTCCTTATTCCCATCAAGGGAAAATAAAGATTCCCATCTCGCATGGCAAGTACATATGGTATACTGTACATTTGAGTTCAGTTTGCAAGTCGAATTTGAATATCGGGTCTATGGTGGCAAGTAAGGTATCCATAAGATCCTAATGGTCAAGGGATGAAGATTACCACTGCAAGTAAGCTCAAAATCCTACTAGTTACTGTGTTATTGAGGGTCGTAGGAAGCCATTTTTCACCATGGTCTGGGTCCATTTTTGATGGTTGATGGCATGTGAGTACCGTTTCTACGTAGGAACTAATATTACATTAAACGGTACTGATATTATTGACTCGACCGCAAAAACTTCAAGTTGGAGGAGGTTGCTTACTTGTGTACCACCACGGGTACCACTCAGCACATTTTCTACCCACAAGTCAATGCAAAAACTTCAAGTTGGAGGAGGTTGCTTACTTGTGTACCACCACGGGTACCACTCAGCACATTTTCTACCCACATAAACACAAACGGCGGTTAGATCTTCACAAAGAGGAGAAACTGACGTTTGTGCAGAAAAAAATTGAGACGAAACTCCCACGAGAAAAAGAGCTGAGTGGTACACAAAATAGGTGCTTGCAAATTCATTTCACATGTACAGTATTTGCTGCGCCCGACACTCCAAGAACTGAGTTGCGTACGTGTTTGATGTGACAGTGTTAGACGAGGGAAACGAACAACACGCGTCCGCCTCTTAAATTTCGGATGATGAGAAAAACACAAAACACAAGCTGTGAGCCGTGCGTTTCAGAAATATCACAAGTGTGAACCGTTCAGAAACAACAACATGAACCAGTTCATCAGGGGTTGACAACGCACTTGATGTTGCCATAATTTTATCAACAGATCGAACGATATTGATATCACAAACATCATGAAGCTTCATCTTATCTTCTCCGCCGCCTTGGCTCTTCTCTCTGCCGCTCCAGGAGCTCTCTCTTGCCGCTGTGAGTTTGCATTGTCATTGTCATTGTCATTGTTACGTGTTCTGTTTCTGTCGTTTGATGAGTCAATTGATATGCTTCGTCTTGCCCTGCCTCGCCTTGAGTTTGGATTGACATTGCAGCCGTTCTAGTGAATCAAGTTCAAGTTACTGTTACTGACGCTAACGCTAACGCCTCTCCTCTTGCTTGCATGTTATTGTATACACTCATAGCATCTGTTACCGAATTTGAATATGACGGTGACGAAATTGCTCTTCGGCCATGCAGCCGCTTCAAAAAAGGTAATAGTTGCCGCAAGAGAGGACGTAGATGCAGGTGGAGTAATGGGCGTTGCCGACGCCGCCCTTGCATTGGCGATGACATCGAAGACTATGACTTCGACTATGACTTCGACGTCTTTGATGAGGAGTAGTTTAAGAGTAAGAGTGTTGGCGGCTGGGGGCAATCAAGAAGAGAATGTTCGAAAGTGTTCTATCTGTAGTGTAGGAGCAAATAATGATGTGTGCAGAGTCACGTTCAAGTAGAATTAGTTCTTATCCCATAGTAAAAACAATTTCTGAAAACTCACATCGTCGTTTCAAGAGAAAGAGCAAGAATGAAATGCATGGTGCATTATCTTTTACTTTTATTGTAACGATTGTTGCCGCTCCTTTCATCTCTTTTACTTTTACTTTTACCAGCACTTGCACTATTTTCTTCACGTATTGGCAGAAAGTCCAATTGTCATTCTTTTGAAAGGCGGGATCTCGTAGAGGTAGCGCTAAGAGGAAGACGTGGATGTGGGTGAGGAGGATGAATCAGTAAATGCTCCGAGTGGCAGAGTGGGCCACAGGAAGGCGAGTTGTAGAAATAGAAATAGTGGAGCTTTGGTACATCTAATGTAAATACTATTAGAGACTTTGCAAACCATACGAATATGAAAGAATTTTGTTCCATGTACTGGACTTGCTGAACTCATACAAATCGATCCAGGTATGTAAAGCCAATGAACCTCTACCTCTACGATACCTACTGCCATCTTCTGCTCATCAGAGGAACACGATGAAAGGGGTAATATTTGGCGAACTCAAGAGATACTATTGGCAGTGCCCGATAAAAAAGACTGCGTCACTACGTCGAGGTAGCATGACTATTCTTCCAACGCTTGCTCGACAGAGGATGGGACTTCGACCAACTCAAACGAATGTTCGTAGATGAAACTACAAAGACAAAGTCTGCAACCCACCTCCACTGCCCCAAGCCATCTCAGAATCTACCACCTCAGATAATGACAAAAACATCTATTTGAAACTCGGTCGGTTCCACCCTCATTACATCCCTAGTCGAACCTGTCAACAGATATATGAGGAGGAGCTTTCTACCACCCTACGCGACACAATCGGAATCGAAAAGATGGTAGTATGCTACAAGAGAGCAAAAAACATTGGAGATATTGTCTCTCAAACCTCCCTCTTTCAAAACAGAGGTGAGGAGGTAAGTACCTACCTGGGGAGGACAACAGAATCGTAGTTCTTCCTTTCCCTCAGCTTGTTCCGCTGCCTACCCGGCAGCTAACTTGCTGAGGGAAAGCAATTGTACAAACTTACCTATTTTAGATAACGAGGAATGACCTCACAGAGACACGTATCCATTTAAGGAGAAAACTCGTGTCAACGAGGGAGAGCTAAGACTCGCAACTTTGCATCGACAAAGCCGCCTATCCTCACTATTACTATTGCTATCCGCTGAAGAAGTTAATTCGAAAGCGTAGCCATCCACGCTTCGGTAATATAGTAATACCACTTTATCTGATATTGGTTCATATATTGATTATAGAGAGAAAAAAAAGGTCGCTCGCTTCGCTCGCTCCCAATCCTCCTCAAATGCTCAACAGCAAGTGACATTATGGTCGATGCAGCCTTAGCTATAGCCTCTTATGCCCTACGAGTCTCAGCATCCGCCGCAAAGGCTACAGCAAAGCACTTCTGGGGCATTAGTCTTCATCTTCAATCGAGATATGTTCCTCAATGTACCACTCATTGCCGACTTTTATGCACTTCGTGATCGTCGTGGACTACTTGTCCATCAAACTGCTTGTCGTGCTCTAATCTCAGACGTTACTGGCGGATTCTTCGTCCGGATTTATGGGCGTGCATTATCGTGGACGGGTAAGTAAGAGCCGGCCAATTGCTGTGACCTGTGTACATACTGTTCGGGTGTTGGGGTATTTTTGGGATTCTACTCATTTACGAGAAATCATTTACAAGAAAGACACGTTCTCTCGTATCCATAAAAGTACAGAAGGTCTCCTTCTCACATATGTACACCTCGGCCTTCGGGTTCTTCTGGATGGGATTGATTGTTCGTCAACTCACCTCATCATGCTGTAGATCTCATAAATAACAAACTTAGATGAAACGAACCACCGTGTGCATGCTTCCTGCCGAATCTAATCACCGCACCATAAAGTAGTACGTTGCTATTTCATAATGTCGGACGTAAGCGATAATAGTTTCAACCGGTACATCTACAGAGGTGAAGCCGACGAAGAAAGTTCCTGAAGATACAACTCATGTCATCGTGCATGAAGATGTCACAGTCATCCGTGAGCATGCATTCTATGAGCATCTAAACATCATTGAAGTCATTTGCCATGACAAGGTCGAAAAGATTGAATACTGGGCATTCAAGTCTACTGTCCTTCCTTGCAACGAGTGATCATGCCGGGCGTCATAATTATTGGGGATGGTGTATTCCATGAGTGCGAAGCCCTAACGGAATGTCGAATGCGGCAAGCTGGAAAGAATAGGAGAAAGAGCATTCCATGACTGTACATCTTTGAGGAGCATCCACCTGCCATCCGCCAAGATCGTTATGAGGAATGCATTCCTTAGGTGTCTAGCCCTGACAGATGTGAAATTTGGCAACAAGTTAAACAGAATTGAGAAGGAGGCATTCTGTTGGTGCCACTCTTTAGAACGAATCACCATCCCATTGACAGATGGCATGATCTCATACGACGATGTATTCGTAGAGTGTGAAAATTTGAAGCATGTTGATCTGATTGAGGGAGCACTACATGATACTATTGCCGCATTACACTTGGGAGAGTGGAGGGATGATATGGATGAAGAAATTGATTCAATCAACCAGATTCTTCCAACTACACCTGTTGGATCCTGGCGGACTGATAATGGGGGAAAGGCCCGGGTGATACGAGGGTGGATTGCATCCGTTCTCAACAATATCATTCACTACAAAGCAGAGCATCAACGCATATTGAACGAGGCTGCAACTATCCTCGAGCTAATCTTACCTACAGATCTAGTAATGATATGTAAAAGTCCTGCCTTTTCTTAAATTGCCATCGCACATGTTTGAAGAAGAGGGAGAGGACGAAGATGAGGGCGAAGTCAATGAGGATAATTTCGCATGGCAGAATCAATCTCTTGGTCAGAAGATGAAGAATGATAGTGACAATGAAGAAAAATAACAGCGGTTGTTCAGAGCAAATGATAATTTAATTTAATCAACAGCAAAAGTAGGAATGCAAGTATCATGTCTCAGTTCTCAGAGCTTCATCTGCTGCGTCTCTCTGTGAACTTGTCATTGCATCCAATGTAGCGTGATGAGCACGAAGAGCAAAAGAAGAATCCTTCTTACTGATAAATCCATTTTCATAACAAAAATGCTTGTACATTGGCGGTGATGAAATGTCTCTAGAGCCGCCCACTTGCGTGGCTGCCATCATCTTTGCCCTCATTGACTCCAAGATTTCACTTATTGCCCCAAGATTGAATCTACCTTTTTACATGACCACCAATTGCAGATTTTTCCAAGTGGTACAGCTTCTTTTTGACACGTGTCCCAATCCAAGTCAACTGCTTTCGAACAGTACTCGTCGAAGGCACTATGTAATTTTCTTTGTCATCTAGCTGCAATCCCATGTCTCTGAGTACATGTGTATCATTCATTATTCGTTCTCTACTAATCCGTTTCAATCAATTCTGGTCTACCTCCGCCTTTGCTACGCGATTCTATATTCCAATGTCCCTCCTCATCCTCGTAGCCATTATCGTTTCTTGACCCTCCCCTTCAAACGTGTGTGATGGCAATGCAAGAAAAGAGAGGACACTATTCATCACAATATCCCGAGGCAAAGCAAGCCCGACGAGTGTAGTTGCAGCCTCATCCACTATGCATTGATGCTCTGCCTTGTAGAGAATGATTTTGCGGAGGACTGATCTGATCCACCATCGAATCACCACGGCCTTCCCCCCACCATCAATTTCAAAGTCATTAACATCCCATCCGCCAGCAGGTGCAGTGGGAAGAATCTGATTGATTGCATCAATTTCTTCGTTCATATCATTTCGCCACTCCTCCAATTGTAAAGCGGCGATAGTTTCTTGCAGTTGGACTCCCTCAACCAGATCGACTTGCTTCAAATTACCACATCCTGAGAAAATATCATCGGACGTAATCACACCATCTTTTAATGGGATGGTGATTCGTTTCAGAGAGCGGCAATTATAGAATACCAACTCCTCAATTTGTCCCAGCTTGTTACCAAATTTCGCATCTGTCAGAGTTACACAACTACTCAATGCCCACTTATCAACAAGCTCGGCGGATGGCAGGTTGATGCTCCTCAAAGATGTACAGTCAAAGAATGCTTTTTCTCTTATTCTTTCCAGCTTGCCACATTCCACATCCGCCAGGGAGTAACACTCTCTGAATGCCCACCTCCCAACAATTTTGACGCCCGGCATGATCACTCGTCTCAACGAAGGGCAGCTGACTAGAATGCCATTCTTCAATCTTCTCGACATCCTCATGGCAAATGACTTCAATGATGTTAGGATGCCGAAAGAATGCCCTTGCCGGAATGACTTTGGCGTCCACAAAGATATGAGTTGCATCATGAGGAATATGCTCACCCTCTTCACCCCTGTAGACGTATCTGACGAAATTATCCGCCATGATGGAACAGCTTCAAGATAATATTACATCAACTTCATACTTTCGTACTTAGCATTAAACGACGATGGTAGATCAGCAACAGATGAAACAAACAAACTGCACCTCTCTATGTATTACATGCCCACGCACTACCTACCCACTTCGGGCATGGATCTGCGTTTTCTGCTTCGTGGAGAGTTGATTGTGGTTGTGCCGATCGATGAGCGCGCAAAAATTGAGATGCCCGGAAAAGCGAGATTTTCAGTCAATCCGTCAACTCATCCGAACAGCTTCGATGAGACTCCCTAACAGTAGGGACCTACGTGTGGACAACTAAAAATCCTTGCGTGGCCGCCCGATCCACCAACTTCAACCATTCTTGGGAGGCTTGGGGGCATGCCCTTATTTATTTTTGGAGGAGGAACGAGAGACAGGGTAGTTAGCTTCCAATATGTGGTATTTCAAAGGTTTATTTTGGGTATTTGAGAGACATTTTGGCTAAACTATAACCAGCGGGGTATTTCTTCGGGCAGAACCCACAAGGATGCCTTGCCATGCCCCCCCAAAGTCCGCCTTGCTTTCCTCTCTCCATGTTCATCTCTCTCCCTCCTGCATTCGCCGCCACTTTTCTGTTACTACACCTCTCGCCTCTCTAAACTCCTTAACCATGATGAAGATTGCCACCATCGCCGCCCTTATTGGCTCAGCTTCTGCTTTTGCCCCTGCCCAAACTGGCAAGGTGCGATTCGTGTCACTTTTTGTTATTTATTTTTGTTGTTGCTCAATTTTTTTGTGTTGTTGGCGGTGGTGGAAATGATGTGACGAACGAAAGAATTCCGTGTGGCTCTCTCTAGAGAGCGTTGGAGACAATCAAGATGCACAACACAACCCCTTCTCTTTAGAGGATAGGATGGAAAATCAATTATTCAATTAATTTTTGTGGCTGGGGATGAACCATTTTTCACTGGAGCATTCATGGGTGGTTACGGACGGGGAACGCCCTCTTCCGTCCCATGTGACCCGCGTGGAAGAATTAGTCGGCAGTGTGGCGGCTAGCTGTTGGGTTGCCTACAACAATCATGTTCACGAAAGAAATAATACCCTCGTAGAATACGTGAAGGCTTAAAATTAGCTGTGGAGAGGGTTCGCTGGAGAGAATCTCGTTCAGCGGCTAGATGATATGCTCTGAGGCGAATCTCTGAGAGAGGCAAACTATTCCGAATCAAGACAATATCAAAGACGCCGTAGTTACTGCTGAATTCAACATTGAAACACATGGTTCACTGCGCCAGTGCAAATTTGATTGAAAATTGCTCAAATTCGAGGAGACGGAAAGAGTGTGCATCTGATGTGGTTTGAGAGGGTTGGAGTTTACCTCTGTCCGTGCACGATGTCACTGGTTTGATATTTGGATCCAGTGCTCGGGCCCTTTGCCACCGAATGGAAGACATGCTTTCTTCGATCCGAAATTTTGGTCAATAGAGGCGTTTGCTTTCCTGTCTATGTCCATCTACAATACTCAATGTTTACTCACTCCCTTCTTTTTCTTTCTTTGTCTTCTTCATGGGCACGCTGAAACAAACAATGTCATTTGTCACAATCAAACAGGCATCCACCGCCCTTAACGCAGAAATGTCCAAATCCGTCCCATTCCTCCTCAACCCCCCCAAGACCGATGGCCTCATCGGATCCGTCGGATTCGACCCCATCAGCTTCTCCGAAAACTTCGACATCAAGTGGCTCCAAGAGTCCGAAATCAAGCACGGCCGTGTTGCCATGCTTGCCGCCGCCGGATTCATGGTACAACAATTCGTCAACTTCCCCATGTACGCTGACATGCACGTCGATGACTCCAACATGGCACCAGCCGCTGTTGGAATCTCTGCCATGCTCCAGATTGTTTGTGCCGCCGGTGTTGAGGAATGGCGTACCAACAAGGGAAATATCACCATGGAGACCATGTTCGCTGATACGGATCGTGTTCCTGGTGACTTTGGATTTGACCCCATGGGTCAGTTGAAGGGAAAGAGTGAGGCCGAGATTGCTGACATGAAGTTGAAGGAAATTAAGAATGGAAGATTGGCGATGCTTGCTATTGGAGGAATGATCCACCACAACTTCATTTTCGGAGAGGCTCTCTTTTAAATAATGAATGATCAAGGACATGTGAAGTAATTGGGAGGAGTTATGAGTTATCAGTGCTTCTCCTCAGATTCCCCTCCAGGGTGAATCCTCTTTGGCTCTTCAAGCAAAAGAACCGCATCATCATCACAGAATTCAACCAGCATTTTTTTGGTGGTGTTAGTTGACATAGTAATCACGTCTAAAATGAGCACGCTACACGCTAATGCTTTTATTTTGTGGCTATTCTCCTGTCTATCTCTCTCTCGAGACGAATTACTCCTACGCTGAGTACGTGAGACACTGCTGTAAGTACAATTTCATCATTCATAATAGTAGCTAACACAGATACAATGAAGATTTCAAAGTATGATCGAACTTGCCCACACCGATTCCATCACTGCTGATGCAATCTCCATCGGCTGATCAGCTCCGATCACTTCTTTCTTCTCGTCAAATAACTCAGTGTTACCAGCAGGACCTAATCCGAGAGTTAAGTCAGACTTGTTCGTTTCATCGCAAGCATTGCAGCTGAATGGCACCAAACAAGTCGACTTTCACGGCTTTGCCATCTGCATCTCCATTTACTACTGCAACTACAAGAGCAAGAGAAACAACATTGAGAAAATTCTGGGCTGAAAGCTCTACAGTATAGATTATCTGGCAGTCAACTTGATCTTCATACAAAGCAGCTATCCACCCTCTTTCTGCTACAAATACAAAAACGCATCTAGATCTAGCCAATCTGAGCTTGCCCAAGCAAGGACCGTACACATATACAAACTGTGCTCTGGGCCTCAGCCTCGGTGTATCGTCAACAACTTGATCTTCCTATCACTTCCTTCGCCTTTGATGATTTCCTTCTAACTTCACTTCATCAAAGTCCATTCTGGTGACTCTCTTCGCCTTCGCTCCAAAATAGCAATGTGCTAGTCTTCACGGCAGATGATTCGTCGGCTGCCAACTGCTGGCCGTCTGCACCCTTCTTCTTTTCAGCAATGCAACAAATGCTCATTGCAAAGCGGTTGGGATGATCCACAAAACCGAACGCAACTCGACATAAAGGCCATCCAGCCTCAAACTCTCGCGTCGCGGCGAAAAATCATTTTTTTTTACTCAACACACAACACCCCTTCCGATGCCGTCGACAATGCACAACACCTCTATCGCCATCAAATAACACTCTACCCATCCAATAACATAGTCACTAGATCCATTTTTCACGCTCTTTCAATTGGTGTGCACGGCATTCCGATCGATTGTATGTGTAGCGACGTATCGGCCGTTATATCCACATAATCATTTTTTACATCAACAACGCCACATCATGGTGAATGCATCAAGAATAAGTGATATAATAGTTGAATTATGCCATGCCGTGTTATCAATGGCTCCAATACACTATAGGAAAGCGTGCTGGGGCATTTTTCACGGGTGAAAGGATAAAGTCGAAGATATATTAGGCTACATATCAGGTGAGGCGTGAAATCTTCCATTAATCATACCTCCTCCAAAGCACAACACCTCTATCATCATCAAATAACATTCTACCCGTCCACAAATATAGTCTCTAGACCGATTTTCATCGAGCTTTCGAATGGTGACGGTTTCAGCTCGGCAAAGTAAGCATGTAGCGACGTATTGTCCGTTATATCTACGTGGTCATTATATGTTCCGCAACACCGGCGCATCACAGCGAAGCCGTCCGTTGCGAGTGATGTAGAAGAGAAATGACCCATACCGCATCATCCCTGGCTCTAATGTGATACTGTAAAGAGGATTGGGGCGAAGGTCTTGGGGATATAGGAGTGATGGAAGATATAACGGCCATTGTTGGAATATATGTGAAATCTCCCACAGAACACTCATATGAAAGGTTGAATGGTTGCAACTTGCAATTCAACACATTGCAAAAGGCATATTTTTCTTCTCAAAGATGATAGTGATACAGCAATAGAAAGACAACGGAATTATATTGATGCTGCAATGCCAGAAAGATACTTTGAAATTGGACTGGAGAAGGTAGGCTTGTTGATGGATGGGAAAGATATTGTTACTGATACAGTAAGACTGAACTCTTTCATTTCAAGGTCACAATATTCTGACAAAATGCACTGTAGTGCAGCAAGATACATAATGTGGGTTTTACCTTGTGGATTGAGTGTGACATACACTCCACTCTTTTTGGGTAGGGTGTCAGAAAAGGCACTAGTTGAATACTGGGGTGGAAGTACATATAATTTATTACATGTTTAAATTTGAGCTTTGTCCATAATTTTCAGTAACTCTGCATCACTCATATGATTATACTCCTCTAGAGTATGTCCCTCACCAGTTTCAGGATCAATATATGGCAGACCCTCTTTCTTGCAATATTCGATGGGGAAGATGTTGTGGTCCATTTCAAGGTCGAGCTCAGAATTATCCCTTCCTGCAGCTCCAAGCAGAGGTGCCCACTTTGTCATGTACCGAGAGATGGAGTTCTGCTTGACATCATACATACCAGCAACAGTTTCTTGTGGGAAGTTACGCCTTGCAATCATACAACAAATTGAATACTGCTCAAACGGAGTTATGGGTCCCTCACCGCTCACATCAATACTCCAATCCTTTTGCACGAAATCCGGAATTTCTTTCCGCAAGAATCCTCCATCTCTGTCCAACATGTACTCCACACCGTCTCCGCCAAATAAAGCATTACCAATTTGCTTGTGCTCATTCCATGTGCTACCATAGAGATGCGGTGCCAGCGATGGCCTACTCTCATGATACTTGTCATTGCACAAAGTCATCCTGGTCAATCCATGCTCTTGAAGGTTCCTAACCATATCACTTTTCTCCTTCTCATTTGACTTTCGTAGATCACTCTCCCTCTTTGCAAAATCTTTCTCCATTCGTGCTATTTCAAGTTTCTTTGCTTCCAACTCAGTCTCCAGTTCATAATATTTCTTACTCATCTTCTCAGGATCAGATTCCATTGATCGAGATAATTGCTTAACTCTCCTCTCCATAGGCGTGCACCTCGCACTTGATGAGCTTGAATTGGTGTCAACGGGTGTTTTCGTAGCTGAGGGTTTTCTCTCTTGATATTCTCTCTCGGCCACTTCAACTTCCTTCCTGGCTTCTTCGATGTCATGACGTATTGGCGAAACAAAGTAAGTCTTCTCATCCTCATCCTTAACCTTCTCAGGACATACATCACGACGCGTCAAGTTGTGAGCAGATCCTACATCCCTAGGGATTCTCCACCAAGTGATTCTATTCTTTTCTTTATTTTGGACGTATGGCCTGAATGCTGGGGGGAGATGCCACACAGCAAACCGAAGGACCTTTGAGGATTGAAGAGTGTCTTTTTTTATCTGACTTGCTTCAGGTAAATGGCCATAAAAGTGGTGGATTACGTTTTCTCGATAACCTTGTAGATGCTTTCCTAATGAAGTGGTTTTAACTTGGTGTTTTGGAACTGTAACATAAGGAAACATGTCCGTACCATTAATATTTGCCCATCTCCACATAACTTTACGGCATTCTCCTTGATGTGAACACATGCAATCCTGGACTCGAAGATCAGGATGTTCTGGATGATAGCCATCCTTAACTCTTCTTCTTCCAGAAGAATGTGCGGAGTTGGAAGATTGCTGCTCAGATGGGGTGACAGAAGTTGTCGGAAGAATAGGCACAGGCACCTCCATACATGCTTCAATGTCATCCTCATTGGTACCGCGAGAACGAAGTTTCCTGCGCCCAAAACTTTGCGTTCCATCGCCAGTGATGTTGCTGGCTACTGTTTGTTCCATAATGAGCCTGAAGAATAAAAGTTATGGCAGGGTCACTGAGGATGTGTGTGAAAATAGCGCAAAAAGTTATATGTCATGGCTTTGAATACATACGTTAAAGAGCAATGCAGTGATCGCTTCGGCGAGTGAATATTATGAATCTTCGCAAAATTTCGGTTCTATAGATGTATTCATGTATTATTTGACTTTCTATTGGCGTTGTTTGCTGATAATAAAGTTTGGTGGATATGTTGTCGATTAGCTTGTTGTATGCGTTGAGTTCTGCAAAAAAAATTGATTTTTCGCCGCGACGCGAGAGTTTTGCCTTTTGGCGCCTCTGGATGGCATAAGATACGATACACCATACTAGTCCGCGCGCCATTGGACGCCAGCGTCCAAAAATATCGCTAAATATCGCTGCGTCCGATTAGTGTATTAAGAACCCGATTTCGAACACAAAAACAGTCAATTCGTATAGAAATGTCAATTTTGTCACCATCGTCCTACCAATATTGTGAGTATGCGAGAGCCAATCTTGCATCTATGCCAATAATTTGGTTCTTCTTAAGGTTCAATGGCCAATAACTTTCCGTTTACGTCGTTTGGGATGCATATGGAATGTTTGACAGTGGAATTTGTGTCATTAGGTGTGAAACCATGCACAAAAACTACAAAAATCATGAAAAAAGTGCTTCCAACATGACGAATCCGAAGGCAAACCATGGCACTATCGGCCCCATACATCCTGCAACAACACTAAGAAGATACTTCCTAACCCAATTTTTCATGCTGATTCCGATTATGTAAGCGAAAGCGTCCAAAACATGGTAGTTTTGGTGATATTCACAGATGGCGCCCACACAGTGAAAATCTGCGATGCCGGGCATCGTCATAAGATGCTCATGTTTACACAGAATGTGGACAACATGTTAGTAGTAGATCATTAATAACTCCTTTTAAATACTATAATCATTGTCAAGTTTACTCGGATTTATTAATAACACTCAACACGTTCGCCTTCATGGACTTTATGTCAATCATTCGGTTCTCATTTCGATATTCTTGGTAGGAGAGGCATTGTTGGTAGTCATATTAATGGCACCAACCAACATAAACGGCGTATAAGATATGGCCATTGGTGTGATGAAGCGGCAGGCACCCAATTCTACACCAAGGACTCGCCAATAACACGCCGCAACACTCGTCACTCGTGTAGGTGGCTGTCGGTGGGTTTCTCAACGAACCCAAAATCAGTGCTTTTCCAGGCAGTCAGACATTGTAGTAGTCACCGTGGTAATATGAAGCGCCCAGCTCAACAATGTTGATTATCACATAGCAGGTAAGGTAAACACGGTCTAAGGTGTGGTTTCATCATATTTTTTGCCTGTTATACACCATTCATTGTTGCACATAAATTGTGGAAATCTTCCTAAATCGACCTCATAGATTTGATGTGTTGGTGTAGGCGTTTTACTCGACCAACCCCCGCTATTTAGCGCATCTACCGCTCCTAGATATGATATTGTTCGCATCTGCAAACGGAGTCGCTGTTAAATTGCCTGCAACCATGCCTTTGTGCACTTGCTTTATGTGCTCTGCTACGCAGGGGATGAACATCACTACCTCTAATGTGGCGGTCAAAAGTCTCATTGTGCTACATATAGCGAGCCGCCGATAGAACCATTGAATTCAGCGGTTGAAAGTGGTCCAGTCTTCATAGCATTAGTGTGGAATATCGTCATTTAATTATGTAATGAGGATGTGTATGGTGGGAGGAGTCATGGTGCCGCTCTTTTTTTTGATGATGTGTGAATAAGGGCTCAGCGTCCAATGGCGCCTCAGCGTCCAATGGCGCGCGGACTAGCATAGATAGATAGATTATTTTAGTCACTACTTTCTCTCTCTCTCTCTCTCTCTCTCTCTCTAGAGAGAGACACCAGTGTCAGTAGAGAAAGAAGCTACATAGCTAGTCACAAGCTAGTCACGGCACTAATAATCCAATTTATATGTCGTTCCGTTTTGTTAACAAAGGAACTAAATATGTACCACAAGATAGCCAATACCGCAACAAAATTGCCCACAACATGGCCACCATGGTGTTCAGCTCCCTACGGGCGCTTGTACTGCATCGATAAAGCTGTTTGAACAATATAATCGACTCAGTACGTCGATACAGTCATGGTTGATAACATGGGCCATTATTTTAGCGTCTGCATAGTGTACAATCATTAATAATTGCAAATTCTGTACACTCAATTATCATTGTTGGTCGATGGACCGATGGATTGTTCACTATCAATATTGAGATAAACGTCGTCGTCTTGTTGCATACGCAGTCATTTCCATCTGTATTGGTGTATATGATTATTGCATCTTGTTTTTTACTGTTGTCCGGGTCGATGCGGCGATAAAGACAACACTGAACGGAGCATTCTTAGTCACCCAACCTCAACGATGAATTTCTATCACTATGTTCTACCGGCTATTGATAACATAAATACGATGTTATCTATTCTTTCGACAAGAGATATGTTTGCTGTCGTGCATTATGCCCAGTTTATTGTTGAATAGACATTACATTGCCATGACACACGAAGGATAAGGCCGATCTTTTGTGAACCACCAAACCGAAGTTTCCATACTAACGAAGGCCTACGATCATAGACGGCACATCCTCAGCGGTGATTATTGAAACATCCTATCATAAACTTTATGAATGATGCCTACGCATGTCACTTTCATTAATGCTACTCATTTGATGCAGTAAAGACCGCCATATGTGAGAGAGGCGGTGTTGTGTCATGACAACACAAGATATAAATAGGCAGCATTGGCGGACACAATCGCAATATATATGCACTTCCGCCTCACCAACCGATCATACCAATCATGATGGACGTGCGGGGTAATAATTGTCGCTGAATTGCCTCTCCCAATCAATTGTTGTTGTGATAACACGTGCCGACTATCTCGGCCGATCTGGCGGACGGCCGACTAGCTACATGAAAAACGGTACTATTTGATCGATACGACCGCTTCGACCGCGCTTTCACTGCATACACGTTCTCATATGAACCAATAGGAGTCGGTGAAGCGATATTGCGGGGATGGATGCCGACATGGAAGTGTAATGATAGCATATTGGTAGCAAATGGTGCCATGGTTAGCATGTCATAGGTTTTTTTGGAGGTCGAAGTTGAAGTTTTTTGAATTCCTACCGTAGAGTTTGGTACATATTTCTACGGCAAAAAAACATCCACACAAGACTCAAGGGCATCATAGTGCCCTTTTGAAAGGCACCTTGCAACCAATATCAATGCAAACCCTGGATGGGCGGCCTGCCCAGACTGTTGTCGAAGGGGGCGGTGTCCTCTATTAGGACATTCTGACGGGTCTTGTGCATAATAGGCAGGGTCGTATAAGGGGCCTTTTTTGCTAGTCACCTTGCTAGTCACATAGGCCCGTGACTAGCTCCAACGTATAACCACTTATCTTAATAAAAAAAAAAAAAAAAAAAAAAAAAAAAAACGTATAACCACTAGAGAGTGTGTAACATTGTACAGCGTGGGCAGATCCGTCCATCCCACGCAATGCAGATCCGTCCATACATCCCACGCAATGCGAGACGTTGACCGGTATTTGCAAAATCTCACTCACAACTTTCCTGATGCACTATTATGCACATCGCACGGAGATGATTGTGGCGTATTCCTGGAATTAGTGTGGCGTATTCCTGGAACAGTACTCCTTATTCTTAGCGTAGAAAAAGATAGCTCCTCTCATATTGCTCATAATATAATGATGCACTTTTTCCCATATCAATCTTTGCGGCAATCTGCTTCAAATTCTGCTGGTAGAGTTCGAGCATTACCCAACCACCGGCACCAAAGCACGGACCTTCAAGCTCAAACCACAAGAATTCTCAGCCACAATCAAGTTCCCTCTGACTGAAACAATAACTACAACCATCGGCAACGCCAAGGTCAAACAGGTTCCTGTCAACTCTAACATAGCAACAACAGGCCACATATTCCCAGACATGTATTCGAGGCAAACTGAATTGCAGTCAGAGTATGTTGTCAAGCAGCTCCGAAATGGGAAGACATTGGCGGAGGATTTTCTCTTCACATTGGATGAATTGCAACTGCAGTCAGGCCTGATAACACCATTGTTTGAGTACAAAGAAAGGCTGACATATATGGACAATGGACTACTAGTGAGCTTGAAAAATCGATTAGCTGAGATAGATGCTACGATATGGATGGAAGATGCCACAATCCCAGCACTGCAGAGGGAAGGCGATCAATCAATTATGGAAGCATTTATTCGACGGAAAATAAAGCCATCGATATTGAGAAAGCTCAATGCAGTCCGTATCTATATGCGAGTGATCACATTAGCAGACCTAGTGGTTGAGAATGGAGAATATATCGGAAATACAACGCTGGGGGGCAATTTTGTAGCGGGATCTGATTGGAGATGGCCGCAAATTCCATGCCCTCCGAAGAAGTGGTTCTCCTTGTTTCGTAGGTGTATACGAGAAACATTCTGCAATAGATTGGATAGTCGCCACCACCACACCAATTCAATGGAACTTGACATACCACTTGGAAAGTGGTTTCCGGTGAAACGGAACACATGGTATGACTGCTACCGAGGTAAGGGGGTGATCTACAAACGAGGAGAGACAGCCACTGGTGAAAGCTTTATTCAGAAGCTAACAGAACAACCAGTGCAAAGTGGGTTCTACAAATATGAATGTGACGTCAACGCTATACCGCTAGAGTGTTATCCGATGAAAATGACAGAGGTAGATGAGGGTGTATGGACTCGCCGTCCGTATCAGATGGCACAACAGCAACAGCAGGAAGCTAAGCCTCCGGGATACGTGACCGAAAATACACACCTACCAGGCACGGAAATGAAGCCAAAGAAGACAGGTAGTGATGGTTCTGTCCTTCGAGTGCACAATGTGGCAGCGGCAGCATGGATTATCCCAACTAATCAAAACGAGTATGTCAAGGCATGTTTTTTGATGACAAACGTCAGCTCAGTAAACTCGTACCGAGCTGAATTGGAAGGGTTGTATCGAGCGCTGTATCACATACAATATCTTGGCATAGAATTGGGGCCAGACGACGATATTACTCAATGGTTTGATAATGAGTCAGGTGCTTTTACGAGTAATCGGCCAATGAAGACAGGACGGGACACAATACAACCTGAAGGAGATCTTTTGATGGCAATACAGCATCTACGGCAGAAGTTACCATTTGGAGTAATTAGTCAGCACGTCCGGGGACACCAAGATACGGCCAAAAAGAAGACGGAACCGGACGAAAGTGACTGCGATTCATTAGAAACCACGGAAAGCGCATTGGGAAAAGAGAAAGACTTGGATGGATTGGATGACAACGCTATGATCAACATTGCGTGCGACGAATTAGCGGGAGAAACAACGGCAGCAGCCATTGAGAATCCCATCCAACTACCACCTGAGCAAGAAATATTACAGATGCCGTATGAGGGATCAAAAGCAGTTTTACGAATAGGGAATAAGTGGATCACAGCTGGGATGCGAAGCCACGTCAACAAAGCGCGTCGTGAACCAATCCTCCGGAAATATATCAAGCGAAGACACGGATGGACGGACGAGCAATATGACAATGTGTATTGGATGACGATAGGGGAAGTGAGACGGAAAAGTACCCTTAGCCAGCAGCGATTTACCTGCAAACTAATGCATGGCCTCCTCCCAGTGAATCACGTGAAGCAACATGAAACGCAAGTATCGCAGTGTCCGAACTGTCGGCAGTGTGATGACGAAACAATAGCACACGTGTTTCAATGTTCCCACCCGGATATGGCTGCGAAACGTGCTGCAATTATAGCAGCACTCCGGAAGAAAGGACTCCGGAAAATATCACGAAAAATACTACTCAGAGTGGCAAACTTGGTAGAACAATATGCAAACGGGGGCGAGATTCGAACCACATCAGAAGACCCGAGGATCCAGGAAGCACTGGAAGCACAACGTGACCTCGGGTGGGATGACTTCTTCAGAGGATATCTGGTAAAAGAATGGTATCAAGCATTGGAGAGTACTCATCATGGGGACGCCCACCAGCAGTTTTATCAACTCCAAAAATTGATCTGGTATGAAGTTGCACTACCGCAGTGGCATGAGCGAAACAGACTAGCTCATGGAACTCAGTCATTTGACAAGCAAATAGAGAGTGCACATTTAGCAGAGCAATTGGTATGGTACAGTCAACATCGAGAGGAGATGCCGCCAGGCTTTCACCAACGGTGGGCAAATCATAGTATTGACGAAATAAGCAATATGGATTTGGCTACTAGGCGAATGTGGGTGCATCACCTCAAGATAGGCAGGCAAGCGGTCGAGATGCGAGCAGAACAGCGGAAGAAAAGTCAACGAACTTTATCGTTCTACTTCAATGCATTTGGCCCACCATTACCGCCACCTCAGCGGCAACGTGTGGCTGATGAAGCCGAGGAACACGCAAATAGAGTAGTATTGTATCGTGAGGAGGGACAGCCGACAATAGACGCAGTCCTCAATGAACTCGAGAAATCGACGACGTAAACAACCGTATGGTTGAACTAATCCTGGCCAGGAGACTATTTAGGTCTTCTGGCTTGGAGTGCGATCTGAGAAACAGTTGTGGAGGCAGTATAGAGTACTATCAATGCTACCGACACAGCACACATGTTGGTTAGTCATAATTTCGCCCCTAGAGGGCTAATCAGACGTACTTTAAAATTTCTGTTATATTATTAGCAACAACAGGCCACAAGCTGCAGGGAATGTCCAAAGACGTCCTCATCGTCAATGACTGGAATTATCGATGCGTGAACTGGGTCTACGTTGTCTTGTAGAGGGTGAGAACACTAGCTGGACTCTATCTGATGAAAGCCTTAGACCTGGAACGCAGCTTCAATGTCCCTCAGAATCTCATTCGCTTCGAGCAACGATTGAAGGCCAACAAAGAACGACCAATTCTCGACTGTTGGGTTACCAATCAAATGCGGAGATCGAAACGATGCAGTGAAGAGTTTACAAGTCATCTAAAAGTAATAAGAAAGTTCATAGATCAGCAGATTTTGACAGAAAGCAATAACTTATTCTTCCAGTAGCAGTAGTCTGCAATCCTCTGAGCTCTGAGAGAGAGAAGAGAGCAGGAAGCAAGCAAGAGAGCCGGGAGAAGCTTGCCCTGCCGCCGCACGCCAATAGAAGATAATTACAATACTCATCACATCATGAAGTCCTACGGTCTCGCGTCCTACTTGCTGCGTCGGCTTCGGCCTTCCAAACTGAATCAAAAGAGACAAAGATATTTAAATAATTAAGGACCCATATTACAAGCGAAGAGAGCTTAGACGATTTCAAACACAACACAAGCAGCGACGGCAGCTGCTACGAAAGTAGTAAATGCTGCGCCCGCAATGATGGAGGTAGAGCCACTGGGGGCGGATTCAGGATTAGGAACGGTCTCCATACTGCCACTTCCGCTTGCGTCTGTTAGAAATGATAAAGTCACTGTCCCAGTAATCGATTACTGGGACAGTGACTTTATCATTTCTAACATAATGCAAGTCACCAGTCCGTTCCTAGACTGATGACAGGATTACGAGCCTTGACAGGACCGTAAGTCCATGCCATCTCTAGTCGATTACTGGAGACAGGAGTAGGCTAGCGCAGGTCACACCTTGCAGCGTCCACCTACATCTAGTGGGAATTACAGTACTAGTATTCCTCTAGCTAGATCTTTATCTCCTAGTCCGCCTACCCGCAGTAGTATTTCCTCTTATCCATACCTCTCTCTAGGTGGGAAATAGAGGCTTTTTACCTCGCTGGACTCGAACTGGTGACTTGCATTATGTTAGAAATGATAAAGTCACTGTCCCAGTAATCGATTACTGGGACAGTGACTTTATCAATTACTGGGACAGTGACTTTATCATTTCTAACATAATGCAAGTCACCAGTCCGTTCCTAGACTGATGACAGGATTACGAGCCTTGACAGGACCGTAAGTCCATGCCATCTCTAATCGATTACTGGGACAGTGACTTTATCATTTCTAACATAATGCAAGTCACCAGTCCGTTCCTAGACTGATGACAGGATTACGAGCCTTGACAGGACCGTAAGTCCATGCCATCTCTAGTCGATTACTGGAGACAGGAGTAGGCTAGCGCAGGTCACACCTTGCAGCGTCCACCTACATCTAGTGGGAATTACAGTACTAGTATTCCTCTAGCTAGATCTTTATCTCCTAGTCCGCCTACCCGCAGTAGTATTTCCTCTTATCCATACCTCTCTCTAGGTGGGAAATAGAGGCTTTTTACCTCGCTGGACTCGAACTGGTGACTTGCATTATGTTAGAAATGATAAAGTCACTGTCCCAGTAATCGATTACTGGGACAGTGACTTTATCAATTACTGGGACAGTGACTTTATCATTTCTAACATAATGCAAGTCACCAGTCCGTTCCTAGACTGATGACAGGATTACGAGCCTTGACAGGACTGACAGGACCGTAAGTCCATGCCATCTCTAATCGATTACTGGGACAGTGACTTTATCATTTCTAACATAATGCAAGTCACCAGTCCGTTCCTAGACTGATGACAGGATTACGAGCCTTGACAGGACCGTAAGTCCATGCCATCTCTAGTCGATTACTGGAGACAGGAGTAGGCTAGCGCAGGTCACACCTTGCAGCGTCCACCTACATCTAGTGGGAATTACAGTACTAGTATTCCTCTAGCTAGATCTTTATCTCCTAGTCCGCCTACCCGCAGTAGTATTTCCTCTTATCCATACCTCTCTCTAGGTGGGAAATAGAGGCTTTTTACCTCGCTGGACTCGAACTGGTGACTTGCATTATGTTAGAAATGATAAATCTAGGAACGGACTGGTGACTTGCATTATGTTAGAAATGATAAAGTCACTGTCCCAGTAATCGGGATTACTGGGACAGTGACTTTATCATTTCTAACATAATGCAAGTCACCAGTTCGAGTCCAGCGAGGTAAAAAGCCTCTATTTCCCACCTAGAGAGAGGTATGGATAAGAGGAAATACTACTGCGGGTAGGCGGACTAGGAGATAAAGATCTAGCTAGAGGAATACTAGTACTGTAATTCCCACTAGATGTAGGTGGACGCTGCAAGGTGTGACCTGCGCTAGCCTACTCCTGTCTCCAGTAATCGACTAGAGATGGCATGGACTTACGGTCCTGTCAAGGCTCGTAATCCTGTCATCAGTCTAGGAACGGACTGGTGACTTGCATTATGTTAGAAATGATAAAGTCACTGTCCCAGTAATCGATTACTGGGACAGTGACTTTATCATTTCTAACAGCGTCAACTTCTCCTCCTCCAATATCATCGAAAACGGGAGTTGCATCTCCATTTTCATCCACTAAACGTAGTCCAATCCAGTCTTCGGAACAACCGGTCACCACATGTCCAGCATCGGTCCAGCCAGTGGCTGTTTCATAAGGGTCCCAAAAGGAAACTCCAAAGTTAACCTCGGTGCCGGGTGTTAGCTGAACATCCGTTTCAGGGGAGGGAGTAGTGAGAGGCCTGGATGTTTCGAAGATGTAAAATCCTTCTGCACCATCGGTGGCATTTCCACTGAAATCCCATGCTCCAGACCACTCATTGCCTGGGCTGGTACCAAAGTCATCATCAACTCTGCACCATGGCCCGACGGCAAATTCGTCGTCCTTGTTGGCAATAGGATCATCACCAGAACCTTCGTTAGGTCCATACATGACGCCTCGTTCGGTAGTCTTGAGCTCCCAATGAGCACCGATGTCAATCTGCATACGGAGCACAGCCTTCAGGGACTGCATCACAGTTCATGGCTTCACTCAAAGGACATCCGCCCATGTTAAACAAGGTGGCCTTTGGTCCCATCTGGAACATGCTTGCTACTGAGGCACAAAGGTGGTTATCGTTGACATCGAACTTATACTTGCCAGGGATCTGATACAAGAAGTAGATGTCGGTAGAGTCGTAGACACATTGGATCTTCATATTCCCAGCAGTGTACAATGTTGACGTCAGAGCTCCTGTGAGAACGGCTTCAAACACTTCCACATCTTCCCAATCGGAGATGTCATTGGCATCTAATGTCGGAGGAGATGAGGTTTGGACGCACGTGATGTAATCGATGGAGGTGCATGAATCTTCCGCCGTGATGACTGGGAGGGTCTTGAAGGCAGAGATGCTCAAGGCCAAGGCGAAGGCGGCGCTGTTTGTCTTGGGTAAGATCATTTTGTTGATGTTGTGTTCAGTATGGTGCAGATAAAAAATAAGATTATGATACTTCTACTGATACAAACTTGCTGCTTCTACGTTGACAGATGGTCGCGATCTTCATGTCCGACAACAAGCCAATGAGGCCTATCGGAGCGTCGGAGTATCTTTTCAAAGTCATTGGCATGCACATGCAGTATTCACCCATCCGGGATACCAAACCCGAGCTCAAAATGGAGGTGAAAATATAGCTGTCTCATCTCCTCGACTCCGTCAAATTCATTCCTACGTATATGTCATACAAGATAGATAACGGCACTCCCTTTCCGCCGAAATTAGAAAAATAAAATATTTCACAAAAAATCCCGCCTCTTTTGCTCCATGCACGATTTCGCAGCAAAAACATCATCACACATCATGAGGAAGTGAACCAAAACACCATGTTGATGGCATAGCGGTAAAAATCGTATCTCCTGAAGTACACAGATTTGCATTTCGTGCTATATAACTGTATGCAGCTGAAGCTATGAGGAAACTTACTGGCTAGGCCACGTAATGCACTTTTTGGTACCCCATCTAAGCGTCACATGAGAAAAAGTCAACCAGAAGAAGCCGAATCTCCCGATGTGTCGTCCGATACTACGCCTGTAACACCTCGGAGATCGTCCTCTCTCCGCCAATTATCACCGCTACTTCTACATATAGACATCTAGTGTCGGTGTGGTTCATTGTTAGTGACTTCATATGGCCATAGCACTCCGTCGGGCACCAACATTGCTGCTACACATCACATCATCAATTACAAACAAATGTCACCCATTTCGTTGTTCTATTCCGACTTCTAATCATGACGAGACAACTAAACACGACAAATGAGCTCTCAATAATATGTAAGGATCGCTTTGTACCGTGAAGTTGACAATTGAGATCGATTTCACTGCCTACACCACCATCGGCGAACTCAGCCTTGGTATCACCATCGCCCAACACATGGCCATTCCTCGAACAAATTCCAATGGATTCGTTATTCAAATCAACATTACCATCTGACAACAATGACACAACAACTATTGTATTTGATTGAAGAGATAAGGTCGTAGTTGGGTGACTTAAAGCTCGATTAGGGTGGAATAGGTGCACATTTTGTCTCCGAAGAAGGCTATTGTTACGGCGCTACATTGCTCTGAATTGATCGGAGTGGAATCTTCAACGACTTGTTAAGGCCCTTTGGTTTCAATGAAGTAATGTTCGACGGATAGAGCTGCATATGATCACTACTGACATCATTGGAATGCACAAAGTGATTCTCTTGTAGTAGATGGATGTGCATACAGAAGTGTTTGTGTTGAATGACAAGGATCTGTGGGCCTCATAAATTATTATTACCGCATTAAAAAGATGCAAACATTGTTTTCATAACTCTACAAGCGTTATTTTAGCAGTGTTTGGTGTCGTTAGTGCCGAAATATTTGTTATAACACCATCGTTCATTGCTCATGAGAGTTGAGGATACACATTCATGTGCACAAATTGGCTTTTATTTTACATCATTTGTAAAAATTAGTACATATAAAGTTGCTACATGCATCATATGTGTCTATATAAACGTCTCGAGCATTGTATCTTTTATATAACGGCACCACGCTCAGTACAGTACGCTACTCGGGCGGAAATCCCATGGTGGTGATGTGCTCGATGATCGTTGGCGCCACTTTGGTACCGCTTCTTGGACGATTCCTACGTAGACAAAAAAATCCACGTCATGGAGTCAAGGAGATGAGACAGCTATATGTACAGCACTTTTCAGTAATGCGAACCGTTGTTGAATGCCTTGTCTCAATGTCTCGCCTGAACTACTTAAGTACCATAAGGCGCACCGCATTGATGGATGGCGGTTGGTGAGCGGTACTCAAACTCGATGAACTATTTTACAGGATTTCTAGCTGGAAAAAATTCGGTGTCCACCTTTGATGTGATTTTACATACTTTTATCACTTTTACTTATTCCACACAACCTGCGAACCTCCTCATATCTACTTCTATATATATAACAGAAATTTTAAAGTACGTCAGGTGGGCCCTCTCTGAAGGGGCTACATTATCTATGATAACGAACATGTGATGCAAGCAAGACACGAAGTATCTTTCTAATGTCAGAGCTCGCTCTCTAAATCATGATTCTCTCTTCTTTTCGAGAATATTGATTCTGGACACAAATCCGCGACACACTTCTCCGGCTTTTATCATCAAGCGATGCATCGGATCATGCACCAAGGGAGCGCGGGAAAGGGGGCTACATCCCAATTTTTTATTCTGATCCCCCCAGGATGTGAGTACCGTACCTTTTATTTATCTAGTCCTGCTAAAAAATCAACGCACACAAATCGCTAAAAAAATTGATATGCCAGCCGGCATAACCGTTACGCCGGTTGCGCCGGTTCATGCCGGCCGGCACAACCGATACGCCGGTTCATGCCGGCCGGCATATCGATGTGCCGGGCGGCGTAACACAAGAGTATCATCGTCTAGATAAAAGATCTTCGAATCACCACCTATCTAACACCGGCACACCAAACAAACTTCGACTTCAACGAACATACACGTCGTGCCAACAACATTTCTTCATCTGTCCCATCCTCGTGGTAGGGCGAACAAGAAAGGCAAGGCAAAGAAGAACAAAGACCGCTTTCTATAGTGTTTGAACAGAAGTGTTTCTCAAACTCATTAAACTTGGAAGAATATTATATTCTCTCTCATTTGAATCCGTGATTATTTATATCGCCCATTACGTTTTCGACATGTATTGCTTGGCCAAGTTGAGTATAAGATTATCTTATAATTATAAATATTAATCTATCATAAGCGTCCAGCCTACTCGCCATAGAAAGCTATCGTAAGTTGCACAAGGGTTCCACGGTTGCAAGAGGGAGTGCATGCTGGCCTTCTTGCAAAACTGATGTCTGTACAACCGTAGGTAAGATGGTTCAAGTTCAATCTCTTCTTGGTCATCTCCAGATCATGGACAAGTGATTCAGATTCAGATGGAGAATGGAGACAATTCATGCTCTCTGACGGACCCGATGGGTCCTCCTATTTCATACGCCGGCAGCTTAATCGATATGCCGGGTGGCACATTGATATGCAGGTTCATGCCGGGCGGCGCAACCGGTTCATGCCGGTTATATATGCCACCCGGCATATCATTTGGCGATATGCGTTGAGTTCTCTATGCGGGATTACTTGATATAAGGACTTTCTAAATTGAATGCCGGATGATGTGCGGAGGGGAAAGTGAGGGATGCCCCCTTTCCCGCGCTCCCTAGTATGCAGGCAGAACGTAAGTCAGAATGGCCATAGCAGTCGCTGCGAACTGCAGAATTATGGCCTATCCTTTACGTGCATCGGGATCAAAAGTCATAGTCATAGTCGTTCTAAAAGATCTGCCATCTGCCTCACTTCCATCGTGGGAAGTAAAAGTATCCATCGTGTCAACAAAAGATTTTTGTTGAACCTACATAAACGCGACGTTGCAAGTCATTATTTCGAGAGAAGTAAAACATCATAGCTTCCCAACCATGAGCAAGCAACACGTAACACTCGCTGTCTGCGGACACGTCAATGCCGGTAAGTTATCTATGATGCTGATGAATGTGGTCGCGATAAATCTAGAGCTGTTGCTGTTGCCGGCGGAGAGCGACATCATCATCGGAAATTTTGGGATCATCTCGATCGGCGAAGCCCTTGTTGGGTTGATGACTAGAAAAGATATCACCAAACGTCTAATAAATAAATACAAAGTTAATCAGATTAGATATCTACGGAAGTAATCTGGACCTGCTTGGGTACAACGTACGGTCTTTTGGATTGCCGAAAGGATTGCCAGACAGCAAGACGGGTTTTCCCGTAGGAGTTGGAGACTCCTCCTAAACGCAGGAGCGTTCGAAACCAGATGAGAGTGCATCTGCTACACGAAAGTGAGACAAGCCTGCGCGCCTCAAGTTCCTGGTGTCTTTTTCCTCCTCTTGGGGGGTGCATGCCGTTGGGTAGTAGCCTGAAGAGTTGATGCTCCAGCTGCAATCGAAGCAGCGCTTCTCTTCTTGTTGAGGAGTGCCTCCGTCTGTTGCATGGGGGTTGGGTCAGCCCCAGAGATTTTCCCTCTAGTCTTGGTGCCTCCGGGAATGATCCGTTTGTCCCTTCTCCTGCGTTTGTTGCGTTCTTTGCACGAAGAGGGCTTGCTGGTCGGTTGTGATGTCTTAGATGGTAGCTTGCCAGCCCCGGATTGACCATTCTTGCGTTTACTAGCCCGGAGGCTCTCACGACCCGTCATTCTTGCAGCGGACGGTACCCTAGGCTGGTTTGTACTGCTCAACCATAGTAGCATTGCCACCCTCATCCTAGTTTCTTTGAGTTGAAACTCATCCTGGCTGAAGGAAGAGGCACATAGCGGTAGGTTTTGTGCCAGAATTGTGGCGTTGGCGAGCACAAAGAGGCCACAGTCGTGTCCATTACTTTGGCGCGGCGCGTTCAATGAGTCGTCGATGAGACTCCAAGAGGCTGCCCACTCTTCGTCCAGCTCCCCATGAATTTCCTGGTATTTATCCAGGAGGTACCGCCGCATCGTTCGAAGGTAAATTTGATTCGACTCATTCCGTCCCTGCGAGTCCCACAGTTTGATCTCTCTGGAAACTGTGTCAGCTCTGAGAAGCAACCAATGGCTCATACCTCGGTTGATCGGTACATAGATCTCCCTGACTCCTAGGATCCCATTCTTTCTCCTCAAAGAGCTTCCCCACGTGCGCACATTGTTGTAATTGTAAGAGGGATCTAATTGGCCGTCCTCCCCAGTCTGAAGAAGGGCTGACATGAAGAACGAGGTGAAGAAATAGACCCTCTGATGATTCACTTTCGGGAATAGTACTCGACGGAGAAATGTATTGATGATTTCATCGTTCATCCATTGTGGAGGTCGTAGTGATAGCAATGCTTCCCTCTGTACCTTGTCTCCTCCAGGAAAATTCAGAGAGAAATTCTCTGGAACAGCTCGGAATAGATCCCTCGTGGAAAAGGACCGCAACTCTTCATCAGTATTTCTTCGAAACAACTCTAGACGATCGGGGCGCTGAGGCCGAAACGCTGGTGGAAGCTGTGCCAGCCTCGTAGATGCAGGGGCTGAATCACTGGATCGTGCTCGTCGGTTGAAGACGGGAGCGAGCTTCTGGGTCGGCCTGTTGCCTGCTCCATCGCCTGTCCTAAGTGAGAGTACCTGTGGTGCACCTGTTGACTTTGCAGCCTGGGAGGGAGGTTCCTCCAGCAAGCCCCCTGAGGAGTCCCCAGCCGCTTCTCTGCTCGCTACCGCCGCGTTCAACCAGTACTGTTGTTGCTCTGTACTTTTGGCAAAGATAGTTTCATGGGAAATTTCAAGCAGGCAGCGTGCCTCTTCCGGCAAGCCATCCGTGCCTAAGCTGAGCTGGTGCTCGATCTCCTTCTGAATCTGATCCCTTGACGCCAGGACGTTTGTGCCTTTCGTCCGGTGATGTTTGGTGAGATTGCGGCAGATCCATTGCGTGTGCGTGAGGGAGAGGAGCTGATCTAGGAATCCCCTTGTCCAGCTCTCAATTGTCAAACTCGAATACTGCTGTTTGAGATGCGCTTGCTGCAATTGCAGCAACTTCAAGGACACTTTTCCCTCCGTGAAATGTCTCCACCCTATTCGATCTTGACTATTACCAACTTGTCGCAATTCCTGGGACATCGTCTATTTGTGGTTATGGATATCAATCGCCCCAAATGCAACAGGATCATGATCTTGAAGCGCGAATCGGCTGTATGAGGCCGCCTATATCCATCTGTAATGAAATAAGTATCCAGCACAAGCAATATATTTATTCATGAACGCGAATCATATGCTGACAATATCTTTTTCATCTCTCACCCCTCAACCTCAAATATATATTGCAGGAAAGTCCACCACTATTGGTCACCTCATCTTCAAGCGCGGAGGAATCCTTCCCCATGAGATGGAAAAGGCGAAGGCCATGGCCGAGGAGAGTGGCAAGTATTCTTTCGGATTCGCATACTTGCTTGACAACGAAAAGGAGGAGCGTGCCATGGGACTTACCATCCAGTGCAACACCAAGGAACTCTTCACTGACAAGTACCACTACACGATTGTCGATGCCCCCGGCCACAAGGATTACATTAAGAACATGATCACTGGATCTTCCACTGCTGATGTTGGTCTTCTTCTTGTGCCAGCCGAGAAGGGAGGATTCGAGGCCGCTATCGCCATGGCAAATGCCGAGATGGGAGTTACGGAGGGACAATCTCGTCACCATGCCCGTCTTCTCCAAATTCTTGGAGTTGATCAACTAATCGTTGGTATCAACAAGATGGATGAGTGTAACTGGGACGAGGGACGTTTCAACGAAATCAAGGATGAGATGACCGAGACGCTTCAAAAGATTGGCTTCAGGACCATGAAGATCCCTTTCATCCCCCCCTCTGGATTCCACGGTGACACCTTGTTGCGCCTTCTGATAAGTGCCCCTGGTATAAGGGATGGAGGGCGATGCTTAAACCTAAGGTGTTTGTTGAGGGAGTCACATTGGTTGATGCCTTGGACAAATTCATCCAGCCCCCTGAACGTTCTCGTTATCCCAATGCACCTCGTCCGTCTTCCTGTCTCCGCCGTTTACAACATTAAGGGAGTAGGAAAGATCATTTGCGGAACCGTTGAGCAAGGATCTCTCCGCCCTGGAGATATGATTGGATTTGTTTCCTCTGGCTTTGAGAATAAGAAGGTCCTCTCCATCGAACAACACAAGAAAGTTGTTGAAGTCGCCGGACCCGGGGACTTCGTTGGTCTTTCCATCAAGGGTATCACCAAGGACGAGAAGGTCGAGCCGGGTGACGTCATCTACAAAATGAATGAATGGAACTCTTAAACCCGTCAAGAAATTCCATGCTTTTGTTGTGGTGCAAGAGGTGTGAGTTTTGTTTGTCTTGCTTGATTATAAATCATTTCGACATTGTGTTTGAGGTGTCCAGTTATGCCTATGTTAACATGCAAAACGCTCATCTCTACTATCATCTACATCTTCTAGTCCTGGTGCCCTCAGACCGGGATATGTCCCCATTATTTTCTGTCGTACCGCAAAGGTTGCGTGCAAGATGGTCTCTATCGAATGGAAGATGTCTAAGAAGACCGGCATGCAAAAGGTTGAGAACCCCCCATATCTTTACACATTCGATAGAGCTGAGGTTGTATTCGAGCCACAAGAACCCCTTTTTGTTGAAGAATTCGCAAAGTGCCAAAACCTTGGACGTATTGCCGTTATGGACTCCGACTGTTTGAAGATGATTGGAAAGGTTTCAGCGGTTGAAACTTAGTTGGTTTCAGATATTAGAGTTTACAGTGAGGTTGAGGTGATAGGTTTGAGAGTACATGTCCGATTTGAGGTTGAGGTCACTGCATTTAGATTTCGAATACGTGGAATTCTTCTCTTAATAGTCTTGGCTTGAAGGAAAGTTGGTGAAATGTAAGTAAAATTAAAATAGTAGAATGTATCTAGGAGTAATTTACTACAGTGTTACAGCACGTTCCATAGAAACTGCGAAGAGTGGCATCGATCCAATGCAGTAATGCAGTCATCATTGGAGATGCGCACATGCCTGCGTTCCTTTGACAGCGAAGATGGCCAATCTCGCTACTATTGTACTGATCAAGATGTATGTACAATACATATTGAGCACTCTTTGGTTCTCTCGAGAGATAGTTAGTCCTATCTACGTACGTTGACTCCCGCCAAAAAATCCTTCAGTCACCGCCACAAAAAAATGCTGAGAGCGAGAAGCCTGCCGTGATAGTCATTTTTTGCACCATCGATTAAAGGCAAAGCGCTGCTTGCAATCTACCATTGAAATACCGACGCTAATCACCACAGCTCTCTCTCCAGCTTGCTCACTATCATCATCTACAAAATCAGTAGACCATCCCTTCCATTCAAACTAATTCTAAATTCAAAATTTAAAAAATGGCCCCCCTCCTCGGCGGCGAAACCCTCCAAGAACGCTCCAAAGGCAAAGACGTCCGTCAATCCAACATCGTCGCCGCCAAGGCCGTCGCAGCCGCAGTCCGCACCTCCCTCGGCCCCCGCGGCATGGACAAACTAATGCAACTCCCATCCGGTGAGGTCCTAATTTCCAACGATGGGGCGACCATTCTGAGTAAAATGAACGTGTTGCATCCTGCCGCCAAAATGTTGGTCGAATGCAGTCAATCTCAAGATATTGAGGCGGGAGATGGGACGACCTCGGTGGTAGTGTTGGCGGGAGCATTATTGGATGCGTGTGGTGGATTATTGAATAAGGGGATCCATCCGGCCATGATTGCGAGTAGTTTCTACAAGGCGGCGGAGGCGTGTACGTCGATATTGAAGCAGAGTGCCGCACGGCCAGTGGAGTTGAGTGATCGGACAAGTTTGGTGAATGCCGTGCAGACGTGTTTGTCTAGTAAGGTGGTTAGTCAGAATTCAGATTTGTTGGCGCCTATTGCGGTCGATTCGGTGTTGAATGTGCTGGGGGAGAATCCGGCGGAGGCGACGAATGTGGATTTGAGGGATATTCGTATGGTGGAACAGTTGGGGGGAACGGTGGATGATACAGAGTTGGTCAAGGGGTTGGTGTTTGATAAGGGAAGTACCAAGACGGCGGGGGGACCTAGTCAGATTCAGAATGCAAAGATTGCTCTGATTCAGTGAGTACTTATTATGGTCTTGTGTGTTGTTGTTTGATTGCTCTTTCTTTGAATGGAATGCAATGATTAATACATATTCTACTCACGCACAACAAACAATTATCATAAATTTCACTTCATTGTTTTACAGATTCTGCCTCTCTGCACCCAAAACAGACATGGACAATAACGTAGTCGTCAGTGACTACGCCGCCATGGACCGTATCCTCCGTGATGAACGCAAATACATCCTCAACCTGTGCAAAAAGATCAAAAAGAGTGGTGCCAATGTCGTACTCATCCAAAAATCCATATTACGCGATGCCTACAATGAATTGAGTTTACACTTCCTTGCCAAGATGGGGATTTTGGTTGTTACCGATGTGGAACGTACCGATGTGGAGTTTGTGTGTCGAACTTTGGGATGTACTCCCGTGCCACATGTAGATTCATTAAGTCCAGAAAAATTGGGCTCCGCGGAACATGTGGGGGATGTGGTGTTGCCTGGATCGGGACATAAGGTGGTCAAGTTTGTGGGGGTGTCGAATCCTGGACATACATCTACGGTGTTACTTCGTGGATCGAATGATTTGGTGTTGGCGGAGGCGAATAGGTCCGTTCATGATGCTCAGTGTGTGGTCCGATCTTTGGTGAAGCAGCGTTACCTCATTGCTGGGGGAGGAGCCGCCGAGACAGAGGCATCTCTTCGCTTGAGGGAATTGGCATTGGAGACGACTGGGTTGGACTCTCATTGCTTCAAGGCATATGCCGATGCGTTGGAGGTGATCCCGTACACTTTGGCTGAAAATGCTGGATTGAAGCCTATTGATATTGTGACAGAATTGAGAAAGGCGCATGCCGAGGGCGTGGTTGGAGCTGGAATTGATGTGAAGAAGGGCCGCATTTCTGATATGTATGATATGAATGTCATCCAGCCATTGTTGGTAACGACGAGTGCCATCAAGTTGGCAACCGAAACGGTGTGCATGATTTTGAAGGTCGATGACCTTGTTGTAGTAATGTGAGAAAATTATGAATGATGAGCAGGTGAATACAGACTGTTGTATGTATGATGGAAGTGATGGTGGAAATGATGGAGAAAGACGAATTTCAACAATTCTAGGAGATTTACGCGTGCAACAACAGCTCACAACAAAACACCGCTCTTTCTGCAAAGAATGGAGTGATGATGCGGTCTGTCGTGTCTCCACAAACAAACAATCTAGCCTAAACTAACTCTGTGTTTGTTTGATCACCATGCAATCCGCATCGCTGCTACATGGAGTTGAATAATATTAGAAGACAGCAATACTACAACATTACGAACCTTTTCTGAAGTATAGAGTACATTCTTCAAGGGGAAACAAGAAACAACTCAAGCTTCTACTTCACGTCATCCCTCCGTCAGTAGTCAAAATCACGTCCCACCTGATATCTCGGCTTGTAGTCGTAGGAGCAAGACGAATAGTGGCTCATTCGAAAGGTCATTCAATGTAGAATACGATGCTCCCTTCGGATTCGTCTCACTCATAGTCCCTTGGCCCAACCAAACTCCCACGCACTAATCCAAACCATCCAAATCAACCTTTCCATCAATATCTTCCCTTGCAGAGGCCGTATGAAGTTGATGAGTAGTGTTTTGGAAAGCTCTCGTTGCACTCTATCGATTGGTTGTAGTTTCAAGGTGAAATATGGATCTTTTGTCAATCGACTCAACTCGAGAGGGGTCTAGAAAACGACCAGCGGGGCCAAAGTCGGTCAAAAATATTGAAATTTCAACAAAATGGACCATCAACATCACCAACACCGTCAAAATCACCATTATTACCACCAACATCATCAAAATTATCAACATTAGAATCAACAGCTCCCTCGCCTGACGGCTCACTCGCTTCAACATAATTACCACTGCCGTCATCAAATAATAATAAACACTGCTCGGCCTCGCAAGCTCGCCAAAACACACTTCCTTAATGCTGTAATATCATGACAGTTGGTACGATGTATACCAAACGCTGCGCTGAAGAACGAGGGCGACAATCGGGTGGGCTCTATGTTTGGTCGATTGGTGTCGAAATCCAACGCTGCGCTGAAGACAGAAGCATTGATCAGTGTGGTCAATGACTGGTTGGTACGGTGTGCATCATGGAAATAAACACAGTTCGGGCGAAGCCCTCACACAATACACTTCCTTTAGATTACATATGAATGTCATCCAGCCATTGTTGGTAACGACGAGTGCCATCAAGTTGGCAACCGAAACGGTGTGCATGATTTTGAAGGTTGATGACCTTGTTGTAGTAATGTGAGAAAATTATGAATGATGAGCAGGTGAATACAGACTGTTGTGTGTATGATGGAAGTGATGTTGTTATTGTGGGTGGAAATGATGGAGGGAGACGAATTTCAACAATTCTAGGAGATTTACGCGTGCAACAACAGCTCACAACGAAAGAAACACCGCTCTTTCTGCAAAGAATGGAGTTGAATAATATTAGAAGACAGCAATACTACAACATACAAACTCACCTACCTGTGCAATTTCTTAGCTTCTTGGCCAAATGCTGCAGTGTAGCCGTGTCTCCTGCACATATTCATATAAAACAGAGTTGAAGGGGGAAGGATCAATCTAACTAGATGGACCCATCGCTCGATTTATCCCCAAGTTGTCAAATCGTATCAGCCAAGAATCCCTCCCCTAACAAAACATCCATATCCTATCATTGGCCAACGAGACGAAGAGTCAATACATAGTTGGACAAACAGCACTGTTGATCAATAAGGCACCTTCTCCTTCATAGTTTGGCATAGCGAACGCACAAGGCAATAAGTTATGATTGAGAGATAGAAATAGAAAGTTGAGCGAGTGAGCACTATCGAATGGGAGTATGTACGATACTATCGAGGCAAAGTATGGGTTAGATCGCACCCCTCTCAGCTCTCAGCTTCTTTGACGAGTGTCAGCAGCTTCTAAGTCTTAGATGTAACTATGATACCAACATCTTTCCAACAATAACACTTCTGTGTGCTCGGACCCCATGCATCCTGTCGTAAGTCATTTTCCCTCTACCTACAGGTACCTCTTCGTGGTCCATCAGGAAGCCTAGTCACAATTCTCTCTTTCTTCCCAACGTTCCTCTCTCCTATTCACTCATAACATCGTCTTCTTCGTCTCCCTCCTCTTCCACTTCAAACGTGTGCGATGGCAACTCGAGAAAAGGTAGCACATTATTCATCACGATTTCTGCGGGTAAGATACGATCGAGGGTTGTTGCTACATTTTCATCTAACAAGCGACGATGCTCAGTAATGTAGTAATTGATTTCAACAATAAGTGATCTAATCCACCTTCGTATCGCCCGGGCCTTTTCTCCCGCAGTATAAGCAAGGATGTTATCATCCCACTCGCCCCAAGCAGGTGCATTGGGAAGAATCCGATTGATCCAATCAATTTCTCTATTCATATCAACTCTCCACTCCTCCAATTGTAAAGCGGCAATAGTTTCATGTATTTCCCCTTTAATCAGATCTACGTGGATCAAACAGTCACACCCCTGGAATGTATTATCCGACGTAATAATGCCATCTGTCAATGGTATGGTGATTCGTTCTAGAGAGCGGCAGTCCTTGAATGCTCTCTCCTCAATTCTTTCCAGTTTGTTTCCAAATCTCACGTCTACCAGGGATCTACAGATCTCGAATGCACACTCCTTCAAGATCCTGGCGGATGGCAGGTTGATGCTCCTCAAAGATTCGCAGGCAAAGAATGCCCCTTCTCCGATTATTCCCAGCTTGCCGCAATCAACATCCGTCAGGGATTCACATTGACAGAATGCACTTTGCTCAATAATTGTGACGCCAGGCATGATTACTCGTCTCAATAAACGGCATCCACAGAATGCCTCTTCTTCAATTCGTTCGACTTTATCATGACAGATGACTTCAATGATGTTGGGATGGCATTTGAAGGCCCATCTCCGAACGACAGTGGTGAGTTCATCCACGTAGACATGAGTTACTACATCCTCAGGAATCTCTTCGTCTTCTTCACCCCTGTAGAGGTATCTAACGAAATTATTATCGCCCACGTCCGACATTATGGAGCAGTAACAGCAATAACATCACCGCCGCTCTAGAGCTTTAGCATGCCCAATTACTTTTGACTTGTAACTCTGAACTTATCTTCGTCTACGTACGTATTGATACCTGTAAGCGAGATTACCTTGCTTATGGTACATTTTATTTATCTACACTTGAAAGAATCATCCGCTTGCTTGCGCTGATAGATAAGTAGCCAAGCAAGCACAACGAGCTTTGCCGTTATTCCTTTCAGGCGTTCCTCTCGCTGTGCACTGACAAATGGCAAGCAGGATCAGATAAGTACCAATGTGGATGTGGTTGTGATCGTGACCGTGACCTGGCATGCTTCTGCTTGCGCAGCCCAGAGCTGTCCGATCTGCTTTTTGCCTATGCCTTTCGATACTTAATTAAGTAAACATAAGATGTTCACGTCCTATGCTGCTGCAAATTGACTTGTAATGGGTGTTATCTCGCCAATAGACTACGAAGTTAAACGGGTCGTTGAAGCAGTTATGCTCATTCTGTCGACATCGACATTGACATATCGAAATCGTCTACACCGACAATACAGGCAGAAATTCATGCAAATCTGAAGATGAAGAGCAGAAATGATCCGGCTGCACTGGTAGAAATGGGATTAATCCATTACTATGAGAGTATGACAAGGCGATTCAACAACAATGGCTTCTGGACTGGGAGAACGGCGATAAGTTATGATTGAGAGATAGAAAGTTGAGCGAGTGAGCACTATCGAATGGGAGTATGTACTATCGAGGTAAAGTATCGATTGGATCGCACCCCTCTCAGCTCAAGTTTCTTAAATAAGTACAGCAACCTCTAAGTCTTAGTTGTAACTATGATACCAACATCTTTCCAACAATAACACGTCTTTGTGCTCGGACCCCCCATCCTGTCCCGCAAGGAAGGCGTTAGTCATTTCCCTCTACCTCTTCGTGGTCTATCATGGAAGCAATCATCAACTAGTCACAATTCTCTCTTTCTTCCCAACATTCCTCTCTCCTATTCACTCATGTCGTCTTCTTCGTCTCCCTCCTCTTCCACTTCAAACGTGTGCGATGGCAACTCGAGAAAAGGGAGCACATTATTCATCACAATTTCTGCGGGTAGGATAAGCTCGAGAGTTGTTGCTACATCCTCATCTAACAAGCGACGATGCTCAGTAATGTAGTCATTGATTTCAACAATAAGGGATCTAATCCACCTTCGTATCGCCGCAGCCTTCTCCCCCAAATTACCGCCGTATTCGTCACCCCAGCCAGCATCTGTATCGGGAAGAATCTCATTGATTGAATCAATTTCTTCATTCATATCAATTCTCCATTCCTCGAAGTGTTAAGCGGCGACAGTTTCGTGTAGGGCTCCTTCAACCAGATCAACGTGCTCCAAATTTTCACAGCCCTGGAATACACCATCATCGATAATCAAGCCACGCTTCAATGGGATGGTGATTCGTTCCAGAGATTTGCAGTAACTGAATGCCCCCTTCTCAATTCTGTCCAGATTGCTACCAAATTTCACATCTGTCAGGGCTTCACAGCTCTCTAATGCACTCTCCTTCACGATCCTGGCGGATGGCAGATTGATGATCCTTAATGATGTGCAGTAAACGAATGCCCCATCGCCAACAATTTCCAGCTTGCTACAATCAACCTCCGTCAGGGCGTAACAACCAGCGAATGCCTCCTCTTCTACAATTGTGACGCCCGGCATGATTAATCGCTTCAAGAGAGCGCAGTCAACGAATGCATGTTGTTCAATCCGTTCAACTTTATCGTGACAGATGACTTCAACGACTTCTCTATACCTCCAGAATGCCTCACGAATAATTTTGACGTCTTCGTGTACGGTGATATGAGTTGCACCGAAAGGAATATGCTCGCCGTCCTCACCCGTGTAGAGGTATCTAACGAAATTATTATCGCCCTCGTCCGACATTATGGAGCAGTAGCAGCAATAACATTACATCACCGCCGCTAGCTCTGCCGCCATGGTTTTATGGTGAAGGGTGAAGACTGAAGACTGAAGACTTATTTTCGTCTACGTATCTTGAGAAGATACCTGTAAGCCAGATTACCGTGCTTAATGGTACATCATTTTTATCTTAAAGCTATGTAGGTTGATCAAGGTCGAAGGAAGGAAAATAATGAGAGGACTTTGCTCGGCTCTCTGACTCTCTGAGCACATCAGGCTGCCGATGCCGTAGATGCATCTTGACGCCACAATATTGTAGTTGTATATGCTTTAATTGGCCATCACACAAAGGTGAATTCTTGTGTCTTACGAACAGCATACTAATAGCAAGGTTGATCCTTGCAACGTGGATTCATTTGTGACATCATATCAATGAACGGTAATCGGACGACACATCATTGGCGCAGCAAATCTGATTTCACTATCTAAATCTCAAGAGACGAAGACCAACGACTCACACCAGCCGCATGCATCCATCCATCATTGTGCCACGTGGTATTTTTGTCAGTTGTTAGTTTCTTCCATCTTCCACTAAAGCAGAGGGAATGGTGAATGAACTTCGAGCGTTGGAGGCCCTGCACTTGTCCCTTGGGCAAGCCATGGAACGGTGTGAAAATAACTCTCTCATACGCAGTAGCAGTAGTGGTAACGAAGAACGACTCTACACAGCTGCAGAGGATAATTATTGTGCCATTTTGATCAGGCCCGAGATACAAAATACCTCCTTCTACAAAAAAGCTGCAGAATGTATACGTCTCGTGTAATAGCAGCTACGAATGTGCGTTTGGCTTTCATTTGCTGTCGCATGATAAATATATGTAAAGTAGATACTTAAGTAAGACCAAGACTTCTTTTCTCGTACCAACTTGAACTTCATTATCACTCGGTACTCGAATTGTCCACCAAAATCGCTCACAAAAAATCAACGACCGAACCGCATCTCTTCTGCCGTTAATTCAATCATGCCGACCAAAAGCTCTCAACGCTTTCATTCAATCATGCCGACAGACGGCATCATGAAGAGCTCTCACAGCCATTCATTCAATCATGGATGGCAAATTGCTGTCTCAAGCCACTTGCCGCTGCTTGCAGAGCTCATAATTTTTCATCAAGCAAACTGTCAACATCATTCACTACCAAACCACCATGTCGGCCGATTCTCCGCTCTTCGCTCGCCGGCCGCTTGCTATACTACCGCCGCCTCCCAACAGCGTTCACCCGCAAGCATCGCCGCCGCCTTGACGCAGGCTCCGCCGCTAACGACTGCAGCCGATGACCGATGATTACAGGTGAGTTACAACCGATTCATGATCCCCTGTCCGGTTTTAATGGCTGATCGAGCAACAACTTCAGCGCCGAGGAAAGCCGGCGCTATACAAATTGGCCCAGAACCGTGGAAGCCGGTGCTATACAAATTGGCCCAGCACCGTGGAAGCCGGTGCTTTACAAATTGGCCCAGGGCTCAGTCCCAGCACCGAGGCAAAGCCGGTGCTATACAAATAAGGCCCATCGCCGAGGAATGCCGGCGATTAATTAAATTGGCCCTGCTTTTCTTTACGCCTTCGGGTGTACTCGATTTGGGGTTCCGAGAGAGATAGTAACGGTTGGTTTCCAAGGTTGGTCACGGCGGCCTTCGGAGGTGCTGAGAGGCTTAAACAGAGTGTCCGTCCTCCTCAGGGAAAGATTGGCACAGTTCCTTTAGGGTTTGCTAGACCATAAATCCGTCGCTAAACTACCGTTCGATCTCGATGAAAAGCATCTCCACCAACATTTTTAAATCTTTGTTTTGTTTGTCTGATGTCTCTTTGTACCAACTCTCTCTAATGAATCTTTGTTTTGTTTCCTATCTCTAAAAACAGTGCTTTGTAGTTCATATAGAGGCACTCTCTTCGCAAGGCGTATCGCAAGCTACACCGCCAGCGTCCATACATCCACCGCAACTCGGACCAAGCAGAGACTCTTGACGGAAGGCCTTCACTAGCGAGGAACAAATACGGCAAGTTTAGTTTGAGCAGTCGAGCAGGGCCTTCTCTCAAGTTGCGACCATCGCCGTCGCGTGTCTTATGGCACATTATTTGCCGCCTCTCTCTCTAGAGATGGAGAGACGGGATGATTGGGAATTGGCGTTTTCGTCTTCATAGGTCGTAGGAATGAGTCTTTAGATAATGTGTCTCATGTTTGTCAGATGTAAATAATAAGTTCAATTCCACTGCTAGCTTGATCTTATGCTATCCCTCTTGAGATCCACTCAACAAGTGTGTACGTCACGCTCAGTTCCAATAAACATCACTCGATCATATCGTCCTCGTCTCTACTTGTTGCTTTCATTGAGTATCGAGAGTGCAGGTGCAGATTGAGTGCAGAGCTGAGTGCGATAGTATTGAAACTTCCCTCCGACAAAAATGACACACATGACTTCGCCAATGCATTTACATCGTATAATTGAGAGCCGAACGTCATTTGAATGTCTTTTTGGCTGATGACGTACTTAACCTAAAGCCCCACACACTTCGCTGCGGCTCTGTGAGCACATCTACGGCAACGATGAATTCCAGTGAGCATAATTTGCCGCCTTGAAGTGTTGAGATGTAGATGCATTTGCTATATACGCACGTAGATCTGATTGAAGTAGTATCGTCGGTAAAATTTAGTAATGAATTGAGGGACTCATCGTGGCAAATAATGTAGGGCGATGACTTGAAGTGTCGGCCAATGTCTTCTATAGCTTTGAGTTTGAGTCCGGCTGAGCTGTTTGCATATAGTCGGTCATAAACTTCAACCTTGGCCTTGGTAGTACTTTTCAGCATCGAATAGATTGTTTTGCTATATCATGACAATGATCTTATGGATGTCATTCCTTCGTATGATGATAATCCTAGCCTAGGTGATATTCGAAGTATTGTATGGCAGTGATCATGCCCGGGTTCAATACGATTCTGCGTGTGCTGTAGATGAGGTGGATACAGCGGTATATCGCGTGGTCAGCAGTGCTTCAACCCCAGGTCAGTCCATATCTCCTATCACTTTATGTTTGTGGGAAGTCCTTGATCAATGGGGTAGCATGTGGATGTGGGAAGACCTTGAACTGACGGGGGGCTTCGAGTTCATAGTGGCGGGTATTATTGATTCGTCACTGGTATGCGTGGCGGATGGATCCTCTATCAAGGAGATGTACCCACATATCTGTTCAGCTGCATTCATTATGGAGTGTTCAAAGGGGCGAGGCCGTATCATTGGCAAATTCTCAGACAAAACGCTTGCAGCTTGTATTGGCTATTCATCTCATTTTATTAGCGGTGAACAAGCTAACTTCGACACTTTCTCTGGATCTACCCAGATCTATTCTGATTGCTCGCTCGGGGGCTCTCCTCAATGTTGAAAACTGGCCTCCACATCGCATTTCATCAAGCTGCCGTCATTCAGATATACTCACAAAGCTTTGACCTTTAGTATTCTCACCATTCCCAAGTTGTTGTCAAATCGTATCAGCCAAAAATCCCTCCCCTATCAAATCATCCATATCTCATCATCGTCCAATCAGATAAAAGAGTCAATAGTTGGACAGTACCATAGTAGCAGCACTATTGATCAATATAACGTACCTTGCATTGCCATCATACAAGGTGGTGAGTCATGATGATTCAGAGGTAGTAAGCAACCACTATCGAAATCGAATGGAACTAGAACTAGGGTGCACCGTGTGCGAGTAAAGAGAGAAGTTCAAGCAGATACATAGGTGCATCAACCTCGGAAGTCACAGAATCTTTGGCTCTCCCAAAACTTCACGGCGTAAGTTTGGAGGGCGATCATTAGTATGAACATTCGGCACTATTGTGCACCGTGCACCGGTGCTATTTAGAGAGTATATAGTGTCGAGAAGAGGTAAAGCAGATAGATAGACGCATGCACGCCAGCCAAATGAAAATGAGTGGCAACCTAGGAAGTCACAGGTATCTGATTTTGAGTTTCGAAAGCCGACCCCATGCCTGCAAGATGCAGGCGATGGGGTCGGCGGCAGATTTGTCTCAATACTCATTAAATGCTGCTAGCTGTTAAAAGCTACTAAAACCTTTCTTCGCATTGTGCCTGGCCAAAGCTATGCGTGGAGCAAGGATCATAGCTGTGCATGGAGAATTGCCTCATGATTTGATAATGAATTGTACGACAGTGCTAAAACGAATCGCTGTAATTCTGATTCTGTCTGTGCTGCAATCTTCGCAGTTAGTAAGACTCGGAAGCTGTAAGAGTAAAACTAATAATTGCGTCAGTATCAAATCATCTTCAAGCCGTAGATGCATCTTGACGCCGCAATATTGTAGTTGTATATGCTTTAATTGGCCATCACACAAAGGTGAATTCTTGTGTCTTACGAACAGCATACTAATAGCAAGGTTGATCCTTGCAACGTGGATTCATTTGTGACATCATATCAATGAACGGTAATCGGACGACACATCATTGGCGCAGCAAATCTGATTTCACTATCTAAATCTCAAGAGACGAAGACCAACGACTCACACCAGCCGCATGCATCCATCCATCATTGTGCCACGTGGTATTTTTGTCAGTTGTTAGTTTCTTCCATCTTCCACTAAAGCAGAGGGAATGGTGAATGAACTTCGAGCGTTGGAGGCCCTGCACTTGTCCCTTGGGCAAGCCATGGAACGGTGTGAAAATAACTCTCTCATACGCAGTAGCAGTAGTGGTAACGAAGAACGACTCTACACAGCTGCAGAGGATAATTATTGTGCCATTTTGATCAGGCCCGAGATACAAAATACCTCCTTCTACAAAAAAGCTGCAGAATGTATACGTCTCGTGTAATAGCAGCTACGAATGTGCGTTTGGCTTTCATTTGCTGTCGCATGATAAATATATGTAAAGTAGATACTTACTTAAGTAAGACCAAGACTTCTTTTCTCGTACCAACTTGAACTTCATTATCACTCGGTACTCGAATTGTCCACCAAAATCGCTCACAAAAAATCAACGACCGAACCGCATCTCTTCTGCCGTTAATTCAATCATGCCGACCAAAAGCTCTCAACGCTTTCATTCAATCATGCCGACAGACGGCATCATGAAGAGCTCTCACAGCCATTCATTCAATCATGGATGGCAAATTGCTGTCTCAAGCCACTTGCCGCTGCTTGCAGAGCTCATAATTTTTCATCAAGCAAACTGTCAACATCATTCACTACCAAACCACCATGTCGGCCGATTCTCCGCTCTTCGCTCGCCGGCCGCTTGCTATACTACCGCCGCCTCCCAACAGCGTTCACCCGCAAGCATCGCCGCCGCCTTGACGCAGGCTCCGCCGCTAACGACTGCAGCCGATGACCGATGATTACAGGTGAGTTACAACCGATTCATGATCCCCTGTCCGGTTTTAATGGCTGATCGAGCAACAACTTCAGCGCCGAGGAAAGCCGGCGCTATACAAATTGGCCCAGAACCGTGGAAGCCGGTGCTATACAAATTGGCCCAGCACCGTGGAAGCCGGTGCTTTACAAATTGGCCCAGGGCTCAGTCCCAGCACCGAGGCAAAGCCGGTGCTATACAAATAAGGCCCATCGCCGAGGAATGCCGGCGATTAATTAAATTGGCCCTGCTTTTCTTTACGCCTTCGGGTGTACTCGATTTGGGGTTCCGAGAGAGATAGTAACGGTTGGTTTCCAAGGTTGGTCACGGCGGCCTTCGGAGGTGCTGAGAGGCTTAAACAGAGTGTCCGTCCTCCTCAGGGAAAGATTGGCACAGTTCCTTTAGGGTTTGCTAGACCATAAATCCGTCGCTAAACTACCGTTCGATCTCGATGAAAAGCATCTCCACCAACATTTTTAAATCTTTGTTTTGTTTGTCTGATGTCTCTTTGTACCAACTCTCTCTAATGAATCTTTGTTTTGTTTCCTATCTCTAAAAACAGTGCTTTGTAGTTCATATAGAGGCACTCTCTTCGCAAGGCGTATCGCAAGCTACACCGCCAGCGTCCATACATCCACCGCAACTCGGACCAAGCAGAGACTCTTGACGGAAGGCCTTCACTAGCGAGGAACAAATACGGCAAGTTTAGTTTGAGCAGTCGAGCAGGGCCTTCTCTCAAGTTGCGACCATCGCCGTCGCGTGTCTTATGGCACATTATTTGCCGCCTCTCTCTCTAGAGATGGAGAGACGGGATGATTGGGAATTGGCGTTTTCGTCTTCATAGGTCGTAGGAATGAGTCTTTAGATAATGTGTCTCATGTTTGTCAGATGTAAATAATAAGTTCAATTCCACTGCTAGCTTGATCTTATGCTATCCCTCTTGAGATCCACTCAACAAGTGTGTACGTCACGCTCAGTTCCAATAAACATCACTCGATCATATCGTCCTCGTCTCTACTTGTTGCTTTCATTGAGTATCGAGAGTGCAGGTGCAGATTGAGTGCAGAGCTGAGTGCGATAGTATTGAAACTTCCCTCCGACAAAAATGACACACATGACTTCGCCAATGCATTTACATCGTATAATTGAGAGCCGAACGTCATTTGAATGTCTTTTTGGCTGATGACGTACTTAACCTAAAGCCCCACACACTTCGCTGCGGCTCTGTGAGCACATCTACGGCAACGATGAATTCCAGTGAGCATAATTTGCCGCCTTGAAGTGTTGAGATGTAGATGCATTTGCTATATACGCACGTAGATCTGATTGAAGTAGTATCGTCGGTAAAATTTAGTAATGAATTGAGGGACTCATCGTGGCAAATAATGTAGGGCGATGACTTGAAGTGTCGGCCAATGTCTTCTATAGCTTTGAGTTTGAGTCCGGCTGAGCTGTTTGCATATAGTCGGTCATAAACTTCAACCTTGGCCTTGGTAGTACTTTTCAGCATCGAATAGATTGTTTTGCTATATCATGACAATGATCTTATGGATGTCATTCCTTCGTATGATGATAATCCTAGCCTAGGTGATATTCGAAGTATTGTATGGCAGTGATCATGCCCGGGTTCAATACGATTCTGCGTGTGCTGTAGATGAGGTGGATACAGCGGTATATCGCGTGGTCAGCAGTGCTTCAACCCCAGGTCAGTCCATATCTCCTATCACTTTATGTTTGTGGGAAGTCCTTGATCAATGGGGTAGCATGTGGATGTGGGAAGACCTTGAACTGACGGGGGGCTTCGAGTTCATAGTGGCGGGTATTATTGATTCGTCACTGGTATGCGTGGCGGATGGATCCTCTATCAAGGAGATGTACCCACATATCTGTTCAGCTGCATTCATTATGGAGTGTTCAAAGGGGCGAGGCCGTATCATTGGCAAATTCTCAGACAAAACGCTTGCAGCTTGTATTGGCTATTCATCTCATTTTATTAGCGGTGAACAAGCTAACTTCGACACTTTCTCTGGATCTACCCAGATCTATTCTGATTGCTCGCTCGGGGGCTCTCCTCAATGTTGAAAACTGGCCTCCACATCGCATTTCATCAAGCTGCCGTCATTCAGATATACTCACAAAGCTTTGACCTTTAGTATTCTCACCATTCCCAAGTTGTTGTCAAATCGTATCAGCCAAAAATCCCTCCCCTATCAAATCATCCATATCTCATCATCGTCCAATCAGATAAAAGAGTCAATAGTTGGACAGTACCATAGTAGCAGCACTATTGATCAATATAACGTACCTTGCATTGCCATCATACAAGGTGGTGAGTCATGATGATTCAGAGGTAGTAAGCAACCACTATCGAAATCGAATGGAACTAGAACTAGGGTGCACCGTGTGCGAGTAAAGAGAGAAGTTCAAGCAGATACATAGGTGCATCAACCTCGGAAGTCACAGAATCTTTGGCTCTCCCAAAACTTCACGGCGTAAGTTTGGAGGGCGATCATTAGTATGAACATTCGGCACTATTGTGCACCGTGCACCGGTGCTATTTAGAGAGTATATAGTGTCGAGAAGAGGTAAAGCAGATAGATAGACGCATGCACGCCAGCCAAATGAAAATGAGTGGCAACCTAGGAAGTCACAGGTATCTGATTTTGAGTTTCGAAAGCCGACCCCATGCCTGCAAGATGCAGGCGATGGGGTCGGCGGCAGATTTGTCTCAATACTCATTAAATGCTGCTAGCTGTTAAAAGCTACTAAAACCTTTCTTCGCATTGTGCCTGGCCAAAGCTATGCGTGGAGCAAGGATCATAGCTGTGCATGGAGAATTGCCTCATGATTTGATAATGAATTGTACGACAGTGCTAAAACGAATCGCTGTAATTCTGATTCTGTCTGTGCTGCAATCTTCGCAGTTAGTAAGACTCGGAAGCTGTAAGAGTAAAACTAATAATTGCGTCAGTATCAAATCATCTTCAAGCCGTAGATGCATCTTGACGCCGCAATATTGTAGTTGTATATGCTTTAATTGGCCATCACACAAAGGTGAATTCTTGTGTCTTACGAACAGCATACTAATAGCAAGGTTGATCCTTGCAACGTGGATTCATTTGTGACATCATATCAATGAACGGTAATCGGACGACACATCATTGGCGCAGCAAATCTGATTTCACTATCTAAATCTCAAGAGACGAAGACCAACGACTCACACCAGCCGCATGCATCCATCCATCATTGTGCCACGTGGTATTTTTGTCAGTTGTTAGTTTCTTCCATCTTCCACTAAAGCAGAGGGAATGGTGAATGAACTTCGAGCGTTGGAGGCCCTGCACTTGTCCCTTGGGCAAGCCATGGAACGGTGTGAAAATAACTCTCTCATACGCAGTAGCAGTAGTGGTAACGAAGAACGACTCTACACAGCTGCAGAGGATAATTATTGTGCCATTTTGATCAGGCCCGAGATACAAAATACCTCCTTCTACAAAAAAGCTGCAGAATGTATACGTCTCGTGTAATAGCAGCTACGAATGTGCGTTTGGCTTTCATTTGCTGTCGCATGATAAATATATGTAAAGTAGATACTTACTTAAGTAAGACCAAGACTTCTTTTCTCGTACCAACTTGAACTTCATTATCACTCGGTACTCGAATTGTCCACCAAAATCGCTCACAAAAAATCAACGACCGAACCGCATCTCTTCTGCCGTTAATTCAATCATGCCGACCAAAAGCTCTCAACGCTTTCATTCAATCATGCCGACAGACGGCATCATGAAGAGCTCTCACAGCCATTCATTCAATCATGGATGGCAAATTGCTGTCTCAAGCCACTTGCCGCTGCTTGCAGAGCTCATAATTTTTCATCAAGCAAACTGTCAACATCATTCACTACCAAACCACCATGTCGGCCGATTCTCCGCTCTTCGCTCGCCGGCCGCTTGCTATACTACCGCCGCCTCCCAACAGCGTTCACCCGCAAGCATCGCCGCCGCCTTGACGCAGGCTCCGCCGCTAACGACTGCAGCCGATGACCGATGATTACAGGTGAGTTACAACCGATTCATGATCCCCTGTCCGGTTTTAATGGCTGATCGAGCAACAACTTCAGCGCCGAGGAAAGCCGGCGCTATACAAATTGGCCCAGAACCGTGGAAGCCGGTGCTATACAAATTGGCCCAGCACCGTGGAAGCCGGTGCTTTACAAATTGGCCCAGGGCTCAGTCCCAGCACCGAGGCAAAGCCGGTGCTATACAAATAAGGCCCATCGCCGAGGAATGCCGGCGATTAATTAAATTGGCCCTGCTTTTCTTTACGCCTTCGGGTGTACTCGATTTGGGGTTCCGAGAGAGATAGTAACGGTTGGTTTCCAAGGTTGGTCACGGCGGCCTTCGGAGGTGCTGAGAGGCTTAAACAGAGTGTCCGTCCTCCTCAGGGAAAGATTGGCACAGTTCCTTTAGGGTTTGCTAGACCATAAATCCGTCGCTAAACTACCGTTCGATCTCGATGAAAAGCATCTCCACCAACATTTTTAAATCTTTGTTTTGTTTGTCTGATGTCTCTTTGTACCAACTCTCTCTAATGAATCTTTGTTTTGTTTCCTATCTCTAAAAACAGTGCTTTGTAGTTCATATAGAGGCACTCTCTTCGCAAGGCGTATCGCAAGCTACACCGCCAGCGTCCATACATCCACCGCAACTCGGACCAAGCAGAGACTCTTGACGGAAGGCCTTCACTAGCGAGGAACAAATACGGCAAGTTTAGTTTGAGCAGTCGAGCAGGGCCTTCTCTCAAGTTGCGACCATCGCCGTCGCGTGTCTTATGGCACATTATTTGCCGCCTCTCTCTCTAGAGATGGAGAGACGGGATGATTGGGAATTGGCGTTTTCGTCTTCATAGGTCGTAGGAATGAGTCTTTAGATAATGTGTCTCATGTTTGTCAGATGTAAATAATAAGTTCAATTCCACTGCTAGCTTGATCTTATGCTATCCCTCTTGAGATCCACTCAACAAGTGTGTACGTCACGCTCAGTTCCAATAAACATCACTCGATCATATCGTCCTCGTCTCTACTTGTTGCTTTCATTGAGTATCGAG